>NW_019379708.1:132910-167852 GCF_000648655.2 Copidosoma floridanum
ATATATATATATGTACGTATATATCTCCTAACTGACAATAAGCGGAGCTCTACAGCCTTGCAACTGTGCTTCGCCACTGGATAGTTACATGACAGAGCCCCATACATCATTAACAAGAATATAAAAATAGAAAATATTTTGGTTAATGAACAAGACGTTGTGAGATCGATTTTGGGCGTAGTGAAGTAGAAAAAATGGACAACTTAAACTCTGCAGTTGGGGCAAGCTACAATGCAAAGCAGCAAAGGAACCACGTTATACATGCCTCCAGAAGTATTATTGGACAATGTGACGGATACTTTAAAATCAGATGTGTGGTCTTTAGGATGTGTGTTAGTATAGTTTTTTACAAAGGAATTAATATGGAATTTAATATCTTTGGAACTGATGCTAGGATGAGTAAAAATATTAAAAAATAAGATGTAAAAAAGTAAAACCAAACTTAGATATGGTACCTTACGATTTGCAAAAAAAAACTTGGTCTACCAATAGATTATAATCCTGAAAAACAGCCGACAGTTAGTTCTATTATTGATGTCATGAAGACTATGGGAGATGGTAATAAATTGGTAAGTTGTACAATAAACAGTACAATAGTTTTACATTGTGAACAAAAGTTAATATGGTAATTTTAACCTTTTCAGCTGTCCAATCTCTATTTATTGCTAATGGATCACTAAAGTATTTTTTTGGATAGTATTAGTTTCTTGAGAATCAAGACTTTAAATGTGATGTGATTTACATTTAGAATATTACACGAATCTACAAGATTAAAAATAACAGACCTCTAAATGTTAATGAATTACTATATCGATCTTAAAACAGTATGTAAAAGACAATTGTATTTATAAGTACAAATGTAATAATGTAATGTCTTCATTTATTAATTAGTTAAGTATCATGATTGCAAGTACATCAGTATCTCTAGATTAGTTTCGTAAATGATGCTCTGGCATTAACTATAAAACTGTGATTTATCATAATAAGCTACTTAAAATGTGTTTAGCTAGCATACATTGTAGTTGCATCATTCGAAAGTTAATATGAAGGAAAATTTCTTAGTAAAAACATATTTTATTTTTAATGGTTTGACCATTTCAATCTGCCCACCTATAATTACGATAAAACAGGTATTATTTTAGTAGAAACATAAATGCACTTAAACTTACAATAATAACGTATCACAGTATCAAGGATTCAAAAGTATACATAAAGAAGCAGGTTAATCAGTTTTGCAGTATTATTTCAACACTGTATCTCTATGTATAGAAAAGAGAAAAATTCAAAATCAATGTAAGAAAAAGTGCTTTAGTAGCACACTTGCTGAGCATCAATGTCTCGATTCCAAAAATATTAACTGACAATATAATCTGAATGTGGCAAAAACAGTTTTTGTCTTCAATGAACAAAGTCAAACATCTTTATCCAGTTGTTACACCATGGTAGCCAATAGATGGACGTATATACATGCATATGCAGTAATCTATAAAAAAACATTTTAAAAAAATTATAAAAACATAAAATTTCTTCTTCATAATAATTACTGGACCAAAACTTTCAATAACACCTGTATCATCTGTACGTAGGGGCCCATGACTTATAATTGAGTCTTTAATTTCTGGGCACTACAAAAATCTTTTTTAGATTCAGATTTGGACAACGATGATGACGATCTCAAGCTGTTGTTAGTGCTATTGATATTTATAATTTGTCATACACAACCGTAATAACTCAATATGTTATCATTAAGTATACTTACATAAAAATAAATTTTAAGTACAAGTAACAGTGTAAAGTTATTGAGCCTTGTTTTGGAAATGTCAATACCAGCAGTAAAATCTGAGGTAAACAGGTACATTTAACCCGGTATAAGGCATGTCAATCATATTCCCCAACATGGATATACCTACAAGTAACTAAGTAGTCTGAGCTGATCCAGTGTGATAATAATTCCATACCAAATATGCTTATCAAACAGCACTACCACATCTAATTCCAATATACTTTTAGAACAATCTACAAACATTTTGCAGATTCTTCCTGAAGACTGGTGGAACAGTGATTGATATAAATATCAGAAAAACCAATACTTACCTAAACGGTCATATGGCTATTCTATGCGAACTTCAATGGAATTTAATAAAATTAATTACTAAATAATTTGATGAAATACTGAAAGGTAGTTGTATACAAAAGTACGTACATGAACTTAATATTGAGGAAGACGGAAATATATAATTAATAAAATTTTTTTCTATAATAAGAAAGTCTCTTCGGGATTTATGGGGTCCATATGATTAGGCAATACTATATGTACAAGTTCTTAAAGAAATGGACTTATAAGTTCTGGTCAAACTAAATATTTTTCTATCAGCTTATCTACTGTAGCAATGTTTACTGAATTTTAGTAATTTACAGCATTATTTTTTTCTGGCAAATTAAACAAAACGAAAGGCTTGCCTCCTATGTTATTTCTGACATTTTGTTTCCTGATAGTGTGCTTGTTCCACAGTTCTTTGGGTAAGTGAAAATCATGTTTTATTGGAGATCCAAAACAGTGATGTAAACATTGAATGTAAAGATGCGATCACTCAAGGAAATTTTTCATTTGCATGGACTTTAAAAACTGTACGTAGATATCAGGAGAATGTTGGCACATTTTTCTCCAAAAAGATTTAATCCCCTTACTTCTTGTAATTTTCCCTGTGATAAAACTATTACTGCCACCTCAGTTATCGTCACGATTAAAATTGTTTAGTTTAAACGTTATATTCAATACTTCCTGGCTCAAACAAAAACGCAAACTAATTTAAAATGATTAGATGAAGGTATTTTCTGTTTCATTATCAGAACATATCATAGGTGGCAGTTAATTAAATTTTTTCACAGCAGACAAGTAATTCAAAGCAATGACTTTAGGGTCATTGTTCGTTGATACAACCTCCAACCGAAATATCATATTTGAAAAACCATCAATACACCTATGAATGGAAAATCCAAATTGTTTCAGATTGTTGTGCCCATCCAGATGCCACAAAAAGTTTGAGCCTGGACTGAGGTATACTATTCTACGTAACTTATTACCAAATCCATTTTGGATACCCTCTGCATCGTGCTCGCAGTTTGCTTGTACTATGCAAGGAGAAATGAAACAGCACTCGTGATTCATACTACGAGTGAGAATAAAAGAGACAGCACTCGTACTAAAATAGAGGTAAGCTATACGGGCTTCCGTATTCCGTACGTGTGCGTGTACGTGTATGTGTCAGAAGTAAATTAAGCTACGTGCTCCACACGTGCGTACCGTTTGTGAGAAGTGCACGCACCACCCTAGAGTGAGTCAGAAAGTACGGGTTCGACATCCATGCCTTGGGCAGCTGCAGGCAGTCCGTTTAAGGTGAGTGTAAGAGCCAGTCGTTCCATGGTTGTGGAATATTCTCTTTGTAATTTAGTACGCTAATGCAAGGAAACATAACTAATCTTCCATAGTAAGGTCACGCTCTATTTCCAGTGCTTTTACCCTGAAAGATCCACCTTCTAAGCAGTGTAAGATCTCACCTTCCAGGATCTATTTGCCACAAAATTTTTTCTTGATCCTCAACGTCGACTGATAAAATAAGTCTCTTTATCGTTTGTACACTAAATTTTTAAATTAGTTATTTGTTCTTTATTTAGCTAAGCATTCATTAAATGCAACATATGTTTATAGAAAGAGACTTTGTGCATGTTACCATCGTCTTGTAAATCAATTTTTTACAGGTTATTTGAATGACTTACATGATAAATTTTCAAGTTCAAATGTTTCGTTGGTATGCAGAGAAGCACAGTTTTGTTTATTAGGAACAAGATCTTAAATATGATAGTTTTTATAATCATTAAAGATTGCTTTGTACTGTATATTTTGTAATATAAAAAGCGATACAAAAAACTTTTATAATTGATAAGGAAGCACAACAGTTTTAGCTTCTTGGAAAATATCCTTGATCCGTAAATTATACTTGATAAAACCCATGGCAATTACAGGACCTTTGAGTGTTTTATATTTTTTCATTTTATATATTTTAAAATATTTGAATAAAGTTGCATTGTTATATTATTGGTGTATATTTTCTTAAGATATTGATATTCTTGCAAGACTTTGAAAAATTATGAGTTCTCTTCAACTTCAACTAAGCCCTAAAGCGCGTCTACCAATTTTTAATTGTATTGATAAATCCCTTTACTTTGAAAATTAATGTTTGTTTACTCACGGCGACACTTACAACTTTGTATGCTTACCATAAAATATGTATATTAATAAATATCTGACTATTTCATTTATTTATTTATGTAAGGCATACAACATTAGCCCTCTATAGCCTCTGCATGACCCCCTACAGAACCACATTACCTCTCCCAGTTGCTGTCTATAGCCCTCCTACAAGACATGATAAAATTTCATCGTTTTCTCGCTTATTCTGGCTAAGATCACTATTAATGCTCACGTTAAATTATGTATTAATATTATTAAATAATATATTGTACTATTGTTGTCATAAAATTACTTTAATTTATAAATAAGTTTAAATTTCTTGGTGCCTTCTAGGACCATCTATAAAAAAAAAAAATGATGTTTTTGTCTGCAAACAATATAAAGCATTTTTTTTTTGGTCACTATTTGAACTTTTACATGTCGAGTTAAACATTTCTTTACTGAAACGTATTTCTTTATTTATGTCTTGTTTTTTATGCTTTATTTTTATTGGTGAAGGTAAATTAAAGCACTAACATGATTTATCTTTTGATTATAAAATTTGGTCAATATGTAAAAGAGCTTTATTTATTATCTTTATTGTTGATTTATATTGCTATTAGATTTTCAAGTTTCAAATACTCTTGGGGGGTTGGCACGCGAAGCGTGCAGGGGGCGAAGCGTCACTAGCACATATACATAAATGTATATAAGCGTTATATTATGTAGAAATATCTATATGAATCAACAAATTCCTGCATTAAATAGCTATTCGTGTAGGGTATTCCACATTAAGCTCCGACAGCTCCGTCACAGTCACTCTACATATTAGGTAAAATTTAAATGATTTTAACGCTAATTTGACGGTTCTTTTATTTTCTTATAACCTTCACAGTCTCCTATAACTCCTTCACAGCCCCCTGCAACTCTGTATTATACATTATACGTAGTATGCATATGTTATATACTATAACATACTATCAAGAAGCGTTATTTTATCTTTTGTATTTGGGGTAACCATGCGTCTAAAATAATGTTGTGTTCGTAAAAGGATTTAGATGGTTTTTCTTACATTTTTGATAAGTTCTAAAAGGACTTTGTTCTGTATGAAATCTGTGCAGCATGTACTTAATTAATAATTTTGTAAGTTTTACAGTATCAAAAGAAATTCCAGGTTAAATGAATGCATTAATTTGTTAAAGAGTAATAACTTTTGTATTAGAATGCAAAGTTACAAAACAACGTACATAAGGTAGATGACGTTATGAAAACTATATAGTGTAGATGTATGCTTATTTTTTACTAAATATACTGTTTAAAAAGATATTATCTAAAAATAACATTAATTGTAAGTAAAATAGTGTAGTATGTGTGATAGGAAAACCATTTGATCTCGTAACTTTAGAGATTTTTAATAAATCAACTAAAATTTTTTTAATTTTTTGTTATAAATAAATCTAGTCCACCATATTTTTTTTTTGAAAACATTGCATTTTTATGCTGTTTCTGCATACATCTTAGACTTCTGTTACATGCATATAAAAGTATAAAAAGATTTCTCATTATTTCTTCTGTCTCGAAATTTGTAGAAATGTTAGATGCCTTATTGACAATAATGTTCAACAAACCTTAATAACATTAAATTTTTTAATTTCTTTACATATATCTTAAATGTCTTTAACACTTGTGTTTAATTATGATGTAAAAATAAACAAAAATATGTTGTGTCAACCATCACCTATGCAACATTGGCTTTCTACATTTTTTTTTATTCTGTAAGGCAGACTGTACAAATAATGTCTTATTATAATTAGTTCACCGATCTTTTTTAAAAAATCTTTTAAATAACTAGTACTTTATCTTAAATTCTATAAAAAAAAAATGTCATCACCATATATAGATTATACATCATATAGAGCTTATAAGAAATTGTAAAATATTTCTTTGTACTATGTTGTTGAAGTCATGGGGCATTTCTTATTAAATATTTAATTAAAATGTAAAAATTTTCACATTTTCTAGGGTTTTAATGTACATTACGTAAGACATGTTTTCAAACATTCTGACATATTTATTAAATCATGATAGTTCTATAACAGTACACGCACTAAGAACCTTATAACTATAACTAGCATTAACACTGACTTCCAAAACAATTTACATTGTTAATCAACTGTATATGGGTAATTCTGCTGTAACTTGCTCCGATCGTGTTCCATACTCATACTCACGTGCTGTAATGAAATCCAAAACTTAAAAAACGTTGTATTGTGTAAAATGTTGTCAACTTTACTTGACATATTATCTTGTACCAATATATTGATCCCTTCATTGAGATAATAGATCATTTAGAGTAAAATTTTCCATGCCGACCCACGTCCGCAACTCAATTTCACTCATGGAAGCTTTCACCGGTAAACAATAAGGCTCATATGCCACTTAGGTGTATAAGCATTGCATACTCTAGCTATTGGTGATTAGATTTGTATCTTAGTCACACCAAAAATTGACAAAGACGAGTGAGTTTTCACTGAATAAATTTTGTCCGCATATTTGCACCATAATCGCAGTTTTAACGAAAATTAATTTAAACCAGTAACTTTTTGGATTAAAATGCTAACCAATGGTCACTTTTCAAAGTGTAGAATTAGAATAAGCAAATCTTGACGACAGTAGTATGTTACCGTCTGGGATATTATTTTATTAATTATTGTATTTTTAAATAATCATTTTTCTTAAATTATATCGTTTCTACATAAATTTGAATTTTAAAATATCGCGCGTAGCTCTGACTTCCAACTTAGTGCTTGATAGTACCTCCTATCGCTCACCAGGTGGCAACCACTAGTTTTTAGCGAAAATCGCAAGTAAGAAAGCGATGTAAAGTATATAAGACGGACTGTGTGACGACTGATTGATATCGATCCGAGATATGCAAATACGTGTAATGTATACCTCCTAAGCCACTCAATTAAAGTACATATTCAATAAATATCACTGTACCAGTACAAGACACTTGTCTATACCTTCTTTTCCCTCAAGCCTCTTCCTAAGTCCTATCTTTGGTTCTGGGTGCTCATGACCTGCCCCCCCTGTAACTCAGGAGTAGAGACAGTTGACCCCGGGCCAACAGATAGACGATTGTATCACCCAGGGATATGCAGTTGTCACCTCCATAGAATGCCATCCAAAGAAGGCTACTCGGGACGTGGCTATCTAATTCCCTGAAGATTTTTTCGAAAGTATGACCCTACCTTTCACGGGTCTCCCTAGAAGTGATCCCACTCAGAGGGTACGGACCACCCCGTTGAAGCCAAGCACCTTTGTTCCCCGACGACCACCTCCACCCAGTACACCCTCTCCTGCTACGAGCCCAGAGGTGGTTGAGGCTCCCAAACCACTCATCCGGAGTGTAGTCCAAGTATTACCCCCACTCCAAGACCCTGAGACCTCTCGATCTAGAGAAGATCACCGAAGCGAGACCAAGAGATCCCGGCGAGGGTAGGAGAGATGGTGTCTTGTAATATTGTTAATTTGGAATATAATAAATGAAGTGAAAAAAAAAAAAAAAAAAAAAAATAACAAACACCCACTGGTCAACCTGGCGACCAACCCGTCGAGGTCTCTACGAATTACCGCTTAATTGCCGCACCTCTCCGAAGAGCTGGATTTCGAGGAATAAAACAAAGCCACAACGCCAACAACTTTGGAAGCAGTGCCACCATCTTTGTTCGACTTAAAAGGACGGCTCGAGTCACTCGAAATGGACTCTGATCTCTTCCAACTGCACTTCCCAACTCAAAGTCGTCCAACCCCAACGGCCACTTTTAACAAGTACCTGAAGTTGTTTTCTCTCGAATAGCCCAGCTCTTCTTTCTGCATATTTCGCGCGTACAAACATTTCATTTTGTTTCGACCCCCATGGAATAACCACTTGGTGTCCGTGTGCAGGTACGCAAACTACAGCTTCTTATTTTATTTGAGTCTAGTAAATAAATTATAAGTGGACAAGTCATTGTTATACGTCTATGAGTCGCACGAGCACTACAAACTTTGAAAATCTCATTCCGAACTTTCCCATTACAATCCCACCTCCCCTCAAAGTGCTGTTTTTGTTCGTTTTAGAGCAATCAATCCCAGCCAAACTTTTTTTTCCATCACTGTTGAGCCAAAAGACGAGACACATGTCTTGAGATTTTGTCCATTCGGCCCTTTTTCGCTACATAAATGCAAAAACGGTGGTGCTGCTTCCAACGTTGGTAGCCAAGTTGTGCACTCCATTAGGTGGCTTTATCTGGGTTTAAATAAAAGCAAAAACATAGTCCTACAAATTAAAATAAAAATCTTTGAATTTTATGTACCAAATGAGAAATTGTAGTGATTTTATGAAAAATACTGAATTTTGGCCAAAATAACATTATTAGCGATATTTACGCTCTAATTTAAACAGCTGTAACTTTTAAATGGAGGAACAAAATCGAACAAAAAATTTTTTTAATCAATATATCTTGATCCCAGCCTTAATTTTAGCCCAGTAAGAACATTAAAAGTATTTTAGGAGCTTCGTGACACATGCTAGAATGTGATACAATTTTTCGACAATCGATGAAAACTGACTTTTATAATATTTCGTAGAACTTTTGACCAGCAAATTTTATAGTTGCATTGCTTTATATATTTGTTACTGATATTGTGTACAGTAAAAATACCATGAAAAAATTTTTTTTAACAAACTTCTTTTTCAAAACTTTTTTAAATCTATCTGAGTTATGGCAGAGTCACCCGTATATAGTTAATAAAAATTTTTACTAATGTTTGAAACTAGAAAGATGATTGGTCTAGCTCATAGGTGGAGTAAAAATAATAAATATTGTATGATTATAGTGATTTATCCTGAAAACTGACAAGCATGGTCAGATTGTAGAAGTAAATTTTTGCCAAATAACACAATAGAAAGACATGAAGTTGATTTACATTGACAAGTGGCTAAATTCATAAATTCATGCAAAGCACTATGTCTTGCATGGAAGGAACAACCTTAATAGTATTAACGAGCACCCCCCTCGTCTTGGCTTTGCTTAAAACTCACTTAATGGAATACCATAGTGTGTGAATTTGTAGTATGAAATAATTTTAGTTAAAAATCTTACATTTATTTCTGAGACTTCACAGAACAAGAATCTTTTTATTGAAAAACGTTTTTGGTCGGAATCCGTACATTTTATTTAATCAAGTAAAAAGCTGTAAAAGGTAAAAAAAACAAAATTATGTTGAAGAGTACTGTGCACTCCTTATGCCATAAAATAATCGTTGGCCGTCAAAGACCGTTGATTTGCAGTTGCTCTCGTATATTCTATAAACAGGGCTATTTTTTTAAGCTGTGAAGATTTAAACCTCACAAAAAATGTATGATGAAAAAAATTTTTTTCTCTCTTACTTCATAACTTTATTACCACAGCAGCTAGCTCCTAGAGCTTAATCTCTACATTTTCTATCGACACAAAAATACAAATACACATTAAACCTATTTAAAAATCTTGAAGATTCAAGAGATTACTATAAGTGTTATAGTAAATAGCTGATCTTTCTTTGAAAAAGTTCTTTGTTTATCGGTTTTAATGCTGCTTCAAACTCGATAAATGTTTAGCGTTGATTTTTTGATACCTAGAATTGTATTCATTAGATGCATTTAGAGTTTTCCTTCTAATTCGACTTCTTGTGACTTTCGGCATAGTTAAGACTTTTGTGAGCCCTTAAGGCTTTTTTTTTTTAATAGGTTGTTATATATTTGTTGGCAACGTAGTTCAACGTCCGATGACCTTAAAAAAGACTGGTGAGCTTTTGAAGGAAATTCTTTTTTGACTGAAGCTTCCAGCAGCCGCAGGTGCCTCTATACCTCAGGGTGATCTTTTTTGGCCTGTTATTGTAGCATGACACTGATCGGGAGAAAAACTACAACGTTCAAAGCCTTAAAGCTCGTTGTAGAGCTCTTTTCCAACTTAGAAATACAAACACCGATACATACACTATCAACAATACGTATGCTAGTCAGTGGCCAAGAGTAAATACAGTGATAGCATATTTTAGCACACTTAAAGGCGAATACGTTCATTCAATGCAGAGAGAGAGAGAGTTTTAAATCATACCCAACATTATGGTGGCATAGCAATAAGGATACATAGCTGCACAGGCCACATGAAAAATTCCTGTGCCGTATATACTTCCTTGCTTAAAGCAAATGATATCGTATAAGCGCGCTTGATTACACTCTGTAACTTTAGTTACCTATTTTTCCGTTTGCAGACGTATACCTATAAGAATTTAAGCAAACTCATTGCACATGCATGGGCCAACAAACGCTTATATAAAAGACATATAAATACACACACATACACACGTATAAATTCAATTACTCCCTTATCACTTATGTCTTCTTCGATAAATATCAAGGATTTAATAGAAAAGTTTTTCAAACAAATAAACAAAACAATAAAAGTATAATTTTTTGATTACACACACTTATAGAATATAGAATAAAAATAAATGAAAAGAAAAAGAAAAAACGCACGTAAAGCAAATTATACAACTAAGAAAATGGTCAATAAAAATGACGATGCCGATATGACAGTAGCCAAAGCGCTGATGAAGTCTCTTAATGTATACTTCTCATTTCAGCATGCAATTAAATCTATCCCTATAATCGATGGGAAAAATATTCCACTAAAAAATTATAAAGAAGATGTTAGAAACACAGAAAGCTGGTTTAAAGATGATCAAAAAGATTGATATGAAAGAGCAGTATTGCAGAATCTACGAGGATTTGTACGCATAAGCGTAAGTGGCCAAGATCTCAAAAATCTCGAAGCATTTATAACCCATTTAAAAAAAAGATATGTCACAGGAAAAACCGTTGCTTATTATCAAACTTTGCTGCAGAAAGTGCGCCGACGACAAGGTCCATTGGTTGGTGAATATTATGATTAAGTAAGCCTACTACTATGTGGTGCTAAAAAGGCCTTGATAAAAAATGAAGGCAATACATACAACGTCCATATGATGACTCCTATAAAAGATATGGCATAGGACATGTTCTTTAGAGAACTAGCACCTATGATGAGCCAGCACGTAGATGTGAGAGAACCTGCTTCTTTAGTCGATGCTTCCGATTATGCGTTCAGATTGCAGAGCCGAATAAGAGCATGTACAATCCCGGATACACGATACCAAGGACTACCTCGTACTGATATTAGAAATTATTTAAATAACTTATATCATTAGCAGAATAGGTATCCTGATCAGTTATTCTCATAACATTAAATAGCACAAGTTAATGAACAACAGGTTGACAATCAAAATCAAGGGAGAGATCGAAAGTTTTTAAATCTGTCGAAAAACTCTAATTATCATCAGAATACTTTTAGACTAACGAAGATCCAAACGATACACTTAAAAAAACGTTAATTTTAACCCTAGAAATAATCAAGGATATAAAGGCAGAGGTTAAAATTATACTGTATATCCCCAAAATAACAGTTATAATAATTATAACCAACAAAGTTTCAATCGTAATTATCAGAATGAGAACTTTCAGAATCAGTACCAACCAGAATATGACCGTTTGCCACATCATTTAAACTATTAGGTGGCTTACCACAATCGTCGTTTGGAGGTGAGCCCCCAAAGACAAAATTTAACGTCTACACTAAATGTTTCAGCGCAAGTAATAAACATAGCAACATAATCAAAACCGTCCACATCGGTACGTACCAGGGACTTGACGTAGACGATGAGCCTACAAGCATAAGATTGTCAATTCAAGAACGGAAAAATCGCTTAATCACACTCATGCTCGATATTGGTGCCGTCACAAACCTGATCAAATTAGATCAGTTGCACCCATATTTACATGTATAGACTAGTGATATTATTTGTCTTATCGGAATTACACCTACCTAGTTTTAACCAAAAGAACAACGTATTTTACTGTTTAAGGAAATCCTTAAAATTTTCATGTGATCCCCAACGATTTTCCGATCAAAGATGGCAGTTTATTGGGTCAAAACTTTTGTAAAGAACTATGAGCCACATTATTGTATTATCATAATGCTATAGTATGAGATGACGACGTTGTGAACCCCATTCCTTTTTCAGAAACTCTTGAAGAAACAGAGCGATTGAAAAGAAATGAAAAAGAATAAAAAGCAATAAAACTCAAGAAACAAGTGGAAAAGTCAAATTTTAGCTACCACCCTTAATACTAACAACGAGACAGAGTCTTAGAGATAAAATTGACCAGCTTGAAATAAATGACAAATACATTGTAGCCCACATGAAAGGTCAAATATACCTCAATACGAAAAATTTGGAGACATAGAAGCTGATTTTCATTTTCGAGATGAAGTTGACAAATGAGTTTTATCAAAAAAAAAAGAGACAGTTTCATGAAGCTCACTAATAATAAAACTAACGAAAGTGGGATGTACAGTGAAAGTAACAAATAAAACTACCAAGATACACTCTAACCACATGCCATCTAACGTAGTAAAAATACTCTTAGTGAAAAACAACCTTGCCCTAATGAGGAACAAAAATATAACAATAAACCAACTTAATAGACCCTTAAGACTCAAACACGTCAAGTAGTGAAAATTAATTTCATTAATACTGATTTCACTGACGGATACTTACCAAGAGTCAACGTACTTCGTGATGACGTATATTAAGGAGAAAAAATAGTAAAAATGAGAGCAGTCAATGTAATATGATGGCGATGAATACTAATGAAGATTAAATTACGATTAAAATAGATCCCAGATTTATTCTACCCTTCAACTATATTGCACCTGAATTTGACCCCTATACTAGTAGCAAAATCAAGAGACCCGTTATCAAAAATACACAAGATGTAATAAGAGATGTAAAAGGACTTGTGTGTACTGGTCCCTTAAATGAGACCGACTTTATCAATTGATTCCCGAATTTCCAAAAATCTTTTTGTTGCCGGAAGACCCTTTACCCTGTACAAATTTTAATACATATGAAATCCCGATAAAAAACAACATCTCTATTAACACTAAGCAATATTGTCACACCAGTACAGAAGAAAATTTCAGAAGAACACGTAGCAAAAAACTTAATGATAGAATAGTTGAGCCCTCATTATCACCATATGACTTACCTCTCTGAATCGTTTCTAAGAAATCTGATAGTCATGGAAACTCAAGATGGAGGTTAGTGATTGATTTCTGAGAACTCAATCAAAAGATCATTGGTGATGCATATTCTTTGCTCAATATCGCTGATATTATGGACCAGTTGGAAGGATCCGTACATTTTTTACTTTTTGATGTAGCAAGTGGATTTCAACAAATTCCTATGGCTGAACATGATAAGTACAAAACAGCATTTACGACACCCCATGTACATTACCAATACAGACAGATGCTGAAAGGCTTGAAAAATGCATCTGCCACGTTCCAACGACAAAGTTAGGTTACTTTTCAACTGGTTAAGATCAGCGAATATGTTACTTTAACTACACAAAGTTAAAAGTTTGCGAAAAGTAGTAATACTTCTTGGGCATATAGTAAGAAAATACAGGCCGTTAGAAAGTTTCCCCAACTAAAAACTGTGGAAAACATTAGACAATTTTTTAGACTAGCAGGATACTAAAGACGCTTCATTAGGAATTCTTGGACAATAGCTAAGCCATTACCAGATTTATTAAAAAAGGAAGATAATTTTAAATGGACAGAAGTGCAAGGAAAGAGTTTTGAAATACTAAAAGACCATGTATGTCAAAAGCCTATTTTAAAATTTTCGGACGTTAGTAAATCATTTAAGTTAACGACAAATGCATCTGACTACGTTATTAATGTGGTATTAAGTTAATAAAAAGATGAGTTTGACCATCCTGTCACCTATCTTTCAAGAACTCTAAATAAAGCCGAAGTTAATTATTCTACGACTGAAAAGGAATGCTTAGCTGCATTACATTCAATGCATCATTTTCATTCTTATTTGTTAGGGAATAAATTAGTTCTTGTAGCCGATCATGAGCCATTGAATAAGATGCATACAAAAAAAGATGCAAGTCAGTTGCTTATGCGCTGGATGTTGAAATTCACCGAATTTAAAAACACTTATAGAAACAAGCCGGAAAAATTTAATACCAATGGTGATGCACTATCTAGAAACCCAGCAGGACCATTTCTTCATGCGGAAAACAATATCAACAATGGGTTACCATTACTAAGAGTTATAATAATGGGTCAAAAAAAAAAAATAGAGGAAAAAAAGAACACAGAATTACAAAATCAAAAAAGAGGAATAGTAAGAATATTCAATTTAACAACGATCAAACCTGAAGCATTGCCAATAACCTTGATGAAGACAGTAGAAGTAACGAAACCTGAAAGCATGACCAAATTAGAATCAAATGTATCCTAATTAGCCAAGGGCCCTCAACAACCCTTCGGTTCAATAACAAATAAGGAACGACCAAAGTTAGATCATAGTGTGATTGCTCAAAGGACTTGAACGAAAACTTTTCCACAACTACAGACATTGTCTACATCTTAACTGAGTATATTAATAAATGTCAGATCAAAACATATCAAAAGATTGAAAATGAATGACTCTACAAGAATTTACTCTGAAACTTATAATGACTGGAACAATCAAGCAAAATTTGCAGCTTCCACGTATAGCATGAGTGTACATGCAGCAACAAATTTAACCCCCTATAAACTAGTATTTAGGAGAGTGGCAAGGTTTTCTTTAAAGATAACTAACGATGAAAAGTAACAAACTTATTCGTTGTGCTTACAAGATCTTATAAGGCGACTTCACTAATGCAAATTACGGTGGAAAATCAACAAATAAAGATGAAAATACAAGCAAAAACAAGATATGTTGAAAAATTTAATCTTCCTAATTGTAAACCAGGAGATTACGTTTGGGTAAAGAAAGAAGTGCGTTCTTATAATTTTAATTGCTTTTATAATAAACCCCTAAGGGTACAATTATACGGAAACATACGGATGAATTATAACTAGTTCCCCAACTATTGTTTATCCTTGTAAGAAATATATGATACATGTCTTCCAGAAAGAGAAAGATACACAACAATGCGGATTGTATTGGCCATTTTAATGACAATAGTGCTTGAGGGTTGCACAAAATTAAACTATGCAAATCATAGCAACTATAGCAGAGAATCACTTGAAACAAACCCTGCAGTAAACTTTGAACGAATTAGTACAACAAAAAATAAGACAGCTGATTAAAAGGTTATAATATGGATGCATGTTAGTAAATTTATATTGGAACAAACACCTACTCAAGGATTAAATGAAAGTTTTCGATATTGTATTGTACAGTTTCATTATCCTAATTGCACTCACTATAAAAAAATGGATCTCTTGAACTTAAAAATAATGCGATTAACAAACCTCAAAGCAATACTATTTAATATAATAAATAGTGTGGGAACCGATGTGGGAGAAAACATTATTTCACTACCCAGCATACGAACAAAAAAACTGACACCTTGTGGAATTATTGGAAGCATTGCTAAGGGACTCTTTTATCTCAAACTAGACCTATAATAAGGACACAGAGTTTGATACTTCCATGCCATACACCCCAAAAGTTAAAAATAGACTCACAAGTCCATAGTAATTCAATAATATTTTCTTTCCAGGCTGCAAGATAAACCCTGACTATGAATTATCGATAAAGGCTAAAGTCAACGTAAACCAACCTTCACATAAAGTTATTGAACAATTAGAAAATAGAGGAAACATCGAGGAAATGGACGCACTTCCGAATACACATAGTTATACACACTAAACTTTAACCGCAAAATATAATGGTTATTTGTTTACTGAAAGAACTGATAAAATACTAAATAAAAAAGGAAAATCTGGACTCTTTCTCCTTTTGAGATGAGATTCACTATTTGTCGAGCAAAACATTTTTTTTTACCAACACAAAACGTCCAAGTGCTGAAAAATAATAAAAAACTATCCATATAAGTGGAAACCCCTGCAAAAGATAATGAAAAAGAACCTGGTCTAATAATACGATTTGTATGAGTAAATCGGACTGGGTTTTAAATAAGCATTTTTATTAAAAAACCTTTTGGAACAAACTATATTATCGATTTTTTTTAACACAATTATTCAATAGAGGATATTTATTTTTTGACCCAAAAGACAAACACGAAAAAATGTTATCTCCATTTATGTAACAAATGGATAAGCTCAATGGGTGGAAGACATGCACCAAATAGTAATATATTGTATAACTCAGTAGGCAAAAAGTGTGAGCATTCAAATGGTGGAGACAAAAAACATAACAAGTGAAAATAATTCTCCTAAAGATCATGACCCACTACGTCGGAGAGTCGTATCTAAGGAGCTGGCTGATATAAAACCAGATAAGTATACCCAGTTGCTAATGACTTTTGGCCCCCTTAGCCATTTGAACTGCCATCCATTAGATATCGTGCGCGATGATGTAATACACTTGTACCTAAGCTCTCCACTACATACTGTAACAAAGAATCAACAAAACAAGCCTAAGAAGGACTTGAAATGTGTGGGGCGAGATATTCTTACAGACTGTAAAAAAAACCGCAAAAAAAGTTACGCATTGTCCGTGTGAAAATTTAATATATAAAAGCAATTTTGAAGTGCAAAGTTCTTTGTGCAAAATTCAAATGAAGTTGAACAAAACTTGTCCATCGTGCCAGAAAGATATCAATCTAGTCAAATACGATAAGCATTTCAAGCTTTGCCATGAGACTGGCTATTGGAGGATTTGGATTCCCTTAATAGATTGGTAATTAACAACAAAAAAACCAAGGACGAAGGAGAAAGGAAAAAACACGATCCATAATTAGTTATAATAAATCCTATTATCCTTCCAAATTGCACACATTTTTGTAACTGTAAGAATTCTGTATAACAGTTAAATGGATGACCGTTTCAGTGTATTACGATGTGTTGTTAAAAAAAAAAATAAATAAAAATACACAACACAGATAGCGTAAAGGCTTGATTTTCGTCGACAACAACATTCTGTTCGAAAGTTTATGTAGCTTTCGAGAGAAATTAATTTATGGACTCTCGTGGCATGCGGCGTGATTCACTTGAAATGATAATGGTCGAACGATTTAATGCGCATGATGCAAATTGCAATGTGCGTCCTTGTATACATGTGTATGTTTTGCAATGAGTCTATCGGGATTGGCGGTCAAGTCGTCCTCACAAGGATTATACCATGGGGAGATCGACCTACTCTTTTTTTTTTTTTTTTTTGGTTTATCCGTCGTATGTTGTTGTTTTCTTAACCAATCAATCCCAATAGTGATTTGAACGTTAAATCGTTCGATTAAATGTAGGTATTTATGCGACTTTTGCTTACACCGACATCATTCTTAATGCTAACGCAGCGAGTTTCCTCAATGATGCAAGTGGGAAAAATTAGTTCAAGTACAGCCGCGTCGATTGAATGTTTATTTTAAATTTCACGAAAAATTGAAAATCGTACATCATTGAGAATACTCGAGGCATAATTTACACAACATGTTCACCACGATAAAAGATACGTAGTAGCACTTTCGTAATATTACACGACAATGAAAGCCTTTTGATATACGTGACATAATTTCTGACGAGACTTGAAATAATATACGACGATAATAGTAATGATGATCACGAAACAATATAATAATTGTAATAATAATGATGATAATGATGATGATGATGGTAGTAGTAGTGATAAGATAATCAAGTGGAGATGAGTGAAAGCCAGGGTGGCCTAATGTACCTGTTCTGGGCGATTTTCCTGAGAGTGTCCGGACTCCTGATGAGCTTGTCGAGGGTCTGTGTGAGATTGGCAAAGGTCGGCCGATGGGTACGCTCCTTCTGCCAGCAGTCGAGCATCAGCTGATAAATCGCCTCGGGACAATCCATGGGCGCCGGCAGCCTGTAGCCCTTTTCTATCGACTTTATCACATCCTGGTTCGACCAGTTCCAGTACGGCCGCTCGCCGTACGACATCACCTCCCAACAGACGATGCCCATGCTCCAGACGTCCGAGGCGCTCGTGAACTTGCGGAAAGCTATCGCCTCCGGCGCCGTCCACCGCACCGGGATCTTACCTCCCTGTGTTGACACAACGGGATGGAAACATTAACATGTGCACAGAGAGGGTGGGTCGGGGGAAATAAAAAAAAAAAAAAAANCATTTAGGTATTCAGTTTACCATGGTCCACTTCTTACTTTAAATCAGATTATTTTAATATATAAATACTTCACCAAGGACGGTGAGGGTCATAAGAAGGGGAGGCTGTTAGGTGACAACTTGCGTAAATAAATAAATTTTCTATCCTTATTCTATTTTATATAATAACTGCATACTTTGTGGCTCTCAAAAGTGTCAAGTGACAACCGAATTGAGCCATAAAGCCTAAACACATAAAGTCAGCAAGTTCCAGCTCCAGAGAAAGTAAGGCAAAGAAGTTTAACTAAGACTTTGTGCAAGGTACATTTCTTTCCGTGGTGTTTTAGTTAGTACCTTTTCACTGCTCTTTGAGTGTGGTTCCTTACTATTGGATCAATATTTTAATCTAACTTGTTATAATTGCTCGGTAAGTTCATAGTTGTATTGCCTTATAAATTCATTGTTATTGTTGTAATGTATTGTGAAACTTAATTAACAAAAAAAGAAGAAGCATACCAGATTGTGCAGAGTATATTTTCAGTTGTTATTCAATAAAATTAATAATATCAAAATAAGCAGCACTGGAAAATCATATGAAATAGAATGAAAAGGAAGCATAGGTATGTGGAAATTTATATTTTAGAAAGCCTAACACTCTTTTTTTTATTTCCTTTCCCCAATATACAAACGAACGAATAGTTAGACTATCTGCTGTCCCACAGCCTGTGAATGATCGTGAGACTGTAGTCCATAATCTTCGGTCTCAAACCGAAGGCAAAATTAAATAATATTTATTATAATTTGACAAAAATTGAAACTAATAGACGCAGTAGATAGATAAATGCAATAAATGATAATAATAAGTCTAATGATTGTAAATAAACCAGGAGATTACGTTTGGGTAAAGAAAGAAGTGCGTTCTTATAATTTTAATTGCTTTTATAATAAACCCCTAAGGGTACAATTATACGGAAACATACGGATGAATTATAACTAGTTCCCCAACTATTGTTTATCCTTGTAAGAAATATATGATACANATAATTTGACAAAAATTGAAACTAATAGACGCAGTAGATAGATAAATGCAATAAATGATAATAATAAGTCTAATGATTGTAAAAGGTCTGGACTAAGCAAAAACTGGAAAAGAGGGTTATTACAAGTAATAACAGCAAACTAGTGGGAGAGAGCCGGTGGCATAAGAACCTGGACTCATTATAACTAATTAACGTGAGTAAGATTGACAGACATAGCCAAAAAAATATTGAGGTAGATAAACAGGACTTTCGTAAGCATTAGTTGTGTCATTAGACGACTCACAGTTTGTGTGTCATCAAGGAGAGAACGACAAGGAAGAATATCTTCCTTGGGAACTGGTGGGCCCCATCTGATCACACAAGTCAGTGCAAGGAGGGTTAGAGCGGGGTGACACCCAGAAGACGAGATTGACCACCACTTGCGGTAGCTTAACGATGATGATTGTTGTAAGTTGTGTTCGGTTGGGGACCCTGATTCTGAAGAGAGGAACGGGATGAAGAAGATGGGATAAGATGTGATAATAGCGAGACGACGATATGCCCTACATAGGATGTAATAGATGTGAGATGGGTATTATATGTAGTGATGTGGTTGAATGAGGATAGGTGAAGAGAATCTAAAATGAAGATGATGGTCGATATATGGATAGAGATGTTAGGTGGATGATAACAAGAGTTTGTGAAATGAGTGACATATGGATGATAAGATGATCGTGGATGTGAGGTAAATAAAATTAAAATTAACGTGAGGATAAGCGAAAGGGAGAAAGAGATATTCATCGACCACTGTGCAGATTAGACAGGCGTAGACGTGTAGGGGGGTGAAAAAAATAAGCGAAGAAGGATTGTGATAAGGGTGATATCGAGTAGAGTTGGGTTCAATAGAAAAAGAAAAAGTAGCACGAGTGAGAGGTAAAAGGTTAAGATGGGGGCGAGAATGATGAGGAGATCGATGAATAAGCGACGTAATAAAAAAATGAGAATGAGAGATGCAGAGGCCCAGCACGATCATGAGGTGTAACTAATGAGATATATCAGAATGTGAAAGGTGCGAATCAGGAAATGAAAAGATGGAGGTAATGTGATGATGATTAATTTATTGAATAAAACTGAAAATAAAATAAAAATGAAATGTAAAGAAAAATCTTTCGCATTTCCACGACGATGTCTTAAGTCTTCGGGCTTCATGACAGTGGTGAAGATCTCCTGCAGATGGTACAACCTGTAAGCGGTTAACTTCAAGCACTAAGAGAGAGATATTACGTTGCTTCCAGTTTCATATGCTAAGCAAGAGAGCGTGCAAACAAAAAAACGGACTGTCAGACCCTTAAACCTCACGCCTCCCACTACGTGCCGATGGGACATAAGCTTATCAGCAACTGGTGCAGGCGCATGCAAGAATTCAGAGGAAATTAAGTTGCATGCGACTCTCAAAGTCAAAATAAGATTCCGCTTCCTTTCCGTCCTTGACAAAATTAATGCTGTAAAAATTTTTCCTTTATATAATATTTTTCTAATGTAAACCGTTAGCTTGTACATCCAACTTAAAGTTACAAACAAAATTTTAGCCCGTTTGGATCGTCATTACTTAAGTTAGTCGGAAAACTTGATGATGTACACACGTAATGCTACACATACACAAAATAAGTACCTCAGATCTCTTTTATACAAGGTCACACATTTGTATTGTATTAAGAATAAACGATTTAGAGATAGTTAAACTTTTTACCCTGGTAAATTTATAGGGCACTCCTATATATTTATCTGGCACAAAAGTTAAGTATATTAAGAAACTCTTATTATGGAACCACTTAATAAATTACTTTTAATAAATCAATTCATCAACTTATTGTTATTTACTTTAATTCAGAAACAAATCAAAAAAGGTGAACTTTAAAGAATCACCATCGACAATTATAAAAACATGAAAAAATATTTTGAGAAAAATTAAGATGGCTTGGGCGGGTGACACCGTACCAAGGGTAGGGTGGCATGAGGGCCCTTTAAACATCAACGCTTTTAGACGACAAAATTTTAAATAAAGACACGTATTTGAATAAAAACAGAGTAAAAAATCAAGAAATTTTTGAAAAACTACAGTTAAATTATAACTTCATAAATTGGGAGATGTTGCAAGGCAAGCCAGAATGAAATTTCATACTTTTCTTCTGATTTTCTCTTAAATAAGGTCGTTGACCCTATATTTTCAAGAATTTAATAGATTCTTTACAAAAAAATACACAAGAACTATTTAGAACTTTTAAGGTTATTCAAAAATTTTTGAAGATATAGTCGATTTTGTGACCACTCTCCATAAGAGTAGGTGTTATATTGGTAAATTTTCCGTAGCGGCTTGCGGAAAAATTAAGTCGTTGACCCCAGTATTTCCCTATCGCAAATGAATTTGGCATACTTTATCGACATAATTTCAGATATTCAGAGGTTTTGATCAAGCCAATAAATATCGCTCAAGCCACGTGAAGATGATATAAAGTAATCAATTTTTTTATAACTAGATCAATTGAAAAAATAAGAAATACCGTTAAAAAACAATATTTGTAATGTATGCTTTATAATAGTCATGAATAAAATAACAAAGTAACAGTTAGTTAGATCACCAAAAACCACGAGACAAAAAGAAGCGCAGAGGAAGGCAACTACTAAATAACGTATAGCAGTGTAACTTCACCTCGTTCTGCTGCGCCCTTTAACACCTTACTACTTTTGCTTAAGTAAAGAATCTTTATATAAAATATACAAACTAGAGACATATGCAAAAGAAAAATTTCAGATTTTTAAAACTGACGATTTAAGATTAAAGATCTTATGAAAAAGTGTAACTTGTGCAAAAATTTTCTATTTTATGTTGCTAACCACACTGTACTACATCGTATCACTAAAGTGTATGGGCTAAAAAAACAAAGTTTTTAAATCTTGATTTCTAGTCTACATCCAATACACCAAAAACAAAGAAAATGATTTCCTCGATAATCAAACTAGTAATCCTCTACACACTAGCTGAGTACTCAATTCCCTTTTCTAAAAGCAAGCCCTGTTACAGATAAATCCCTTCTTTCTATTTTAGTGTGGGTTGTAACTTATATTTATTTTGGTATTAACTGACTCGTTAGTTATAAATAAGATTTAATAACAAATTGTGTTAGTTGTTTTACACTTACTTAATGAGTTTTTTATTTTAAAGTTAAATAATTCATTTCAAGTCTCATAAATTGATAATTCTTATGTTACCTGATGCTTGAACGTATATGTTATAAATTATTCATGTATGTACAATTGATGATAAAACCGAGTTCATTTTCTTATTGTTTTAATTTCGTGTCGAAAATTTTATTGATTATAGAAATTTTATAGTGGTTTTGAAAAGAGTTCTTGTAACAACAACAGTTTTATCATGACATAAAAAGTCATTATTTCAAGACAGTTCACGTATTCTAATTAAATGAGAGAATGATGAAATTCGAGGTGATCGGTGATCCGTTGGGGGCAAGATGCGAAAAATAAATGAATAGATACAAGGTGTGATTAAGTTTTCTTACGCTGGTTCGTTAATGCACAACGTTTTGTGGCTTGTATGGGTCAGTCTTGTCAAGCTACAAAATTAAAAATTAAAAACGCAATAAGCGAATTGGTGAAGCTCACACAAAAAAATACAATAAACTTATGATGTAAATTATTATCGCAGATATGCGAGAGTTCATAAGTATATTGACTCACCTGTGACTATTGACTGACAATTAACGACATAACAAGCCAGCGCTTATATAGGTGAAGCAACAAAGGTAGACGGTAAAGGGCAAGGAACTCGATCGAGACATTTCAACTTTTATAGTAATGAATAGTACGCTCAAGTAAAGAAAAACACATTTCCTATCTATTGATGTTATACTTGTCTAGTTCAATGTAAAGCATTTCAGAAATAATTCTTTTTTTGTAATTAGTATCTTTGTCAAGGATTTTAAAGGTGTCCCAATCAAATTTATGGTTAAAATTTATTTGATGTGTGCAAACAACAAAATCAAAATTTTAGTTTTTAATGTGTTTATTAATCCAGACCTCAGCAGCTCGCTTTGTCTCACCCCCATATGATGCACGAAAATTTTAACACTAAAATTTATATACTACATTCGTCGGATTAACTTTTTTCGTTTTATTTTTTCCTAAACAGACAACGTGGTGTTGTTTGTTGTTGATAAGAGGAAGAATGTGAATATTGTAGGGTCTTAACATGGTTGAAATTTTTTTTAAATTGTTGTCTACGTTTGGTATACCAATTTTGCAGAGAAGATAATTGTTTATAGTACTTTTGTTGTATATTATATATTTGTGTCTTTTCAATTTAACCTTTATATTTTTGTTAATAAGGTTCAAAGGGTTATTTTTTTTTGCCAAAAGGTTCTTTACTCCAGCAGTATTCACACTGTGAACACATGTACTAGAAAGTAAGATCGCTTCACCAACTTATTTAAAAACATTTTTAACCAGTTAAAATTAAAATGATTTAAATTTCTTTATACAGTCAAGTCAAAACAGTTAAGTTTATTGCCAAGCTCCATTCCATAGTTAAATTAACCATTCAATTAACCATTAACCTTTCATGAACGCAATTTTTCTGTGTCATTAAGAACCTTGAAGTAGGTCTCTGACACCTCGATACGAACGATCGAGTGAAGACTAAGGTCCATGACAAAGTTTCCTAATATTCTTTTAATGTATGCAAACATAAGCCAGCAATTTCTAGAAAGGACCAAGAATTCATAAATAATTTAAAATCAACAAAATGTTTTTTAAATATAAATCCTGACATGATTTTCACCTCTGCTGAGGCAACGTTATGGTTTGTCTTAAAAAAAGTGGCTACGCAGCAAAAATGCATCATTTATTATCAGATACATACACTTATAAGGTTATTTCTAAGAACCCAGTTAATTTTATACAAAAGAGAACCTCTAACATTTTAAAGAATCTGAACTCTTACAGTTTTCTTCTAAGAACGTACCATCCCAACTCTTTATAACGCACAGACACAACTTTAGCTAAATGTTATGGCTTGCCAAAAATTTACAAGATCGATGTGCCCTGACAAATCGTCTCTCTAGTCAATAGCCCAACATACTTTCTGGCAAAAAAAGCTTACAAGGAACCTAAGAGTTGAGTTAACGTTCCGAAATCTCACATTAATAATAGTTTTGAATTGAAAAACAAACTAAATAATATACAACCCTCTACTAATTTAAAATAAAAGTCTTTAGTTGTAAGCTCCCTGTTCACTCATATCCCTGTAGAGTTAGTACTCAGGAGCATTAATTGACGTTTACTAAACATAATAAATAAATTTCCAATTCCTGTTGACGAAATTCGTCAATACTCAAAATTTTTCCTACGTTTCTATACACTCACTTTTCTTGTTTGTTTGTTTGTTTGTTTGTTTGTCGTTCCGGTTGGATTCTTGCAGCTCAATTTTGAGGCACTTTCTGATAAGCTAGCAGGCTGAAATTTGCAGGGTTGCATCAAACCCGAGACCATGGAATTTACAACTATAAAAATGGCTGGACGAATTTTGATAAAATTTGTATGGAGTCACTGATAAGGCAGCTCCCGATAAGTAAGGAGGCTAAAGTTTTTAGGGTAGCTTCAAACCCGATAAAACAGGAATTAGCATGTACAAATGACACGTGACTCAACTATGTATGTTTATAGCCACATCTATAGCTTACTGTAAAAAAGTAAGTGGTACTCATACGGGGCTAAGAGAAGGGCCACTCAAAAGTGGGGGCGTATATTATTTAAGGGATTACTGTATATATATACGTGACCAGTGAGCCATACCATTTTCTGATTTGAACGTTTTTACGTGCTCAATAAGATTGAATTCCAATTTTCGTTATTAATATAATCCATGGGAAGATTGTGAGTAAATAAATTTCTATATAAATAAAATTTTTTTATGTATTTCATTTGATAAGTTTAGTCAAATCGAAAAAAATCTTTTGCACGTCTTCGCTCTAGTTATAGGTAAACAGACATACAACAAAGATAAAAATAATAAAATAATAAGTAGGTTCAAAAATCTCAAAATCCATGTTTTTAAATGTCCTAAAAATAAGAAAATAACTTTACAGGGTGGAGAGACGGGTTGCTTAAAATGTGGGGGCGTATCTTTGCAAGCTACACGATCTATACACGATCTATACACGTCATGTAAATACATCCCATTAATAATCCCTTAAATAATATACACACCCACGTTTTGAGTGGACCTTCTCTTAGCCCTGTGGGGCTATTTTCTTGCTTTTAGGAGATTTAAAAAAGTGGGTTTTTAGATTTTTTAAATCTATTAATTATTTAACAATACTTTTTTTACACTTGTCAACGATTCCTACGAACAAAATTTCGGCACACCAATGGGTTCTACCATTTCACTTCTGTTTACTGACCTTGTAATAAATGACCTGAAATTTGACTATCTCTTCATTTTAAAAATTAACTGCAATATAAATCCATCTTTCTATTTTCGTTAGAAAGGTGATGTATTACTTTTGATTAATGTTGACCACATTTACCAAATAGTAAATGTGTTTAGTTTATATCATCCTAAACTACAGTTTACATACAAAAAGGAGATTAACAATGAAGTTAACTTTCTAGACTTGACTATAATCAGAAATTTTAATTAGTTTAATTTTGACTGGTTTGAAAAACCAACTTTTTCGGAACGTATCTTAAATTATTTTTTCAGTCATCCAGTAAGCTACAGAAAAAAAAAAAGTTTTTAAATTAGTTGATAGAGCAGTCTTACTTTTTAGTACACGTTTTTACACTGTAAATATTGCTGGAGTAAAAAAAATCTGTTGACACAAAATAATAACCCTTAAAAGTGTCAAATTATTACATATCGACCTCTTACATCTAAATTGCGCTATCTATATTTTTTTACTTTGTAGAAACGTCTCGCTTATTTTTATTGTAGAAATCGCTAGAGTGCAAAAAAATTTGTCAATCAAAATTACTAAGCAGTGATAAAAGCTAACCTCTTTGGCCAGGAGTCGAACCTGGGCCTCCTTCTTGCCGGGAAGGTGCGTTAACCAACTTCACCACCGAAGCCTCGGTGGACACCCATCTCCACTGCTCTGTTTAAGCGTGTCTTAGGCAAAGTCTTGAAAGTCTTGAAAATAAGCGCAACGTTTCTATAAAATAAAAAAATACAGAAAGCGCAATTTAGATGAAAGAGGTCTATATATAATAGTTTGACATAATACTTAACCATGGACTAATAACATTGATATCTATGATATCATCGTTCAACCTAAGACACGCCAGAACAAAGCAGTGGAAGCGCGCCTTCCTGGCAAAAAGAAGGCCCAGGTTTAACTCCTGGTCAAAACAGATAACTTTTTCAACTGTTTTAAAATTTTAGTTAACGAAGCCTTTTGGACTCCAGCGATACTTTCATTACAAGAATAAGAGCGACGTTTCTATAAAGTAAAGAAATATAGATAGCACGATTCAGATGGAAGAGGTCGAATAATAATAATTTTATAAAACACTTACCCATTGATTAATAACATCACTATCTTTATGAACCCCTTAAACTTGATGAACAAAAATATAAAGATTAGATTAACAAAATTCAAGTACATAAATCACAACAAAAGGACTATAAAAACTAATCCTCTCTGCGAAATTGGTATACCACACTTAGACAATCATTTTAAGGAAGTGTCAATCGTGTTAAGACATTACAATATTTACACTTACCCTCTTATCAACAATCAACTTAACCACGTCGTCTGTTTAGAAAAAGATAAAACGGAAAAACTTAAATCGACAAATGTAGTATATGAATTTTGTTGTTCAAATTGTCCCGCATCATATGTGGGTGAGACAACGCAAGCTGCTGAGGTCTGCATTAATGAACACATTTAAAACTAAAATTTTGATTTCAATGTTTGCACACATCGCATTAATTTTAACCATAAATTTGATTGGGACAACTTTAAAATTCTTGACAAAGATACCAATTACAAAAAAAGAATTATTTCTGAAATGCATTATATTAAACTAGACAACTACAACATTAATAGAAAGAAAACTCGTTTTTCTTTACTTGAGCGTACCTTCCTTTGCTATAAAAGTCTAATTACCGTCTACCTTTATGGCTTCGCCTATGTAAGCGCTGGCTTGTTGTGTGACTTATTGGTACGCAATAGTTTGACAAGTGACGAGTAAGTCAATATACTTACGAATTTTTGCATATCTGCGGTAATAATTTATATTATAAGTTTATTGAATTTTTTTTTGTTAGTTTTACTAATTTGCTTATTGTGTTTTTATTTGTTAACTTTTAAGCCTGAAGAGACTGACACATGTAATCTGCAAGACGTTGCGCATTAAAAAACCAACGTAAGAAAATTTAATAAGGCCTTGTATGTATTTATTTATTTCTTGCATCTAGCTTCCAACGGATCACTGATCAACTTAAATTTCTAAATCCGTCGAAGAGCACTGACCTTATGTAAATAAACCATGGAAGGAAAATGGTTAAAACGTTAGCTTTACATGAAATGTGGATAATCTATATGAATATATTAGAAATTTAGGGTTCTTATACATTGATTGCTTTTTTATTATTTTTTAACAATACTTTAAATTTACGAATTATCTCTTTTCACTTAAATAAATAAACAATTTTTTATGCATCCTAATAACGCTACGTACACTCAGCCGTAATAAGATACTATTTTTCTTACGTAACAACCAACATTATTAACTTTGACCTTGAAATTTTATAATGTTATAGCAAATGCCGCTACTATCGAGAACTACTTACTACACAAAATCAAATGAATTTTGATGTTTATTTAAGACGACTGTATTGTTCTTCCAAATATATTTTACATAAACAGTAGTATCTGCATACATTGTGGTATATGTATGTATGTGAATTTTAAAAAGAATAAGTAAACAGTTTTTACATGAATCTAGTGCTTCATGCTTCATATGCACATAGTAAATCTTTTATTCTTTCAAAGGAAAGATTACATGACGTCGATCTTATGGCTCTGAGGTTTCCATGAGATAACTACACAGCGTTTAGATAAGGCAGTTTATTATGTCATAAACGAAAAAAGACCCATTGTGTGTAACTTTTTGGCATCTTCTTACTATAAACCGACTCTCTCACTTTTTTATTCCTGACTGCTCCCTCTCCTTATATTTTTTCTGTTTTTTTATCCCTTGCAGCCCAAACAAGAAGGGGTGCAAGGATGCATAACTGTATCATGCTATCGTACGTACTACGTCTAAGGCCATGGCATTGTGATCCTTGACAGTGATCGTATCTTCTTTCTTTTAGATAGTGTATTGTTTGTTTCGTGTTAATTCTTTTATGTAGTCAGTGTCTAATTTTTATGCACGTTATAAAACTTACTTATGCTTTTCTAATAACCTAATTTTTGTCATACATATTCTTCCTTTTTTCCTTAAAGGTATATAAGGACGTTATACAATTAACTACAAGACTAGTGGTTTTTCTTTGATGTTTTCGTGTTTATTTTGCAGTACTTAGTTATCTGCTTATAATTCTATTTATGTACCATATATTCGGTTTTACGTATACGTAGGTGTTGTTTAAATGATGCTGGTAATAAATAAAATTACCATTATTTGTTATTTCTCTTCTAACGTGCAGTTTGATATTAGTTATCTTTATTTTACAGTAAGTATTAAAGGTTTATTTATCTATTTATTTAGATATTTACATGTTTCTTTAATTTTTGAAAAATTTCTTTACTGTACATAGATTTTATACTATTCTTTTTTTTTTTTTTTTTTTAAGAAATATTTATTTATTGTCTACTCAATATTGCTATAGCTTAGTTAATATTCTGATATCTAATTTCACTGCTATGGTACAATCAAGGCCCCAATCTTCTCGACGGCACCATGATAATAAACGTTGTGAAAAAGAAAGAGAATGTGCATACCGTAACTGTACTGAATTTTTGCACCTAACGTATTGAGGTTTAAATGATATCTAAGTAATTACTTATTATGTTAAATGATTTCTTGAATTAAGGAGTTAAATTTTACACTCCTTTAATACATTTTAGTGATTGACAAATATTAAATTCTTATTTCTCCACAGCTGATGTGTCTGTCTACAAAATGCTTATATAATTAGCATTCTCTTTTATATGTTAGAGTAACGTCAGTTTTATCATTATTTTAGTGGTCTGTACAAGATGTCTTGTTGCTTGAGTGGTTCAAACCTATTTTAGTGTGTCGTTTTTTTGTTAGATAAAGATAGTGCTATTATAGTTATTGTAAGCAGTTCTTTTTTTTAGTTACATGGGACTAAGTATATTTTTTTTTGAAAAATTCGTACGCAGTTCGGTACAATAGGAGGTTGAAAAATTATTAATTTTATTTTTAAGTAGGATGGAAGGTATTTCTGAGATATCTTCTTTTTCTTGTCTTACAATACCCTAATACAAAAGCTCTTCATTTCTTTTACGTCATTATTCAACGTGTTTTCGCACAGTTGTGTATGTTTTACTTTTTGCAGGGGTAGGGCTGACATTCACCGACGATAGAGCTTGTTCTTTCAATATAAGGTTGACTAAAGTATTTTGGCAACTGATTCTATAAGATGGCTACAATTTTTTTAGAACTTCACAGCTGGTACCTCTGCTCTTAGAATGGTCCGACTTTGATTATAAAAAATTAGCAGATGTACTATTTTTTTAATTACCGTTTTTTTATATAGGTGCACATGTGTGTGTATGTTTTTGTTTGGATATATTATCGTCTCATTGTAAAAAAATAATTTTTTTATTTTTTAATCTGAGTAAATGGTATATGTCGATTACTGTTCAGTATACTATTATGACAAATAACGCGATCATAACTTTTTCTCTGTGATTGCAAGCAGTAAGTGAAACAACTATCTATTCATTTTAACCGTTTATTTTATTGGTACGTAAGAAGTACAAAGTGATGATTTATAAAGTGATAAAGGGATTCAAACTAAGTGCTTGATTAAAAAAAAATGTAAATTGCGAATATATTTCTTTATAACTTGAATTTCAAAATTTCAAAAATATTTTTTCTTAAGAAATTCGCATACTTCACATCTGTTAATATCTACAAATTGTGGAGGTCTGAAGTGAGCCGCATTTGCTCATAAGAGAAAAATATAGAAAATTTACAGTTCTTTTCATATACTGAAAAACGTATATACTTATGTATATCCTGTAATCTGCATGGTTCTACATTGATATTTTAGGGTTATAATGTTTATATTTAGTATTACTTTTAGTATTCTGATTACTACTATTATTATAGTAGTAATAATAATAATTATTATTGTCATTTTTATGATTATGAGAACTATTATTATTATTATTATTATTATTATTATTATTGTTATAATAATTGCAGTGCAAGTATTATAAATAGCATTATTATCGAATTGTTACGTCAGTACCATCAATTATTTAAGTCACAACTTGCTATTCGTAGCAAGAAACCTACACTAGGCCTATAGGTGAGACGCAGGGCTAGAGAATAACTGAAATATGCGGTAGGTAACTTGAAAAGAGGATACGATTGATTTTAACTAAAGGGAATCTAGTTATAATTTCTTAAAGTTATTGTTGTGCTGTATCGCGATACACTTACTCAGCATGTACCTAGGGGTTATTAAGACTACCTATAGTGGCGTATCATAGGTGTCCCAATCCTAATCTAAAAGCTACATTTACCGTCACGAATAGACGTAAACTTCTTAGAGTTTAAGTAAGGGTAATTTATGATTTAGTTCTTGCGGCCGGTCTCAAAGCCATTAATACCACTTTAAGTAAAGGTGATTGTTCTAGATTTTACGTAAAGAATAATCGATTATTTAACCACGAAATGTAGAATGTACCAATACTGTCATGAACAATGGTGTGCACTTTTGATGCTATACCCACACCGAAAAAAGAAGAAGGAAATAAAGTCTGAAAAACGTGATAGTTCTAAATCACTTACTCATATTTTACTTTAAAAAAGTAACCTTACACGTGGCAAACTAGTGCGAAGTGTCCAAAGTCGAAGTTTGAACCACACTGGTGGAGGACCAAATGATAGCAAGAGCAGACTCTAGCTACCCAGTCGACATTTTTGGGGTGAAAACAAACTAAGTCGTCAGCTTGTAGACTATAAGGTAGTAGAGGCAGACTCTTATTACCCAATCTACCGAGGTGTAACTATTAAGTTTCTTTTTTTTAACCTCAGGACCCTTTTATTAAGAGTAGTGGATCTCGGTCATGTGCTGGCTCGAAAATGACGCAGTTTAGTTTGCCGGAAAAGAATCTTGGAAAAATGATAAAAGCAAAAAATCCACTAGGCTACAACTGCTCTAATCTAGCCACTCAGAAATTGACACTTCCCATGTCCGGTATGCTCTCCTACAAGCGTTAAGAGAAGGGAAAGTGTTTTACTGACTTAAGCCCTTTCTTTCTCTCTTACATTAGAATGTCACGAAAATTCATTGTGACCTAATATTAATGTGAAGATTAAAAATTGTTAATTCTTACAAATGCTTAACACTATTTATCCGTTCAGTTAAGCTGGTTGTGTCATTAGTAAAAATTGCTTGATATTTTAAATTAATGCTGTGGGAAATGAATGGTTGGTGTATTTCGATATTTTTATTAGCATTAATATCTCAACAGCATTAACTGTGGCCATTGCTATAATAACTTATAATTTTGATACTTTTTATAGTAATAATAGTTATAATCATAACAATCAAAATAATAATAATATTTGAAAGAGTAAAAAAAAAAAAAATTATGAAAGCAATAGAAATAATTGTATTAGTAGAGATAATGATAAAGATGGTAGTACTGCATCAGTCACGAGTTAACATACTAAGGTTTATAGGTAGTTTTGACTGATTATAATGATACAAAAATAATTTACAATTTTTTGTAGAATGTTGGTCAAATTTTGTTTCACTGCTAGTTGGTGGAAATTAAATCAGTACGCAAGGCTCGGGGACTAATGAATTTTATCACCTGTGTTGGACGCAAGTATGTGGACTTTCTCACGGCAAATCTGAGCTAGTAAAAGAGAAAAAGGTAAAGATTTTCCTGTTTTCCTGTTTGCATATTAAAAGTTAACAAAATTTAACAAGCTTACAAATGAGGCTATTGCAGATTATTTGTAAAATTGTGAGTGTTATCAAATTGAGTGACTCGGTAAATTGTGCGTCGGTAAACACAAACAGTAAAAGTAGGATAATTTCTGTCAAGTTAATAAAGTGGCCTTGGTAGATCAACGGTGCTTAACACGTCTGTATATAATAATACATGGCCGGCACTTACAGGTGTAGCATATATGGGTTGTTTTCTGTGTTAACCAAACGTATTGAATCCAAGTTACTCTAGCATTTAATGTTATACCGTTTGATTAAAATCTATATGTATCAATTCTAAGTTTTTCTCGAATTGAATGTTACATCTTAGTTGCAGTGATATAATATTGCAGCTGTTTTCAGTAAAGCTTTTGTATCTATTAGATTTTTAAATGTTGCTAGTTATTTGTGGATAAAATACTATTGGTTCCTTATTTCTAGTCACCAAAGGTCAGCGTCCATATACATGGACCATAGTTAGTTATTGTGCCCCAGCTACGAGCCAATTACAGGTGATTGACTTATTTTCAGATGTGTCTTGTCCCTTGCTGTACATACTTTTGAATCGATATGGATACTTCTATAGGAATAAGCGGGGAAAGAAAATTTAAGTAAGTGTAATTTATCGACATTACAGTATTGTTGTTTGATCTCCGTAAGACTTTATCAGTTAGTGGCTTGGAGTTGCTTTAAGGGTGTGGTGGTAGTAGTTGTTTAAGTAAGGACATATTAAGATCCTTCTAAATAAGTTCTTGTAAAGATTTTCTCTCGTTGAATTTCACTTTTTTGTTCCTCAAAAAGTTATCTTTATCTTTTGAGTTAGTCTTCTCTTTAGATGACTGCCTATGCATCACCAAATGATTTCTTATACTGTTTAGTAAGTCACTTGGAAGTCGATCCACTATAGTATTAAATTTCTACGCATCTATTCTGATGCTCAGCTTTCTTTTAAAATCTTAGCGCTTGTCGTTGAGTCTAAATTTTGTTTACAAATCGTCTATGAAATCATTAAGTATGGCCCTAATCTTTTTGTGTACTCTTGTGCTCTTATTTGCACCCTCTTTTACTTGTATATACTGTAGTAAGTCGTTTATTGTATTTCCATCGTTACTTTCTTTCTTATGGGCTCACTTCTTGCCTTTTTCTTGCGTCATTCAGTTTGATTTGGCCGTACTGTGTATCGTTACCTTTTGACTGTTATTCTCTTGGAGAACATCTTAAGTGCAAACCTGGGCATCTTGGTCACTTCCTTCTTATTAAATTTATTGCACTGCTCATTTGTGATAACTGCGAAACCGTCCAAATTTTGGCCCAATAGCTTTTTTGATTTGACTCGCTGTCTGATGTTAGGTGAGTACTTCTGTCGTTATCCAGCAGAACTTGATAGTGATCGTTTTAGAGATGTATGTCTTTAGGTGTTTCCACTTCCTTTTTTTCTTGTTTTTTTCCCTTAAAAGCTTTTAATGGATGCATATGTTTAACTCGTGTTTTGAGAAATAACTAAGATGCATGAATCATCTCGAAACACGTCACTCTGTTTTTACATATTTTCTGCACTATATGGGTTCTTTGCACTTGTTTATCTGTTCTAAATTATGAAGCATTTGTCTAAGACTGTTTTGTGACATAATTATATAATTTTAAGGTATAAATAAGTAAAAGACACAGCTTTAATGCTGAGGTTCATAGGTTGTTATTAGCTTTTTATGTGACTGTGCGAAACAATGTCAACATTTATAAGTCTTTATATCTTCCTTCTTGTTTATTTAAATCATGTTACATTACTTACTTTGGAATCATTAGTCAGAAGCAAATTTTTCTAATAAATGTTATATCTTTATTTCATTTTTGGTTCCTCTATCTTTTGAATCATTGAAGTGAGAACTTCTTTAGGTGCGCCTCGGTTGGGGACCAAAACGGTAAAAAGTGCGTACGTACGTGCTTACATATATTTGCTGGGAGACTGTGGTTTGATTCCCGGCCAGTGCAACTTTTGGGGCAAGTACCTCTGTGATCTTTCACATGTGCTTTTTCACCACGCAATGCTCCTCGAGGAGGGTTTTAGGCAACCTTCTCGCAGCAAAAACTGCCTAATATCCTCTTCCTGTAGTTGGAGGCCTCCCATCCCTCTCCCTGTCCCTTTCCCAAGTGCTAAATGCCCATAGTAGTGCCCTTATTAAACGAGCCGAACGTATAGTACTATAATATATATATATATATATATATATATATATCTCT
>NW_019379708.1:167887-186150 GCF_000648655.2 Copidosoma floridanum
TATATATATATATATACTGCAGGTCAGTGGCGCTCGAGTCTCATAGTTCGTCTTCGGATTCCAATACATATATAGAGTCAGCACTTAGTGTTATGCATATTCCTAATGCCATTATGCCGTGTACTGTGTTACAGTGCTTAGACTCCACGTATAAAATGTATACATGCGCGTATGTATGCGTGTGTAACTTGTTTACAGAAACATAATTATGGATGCAACCATGAAAGTTTGAATGTACGATGGTGCAAGTGTGTAACTGTGTACGTGTTTGACTGCACGCATGTGTATAGAAAATTGTAGTTAATATTTATACTATATACACTAGTTAACAGTATTATTTTAATGAAGTACATTGACAAATAATTTTTGCATGTATGGCAGATCAATGCAGATAGCTTGTATTGAACAAACGGGTCTTATAATATGGTATAACCTCCAAATATTACAACATATGCCATATCTTTAAAAGGAAGAAAGTTAGAGCAACAATAACAAGATTTACGGGTGTTATAAGGGACATAAAAATATTGTGACGCATAAAAAGAAAGGCGTTGAGTTATAAAAAAACATAACCTCAAATTTTGATGTTTTAAATGTACCTTCATGAAATAAAGTTTGAGAATTATGGGAAAAGTTATATTACGTTCAGCACAAGATAACCATGATGCCGAAATGGTTTTTTATGGTCATGCGTGCATATAACTTTCAAATATTAAAAAATACGCTATATTTTTTACAGAAAGCTAGATATAGCAACAACAACAAGCTTAGAGGTTAGCTAAAACAAAAAAAGTATCGCGGCACACAAAAAGAGATGTTGACTTCTATAAGGACCTAACCTTAAATTTCAGTTTTTGAATATTCCTCTAAAAATCAAGGTGGAAAATTTTAGAAAAAATTGTAGCATATTTGCCAAATTATTAAAAGCATGTAAAATATATTTTTTTTTTTTTTATTACTTCACAGTACTCTTACAAATTATTTAAAAAATGCAAAATCGTAGATGAACAGATAAATGGACCAAACATAACTATTTACATGTTTTTGAAGTTCCTACTCCTGTGGTGCGTCACATGTGACGCAACCAGTTCTTTAAATACTCTTATGCTGTATAAATCATGTTTATCTTTCCATAAATCTATTATCAATATTTTTTTCCTTCTAACTTTTTGTTTTTCAACATCCATTACAACTCTTACTCAAAATACATCAGCAACCCCGTCGACCAACTAGTAAAGATGTGTAGCATGTCAGTTTCTACCGATTACACATTTAATATTATGACATGTATTAGTACCGTTGGTAAGCTTCCTACTTGTTGTATGTTTATTTCATGTTTACTTTTTTCCACTTTTTTTTTCTTTGATCTGTGTCATGCTTGATCTGCTCTCTCCGATACTTTAACGTCCCTGACTTTAAAAACATTTTTTTCAGAGATCTCAGTATCTCCTGCTATGGAGATTTTTAGTATTTAATAAATTAGAGGATTCTTCCCATAGCTAATTCAGGGCTTCAAAGTGCGTGCACTTACTGGAATAGATGGATGGCCTCCTTGGAAGCGTCAGTCGAGTGAAGATACACAGTTTCTGTGAAGGATAGGGTGACGGTCCTATCCTTGCGAAATGATCAGGAGACAGCTCCTCAAGAGAGAATAAAGGCTTAGCCCAAATATGATATTTTATCCACTGCGCATTCCTTTCAGTCAGCGTCTGCAAATGCAGGCAAAAGAAGCTTGTAGTCAATCGTAGAACTTGTTTGGTAGCAGTCCAGTTGATGACATCATGTTAGTAATTTCATTGGCTCAGCATTTTTACGGCAAACGCGATGTTGGGTGGGTGCTAATGGCCACGTATATCAATTATTCAAGACGCTTTCTAAATGAGTAGTTGCCTCAAAAGTAATTTGAGTTCTTGATGCTAAGTTTCTTGCCCAACGCCACAGATGTTTCAGCTGATTTGCAGTCAGACACTCTTAACTTAGCTAGGACGTCTCTGATGAAGCTGGTCTGGCTTAGGAAAATTTTTCTATCCATCTGACAGATGTTAATACTTAAACAATAGTTGATGACACCCAGGTCCCCTAATTCAAAGTTACCAGATAGTTTGCCCGTGATCTCTTGAACTGATTTTTCGTCGTTTGATGCAACGGATATGTCGTATACGAAGGTAAGAAGGTAGATGGTGCCACAGCTTCGATCATCTATGTAGACACAAGGGTCTGAGATTATGGGGATAAGTCTCAGCCCTGGAAGCCACTGATCTAGCTTTAAGTGCCCCAGGCATCCGGACTGTCGCAAGCCATACGTAGTTTTCTTAAGTATACACATTTTGTCACCAGATTTTGGATCTTGTAACATGGACAATGCTCTTTTCACGAATCGAGGATCCTTTTTTATCTTGACTATCTTTGTTAGCATTTATGGCTGCAGATCAGGGGTTCTTATAAGTACGGTGGTTTCAATATCTCCGTTCAGATAAGGCGTTGCAACGTAGAATCGAGATACGGTTAAATCACTTTCCATAGACAAGGACAGCAGCAACCGTAGAAACTCTATCGTAGCCACAGGAACAAAGGTATTTGCAAAGTCCACTCTGGGTACTTGAGATGATTCCTAGACCACTTTAGGTACTCTGGCTTTTCTGCAAGCGAGGGATCTAGCTCCAAACTTGTTCCTAAGGACTGTCCTGCATATAAACACCTTGCAGTTGGTAAATCTCTTAACGAGTTTCCAAGTGTCGTTGACTACTAGGCTCTTAGCTTTGAGATAGAGAGCGTTAACTCACTCGGTTTTATCTGACACGATCGCGGTTGCTCCTAGTGGTACTTCTGAGGTGATCATTGCCCTGAAGTCGCGATTTGTAACGAAGTTGTCGTTGGCTTCTTCTTTTTTGTAAAGTATGCGATGTTTGATGTTCTTCTTAAAGGCTCGACGTATGATTTCGCTCTCGGAGCTTACACTTAGAGTTAACTTGGACGTCAAGTTTTGGTCTCTTTAACTTCCTTGTAGATGATGTCCCAAAGGTAGGGCCTATTTAAATAACGTCATTTCACGAAATCCGTGCAAAGGTACGTATCTGTCGTTGACCTTTAGTACCGTTTAATCTCTCTCGGTAACTGGCTTACTTACTGCAGACGAGACCACGACTTCTGGGAAGTTGTTGTCCGCGTTGGACTTGCTTCTTGTTGGCTTTGTTCCCTGAGTAGGGCTCAAAAAAAACTTGATAAATCTCAATGTGATAACTCTCCACTCACTTAGAATTCAGATCTGATACGAACACTGAACTATGGTGTATCAGACAAAGGTGCCCGGTATATTTTCTTTTAGTGGAAGTTTTGTCTTGCAAAAACATGTTAGCGCTAAAGGGCTGCAGGTGCACAAGGTTCAGCCGTTTTACTATCAAAACTTTCTATGACGTTCCTGTATGTATTGCCTTCATTAAACAACGGTTTTGAGTATAATTGGCAGTTGCGATCACCTCTGCCCAGAAGGACAGCGAAAAATTCTTCTTGATTCTTATGCAGTGCTTTTTTTCCACCAAGGTTCAATTCTTACGTTCTGCTACTCAATTCTACTATGTAAGCCTGTGTTCTATGCCATTTTAAGTCAAGATTTCCTTGAACTTGTTGTTTACGTACTCTCCTCCATTATCCAATCAACTAACTTTTATTTTTCCACTTCTCTGAATTCCCGTGACTTCATTTTAGTACTCCAGAAATATTTTGGTAGCTTTGCCTTTGTTTTACATAAAATTTATCTGACATCTGACGTTTGTCGTCCTTAAAGAACTCCACATCAGCCCAATATAATTGAAGTTCCCAATAAAAGGGTAGAAAGGTATCAATATGTTATATTTCATTCCTTTCTCAGGAAAAGTTACCATAGGCGCAAGACGTGAAAATGGACAGTTTTTAAAAAAATAATTATTTAAGCCGCTGATTTTGAAAACGGTTAGTTTGACAGGCAGCGCAGTTCAGAATATATAATATACATATTTTGCTCAATGTACATAGATATAATCGACAAGGGTTATGTCGAGTTCGACTACCATTCTTTACTATTGAAGGCGCGATGTAACATATTCTAGTTTAATCATTAGTCAGTGGTGTAGCTCGTTCATATGATTGTCTTCTATGGTAAATTTATATTTAGGTAATGAAAAAAATCTCTAGTATGAAAAAGTGCTTATCATAAGCACCCGATAAATAATGGGCTTTATAATTTTTTAACTCTAAATAGACGAAAAAATACTCAATCGGGCTCATTAGTATAAGTTGTCATTTCTATTATTCTTATTCAAATAGATCAACTAACTTCACTTTACAACTGTATGTCAATTATTTAACAACATTATTATTTGTGAAATCTATGCTATTCTTTATAAGATAATTCATTGGCTTATGAAGAATAGACTTTACATTTAAACTGCTCTAACTATTTTATTACAACAATTGCTTACAGGTACAATGAGCTTGGATCTCGACTCCAGCACCACTTCCTCGTCCAGTTTCCAAAATCTACTATTTGTTGATCCTGCGTTATCTTGAACATTTTTATGTGGCAATGCCGATTCCCAGACACAAGATAAAGTTTTTCTAAGAGAAATAATTATCCCAGTAGCATAGTTCATAAGCATAATTGTCTTGCATGGTAGATCTATATCTAGGTAATAAAAAAATCTCTTGTATGAAAAAGTGCTTATCGTAAGTAACCGATAAATAATTGGCTTTATAATTTTTTAACTATAAATAGCTGAAAAAATACCTAATCAGGTTGGTTAATATAAGTTATCATCACAATTATCCTTATTTAAATAGATAAACTATCTCTATTTTACAACTACATGTCCATTATTTAACGACATTATCATTTGCAAAATCTGTACTATTATCTATAAGATTATTAGTTTGCTGATACGGAATACATTTGACATTTAAGCTCCTCCAGCTATTTTATTTCTGCTATTGCTTACAGGTACAGTGAGCTTGGATCTCAACTCCAGCACCATTTCCTCGTCCAGTTTTCAAAATCTAATGTTTGTTGATTCTGCGTTATCTTGAACCTCTTCTTGTGGCAATGCTCATTCCCAGGCACAAGATCAAGTTTCTCTAAGACAAGCAATAATGCCTTACGACACATAATACCCTCATTCTCACAACTTGTTTTTGAAAGAATAATGGAAACATGGTATTTTTAAATTACAAGGATATTGTTAAGATGCAAAAGTATTACAATTATTTAAATGTAATAAGCAATAATGTAATAATACTTAATGTAAGCTTCTTAAACCTAACAATTGATTTTAATGTATTCAAGTTTCTCATGATTCAATTTACCTTTGAAACTCTCATACTTGATTAAGCATGTCAATTGTGTAAAGCTTTATGACTTAGTAACTCTAAAGTTACCATGACTACTAGGTATAATAAAGCTGATACTTAGAGTTACTGACTTAGAGTCTTTACTTAGAGTCTCTTAGTCTTGCTTCCCGAGTTTGATAGGCAGTATACTTTTTTTTGACTTGATTGTAGGCTCAAAGCGTATGCACACGTCTCTAATTTTGATGTGGGAGCTTAATTGCGGCAACCTAAGATCAACCGATAATATCCCCAAGTGTTTTACGTGTAACCTTACAAAATTCTCGTTGTCACAGTTTTTTGAGCAGGTATCCTTGACAACGTGCTTTTTTATGAAACATACTGTCAAATAAGATCTTAAGCAGAGCCCACCTGATATGTTTGATGATCTTCGTTGCAAAAAAAAAAAAAAATGAAAATAATAAAGTTCCACTCTCAAAGTTTTCTGGACAAAGATCTTCGATAACTTCTTATTTTGCGATAAACACTGTCAAATAACACAAGTTTTTATAGATTGTTAGTAGTAGCTAGCTATTGTCTTTGATAAAATCTACTATTGTTTTAAAGTCAAAGTTACCTGTGAGGGGATCTTTGATAACGTGCTTCTTCGGGAGACTCACTGTCAAATAATTCTTTTAGCAATGTCCAGCTGTAATATTTGACAAGCTTTTCTCAAGACCCATTATCAAAATTTCCGCGGCAAAAATCTCTGATAGCTCGTAACTTTGCGATAAACACCGTGATAAGATCGACTCGTAGTCAATGTCGAGGATTCACGCACAGGGATCTTTAGTAGCAAGTTTTTTTGCAAGAGACATTCTCTGATAATATTGTCAGCATTTGTCAGCTGATATCTGCCATAAGCTTGACTAATCGTCAAAGTTTCTGTGCAGCAACGTTTCATAACTTTTTTCATACTTTTTGTTCTTTGCAGGAAAAGTTGTAAGATAAAATATGTTTTGTTAGCATGGCTCGAGGGCCATTGTCAAAGTGTCCCTTGTAGGGATCTTTAACAATGTATAACTCTACCATAATCACTTTTAGATAAAATCTATTGGTGCAGGTTTTTAGCTTTGCCTATTTTTAATAAGCTCGACTCGTGGTCTAAAGTCCAAGTTTCCCGAGGGGGTATCTTTGATAGCATGTTTTTTAGCAAGAAATGCTGTCTAAAATAATTGTCATCTTTTATAAGCTTTACTCAAGGGTCATCGTCAAAGTTTTCCGTTCGGGGCTCTTTAATTGCTTGTGTTTCTTCGAGAGAAGCGCGGTTAGAAAATTTTATTGCGTACAGACTTTCAGCAGTATTTAGTTGATATTCTTTATAGGCTCAACTTTTGGCCCAACGTCAAAGTTGATACAACAGGAATCATTGGACAAACTTTTTCTTCGCGAGAAAACTGTCTCATAAGATTTGCAGCAGTGCCCAGCTTCTTCGATAAGCTGAGCTAAAGGCCTGTCTAGCTAATATATAGCTGATATCTCCGATAAGCTCGTCTCAAAGACCAACGTCAAAGTGTTCTGTGCAGGAACGTTTCATAACTTTTTTTATACTTTTCTTTCTTTGCAGAAAAAATTGTCGGATGGCACCTGTTCCATTAGCAGAGCTTAAGGACTATCGTCAAAATTTCATGCGCAGGGATCATTGATCGTGATTTTTTTCGAAACAATCACTGCCTTAGGACGAGATTACATGGAGTCTGGCTGTTTGCAGACTGGCATATTTGCTTCCATTACAGCTCACTAGAGTGACAGACAGAGGCCCAAACGAGTTGTATGTGATGACGAGATCAGATCTCTCTCTCACTATAGTGAGCTGTAATGGAAGCGAGTCTGCCAGTCTGCAGGCTTCTAGACTTCATGTAATCTCACCCTTATAAAACTAGTTATTGCTGATTTTCAGTAGTACCTAGCCTAATAATTTTGACTCTTTGTTTAAAGTCAAAGTTTCCCGCACGAAGACAGCTTTTAGTGCTAAAAAACATACGTGAATCAGTACGGAAAGTCTCTCTTGGTTACGAAAAATAATTATATTACTATGATGTACAATGCTTCTGTGTTCTTAACCTTTACAGAAAAAACAAATGCACTGTATTAATTAGGCTTAGAAAAAAGATGATACTATTCTTTATATCAACTGTATAAGTCCATAAATTTAGCCAGACAATATGCCAGTCACGTAGCCAGGCATTTAGCCATACCTGTAGCCGTACTTTTAGCCATTAATTCAGCCACAAATTAGGCTATACTTTGAGCCATACTTTATTTTATACGTCAAGCCATACCTTAAGCCATACATTTGGCCATATTTTTAGCCATACGTTTAGCCGTACAATCAGCCTTTATTGAGCCAGACACTGTGTCAGACTTTGAGCTATACTTGAAGCCATATATTTAGCCAGATATCGTGCCATACTTAGATCTGTGTTTTTAGCCATACTCTTAGGCATATTTTTATAGCCATAGTTTGAGCCATATTTTAAGCCGTATTTTTAGTCATAAATTTATCTATACTTTGAGCCATACATTAACTGATACATTTAGCCAGACTTTGAGCCAGAGTTTCAGCCAGACCTCTAGATAAACGTTTAGCCAGATATTAAGCCATACCTTGAGCCATAGCTTTAGCAGTACTTTAAGCCAGTCACTTAGCAACACGAACACTACCAATTGATTTTTTTAATATTACAGTTTAAAAACTGAATTATATGTAGTGCCATTAACCTTTGGTTTTTGAACTGTGATGACCTAAACACTAGCTTTTGATTGGTTCCAAAGATCAACAAATCCCCAAGTTGTAACGTGTACCTGCAGTTGAAATATCCAATCGCAGTGTTCGCAGTGGCAGAGCCAAAAAGTAAGAAAATTAAAAGTCGACATAGGTTAAAAATGGCCTTAAAATTTGGCTTTAATTATTTAAGGAGAGAAAATGTCATTATTGACATGAATACCATTTTATCTCTGCATATTAATTATGTATGAGTACCTATACGTTCTCAAGGCATCGTTTAAGTCAGTTACGTCGAAATCACTCATGTGCATATGGGCGTACTTATGTGACGAACTATGATCATTCGCGTACAAGGTAAGGAAATTGTTTCACATTTTCAAAACACATTTTAAGGTGCCTGAAAACTTGTGTAAATTTTTGCAGAAAGATTGGCTAAGAAGAATAATTTCTGCCTGCCATTCGTAACCCGTACCAAAAAAAAAAAAAAAAATGTATGAGTCATACGTTGTGTTATAATGACTGTCAGATTACGCCAGTGTTTGCAGATTTTTAGCGGTGTCAACCTAATATATTTTATTAGATTCACTTGAAGCCTATCGTTAAAGTTTCATGTAAGAAGATATTTTATAACATTTTACTTTGAGATAATTACTGCTCAATTAAATTAGATAACATCTTTAATAAGCTGGACTTGTGGTCTAAAGTCAATGATTTCCACGAAGAAATTTTTGACAGCGTATTTTTTTCGCAAGAATCACAGTTTGATAAAAATACTTCTTACTAAATTTCAGCAGTACCTAGCTCACACCCCTGTGAGTTTGGTTTATGATTTAAAGTCAAAGACTCCCGAGCGGAGATCTTTGATAGCGTTTTTTTTTGTAAGAAACGCTATTTTATAAGATTGTCAGCGGTGCTGAGCTGATCTCTTTCATAAGCTTCACTTGAGGCTCATCGTCAAAGTTTCTTACAATTAAGTTGCTTAATTTATAATTATATTAAATATAAAAAAACATATGCTGCTGTTATAGTTACTGCCTTTTCTTCGAGAATGGTATTGCTGATTTAGTATTGTCGAGACGTTACGTTACTGCTGCCCAGCGCATCAACAACACCACTTATGCGGATCCTAACCCCGTTCTGAAAACCGTCGCCTATTTTGTGTCATCGACTTATCACACAACAGTTGCCTAGTGTAACCGCTCTGCTGCAGCTGCTGCTGTCGGTACAGAAATGCAAGATTTACGACAATCGTTTATAAAAATTAAGCCCCCTAAGAAATTAAATCTATCATTAAAATAGTTCACTTGCGGAAGCAAAATTTTCCAACATTAGTTACAAATTGTTCTGTTGATAGTATTTTTGTATGCTTCTATTAATAAATATGTGTTTGCATGGAGTGAACCTGGAAATTTATACTTTGGCATTTTTTTTGTTTTTTCATTTTTTTTTTAAATATTCCTCTTCATATGAAAAGTGAAAACCAATATAGTTACCATGTTGGATCTTACTGTCTCCGGAAAAGTCCTATATCTAAATTGCCGTCAAACAAAGTCTTTTGTGCGCTATATTTATTCGCGAGTAGGTAAAAAACAAAGAAAGAAAATTTTTAAAAAAGAATATTAATTCATGTTCTTATTTCAGGCAACCGAAAATGCACTGTATTGTTTTTATGGCAATGCAGTATAAGGGAAACTGTTTGTTATAAAACTTTTATTAAGATTGCTCACATTTACTAACGTACAAAAGGGTTAATTCTAAGGTTAATTGGTTTGGGCTTTGCTCAGGACAGGACGCTGGAAAATTAATTAAGCTACGAAGGCAGTATAAGAAAAGTTATGAAATGTAGCTGCACAGGGAACTTTGACGATGAGTCAAGCTTATGGCAGATATCAGCTGAGAGCTGAGAAATGCTGACAATATTATCTGATAGCGTTTCTTGCAAAAAACCACTCTACCAAAGATTTCCACTCGAGAAACCTTGACACAAAACCAAGAGTTGATCTTATCACAATGTTTATCGCAAAGTTCCAAGTCATCAAAGATTTTTCTCTGGCAAACTTTGATGATGGTCCTTTGTTCCTTTTTTTTTGAGTGAAGCTTATTAAACACATGAGCTAGGCAGTGCTTACAATCTTATTTGACAGTATGTTTACTAAAACAGCACATTATTAAGGATACCTGCGCGAAAACTGTGATAACAGAAATTTTGTGAAGTTACACGTGAAATTTGGTGATATCGTCGGTTAATCTTGGGTTGCCACAATGAAATTCTAACGTTAAAATAAGAGTCATATGCATACACTTTGGGTCTACAATCGAGTCAAGAAGTAGTATACTACCTATCACATTTGGAAATCCAGACTAAGGGACTAATGGCACCATGACTAGCAGGGGTAAAAAAGCTGATACTTGCAGTTACTAAATTATAAAGCTTTACACAATTGACAAGCTTAATTAAGTACGACATTTAAAGAATAAAATTAAATCGTGAGTTACTAAAAAAAATTAAAAGTAATTAATGGGTTTTAGGATTTCACATATAGTACTGTTACATAATTAATTATTACATTTAAATAATTGTTATACTAACGAATTTTAATAATATTCTTGTAATTTAAAAATATTATGTTTCCATTATTTTTTTTAAAAAAGTTGTAACGATGAAGGTATTATGTGTCGCAAGGGAAAATTATTTGTCTCAGAGAATCTTGATCTTGTGGCTGGGAATCAGCATTGCCACAGGAAAAGGTTTAAGATAACGCAGAATTAACAAATATTAAATTTTGGAAATTGGATGAGGAAGTGGTGCTGGAGTCAAGATCCAAGCTCACTGTACCTGTTAGCAATAGCGGAAATAAGATAGTTAGAAAAGTTTAAATGGTAGATGTATTCCGTATCAGCAAATTTATAATCTAATAAATAATAGCACAGATTTTGCAAATGATAATGTTGTTAAATAATCGACATGTAGTTGTAAAGTAGAGTTAGTTCATCTTTTTAAATAAGAATAATTGTCATGACAACTTATATTAATGAACCCAATTAAGTATTTTTTAGCTATCCATAGTTAAAAAATTTTAAAGCCAATTATTTATAGGTTGCATACGACAAGCACTTTTTCATACTAGAAATTTATTTTATTACCTAGATATAGATCTTCCGTGAAAGACAATCATGCTAATGAACTATGCTACTGACTACTGACAAAACTAGAATATCTTACATCACACCCATCTATAGTTAAGAATAGTAGATGCCCTTGACATAATCCTTTCCGATCATATCTCTGTACATCGAGCGAGTTATATACATTGTATATACTGAATTACGCTGCCTGTCAAACTAACCTTTTCCGAAATTGATTCTTTCATAATTATGTTTTAAAAAACTGTTTATTTTCGGGTCTTGCGCCTATGGTAACTGTTGTTTACGAAGGAATAAACCATAACATATCTAAATTTTAGAACATTTTATTGGGAACCACAATCTCATTGGGTTGGTGTGGGGTCCTTTAATGGATTATTTGGTACCTCTTAGCAATAAGTTTGGCATCGGTAAACAGACGTTGCATTTAGATGACCTTCAGCTGCTTTTTATCAAAGCTTCTGCGGCTGATAAGAACCTGGTTAGTCATTTTTCCTGGGAGGCTGATTTCACAGGTTTCTCAACATTTTTAAGGTGAGAACTCGAGACCCTCTATGCTGCCACACTGTTTAATTAGTATCATGTCTTTTACGTTAAGCTGTCCTTAGCGTCTGTGCTAAGGATTCGTACCTGACCGATTTGCGAGTGCGCAGACTTTGAGGTTAGCGCATACGCAAAACAGATCACTAATTTTATCAGTGATCATCCCGACATCTTTTTGCTAGTTTCTTACTTCTGTACAAAGTTTTTTGAAGTGAAAACTTCTTCAGGCCCGTTGGACGATTTTGCATAGGGAAGAACTCTAGGTTTCACGTCAGAATGCTGTTATTTAATATCAAGGCGATTTGTGCAGAGAGTCGCGTGTATGCGCAAAAGAATGAAATAACGGTGAGAGGGTGGAAGCAGAGGGGGAGCTTGCTCTGTGTTGGCCAGTGGTAGAGAAGGAGAGAGAAGCTTGGTGGTGCGGCAGAGTGCGGTGAGATATGGCCGTAAGGGTACCCATAGTACCATACCGTACCACACTCCACTGCGCCGACAAAAGCTAAGAACTTTCTCCTTGTCTAACGGCAGCCGCTGTGCAGTGCGCACAGTGCGTGTTTCAGATCAATTGAGCTCATATTTTAAAGTTGAATATGTAAAAGTTTTTCTGTCATGTTTGTCTAGGAAAAAAACAAATTTAAATGACAATCATTGCCATATTAAAAAGATGTTGTTGATTTTGGCTAAAAAAAAAGTTCAGTTTTGTCACCAACTTGAGAGACTCAGAGTCTTATTTGGTTTGGCAGCAATAAATATTATTTAAATTCAATAGTTTTTCAAAGATACTTCTTTTCTTTGCGCATAACTGATTTTGTAAGCTTCTTTTTCGTGCCTAAACCCAAAAACTATATTTTTATCGAGAATTCGCGCAAGAGAGAACATGGAACAGAGTAAGCAAATGGTTCCAGAGAACACTTTAATAACGCAGCACAGCAACAATGACAGCAGCGACTGCAGCAGTAAACGTGACAGCAGAAGCAGTAGCATCGTTGGCGCACGGGACGAGCCACCGCCACCAACTCCCACACGATCTTGTGTGCCATACCGTGTTCCTGTCTCCTCGTCACCCTAACCCTGCTACACGCCAGTACGTTCGCGCACGCCATCTCCTCGTCGTTCTAATTCTTGAGCGGCAGTGCGTTTGCGCCTGCCATAACCTCGTCGTCCTGGTCCTGCTTAACGGCAGTGCGCTCACGTATGCCGTCTAATGCTGGTCCTGATTCTGCTTAGCAACAATGTGTTTTTGCGTGCTGCGTTCTCCTCTTTCCACAAGTCATACACCTGTGACTGCATGCAGGTTGTGCACGCTACGTTAATATCTGTCTTTATTTCGCAGAAGTAGCGGGACAAGCGTGCAAAAAACATTCTTATCTAGGCTATGTAAAGGTGTAATGTATTGTATTGCATGTCCTACGTTTTTAAGTTACAAAGTAAAAGCATCATTATTTGTTACTCATGCAATTTTGCGTTAAATTTTGTGTTACCTGTAAACGTTTTCAATAGAGATAATAGAATTAGAGTAACTGTATATATTGTAGGCTTGAGTGAGAGCATTTTATTTTTATTATATTCAAACAAGTTTTACTAGACAATATACAACTGAATTGTAAATTAAAACTTATCAGCCTATGGGCGTTAGGCCTGAATTGGATTTGCCTTCAAATAAGACAGTCTCGTCAGCTATGCCACTGACTGGTGATCCACCGTGATGGTTCAAAAACGAATGGCAGAATTGCCGGGTCAGTTGGTGGTTACGTGATGCAGGATACCGAGTTCGTAATAGAAGGGGAGTGCACCTTGAGTAGTAAAGCACCCAGAAGTTTATTCTGAAATCGACCCAGATCATGACGGCAGAGATGCGCTTCTTGAGCAGTAAAGCTCTAAGAGTGCTGGCGAAACGAAGCTTTCAGTGAGGAAGGCTAAGATCTCCTTGGTGAGAAGCCGTTTTGACTTGACCTTACGCGAACAAAGTCTTCGATTGTAGGTTTAGCATAACGGTTAATAATGTTTTCTGAAACTTCCAGTTTGACTATTATTTAATAACTTCCTGTTTTTAATTTAGTATAGTTAGAATAAACATTTGTCGTAAGGTCGAGATTGTTTAGGACACATGATAAAATGTTATAAATGGAATTGAGGTTTGAATGCATGTTTTTGTAGTATAAATGTGATAAGATTGTGACACATTAAGTAGTGACAAAAAAGTATGTTTATTTTTTTGTAGCTTTGACGAATCATTGTAAAAATTTTTCCAAACCTCTGTTATCAGAATCTGCTAATGCTATCTTAATTTAAATGATTATTTCAAAAGAAGTTTTCTTTTGTTTCGATAAGGTTGGCACTTTGACAGACAGATCGAAAGTAAGATCGATCTGAGTCTTGATTGTCAGTGATACTTACCATGAAACCTCTAATTTACGATAAATTATAGTTTGAAATACATATTTTTGAAAATAATTAATGGCTGTTGACGTCCGAATTAAAAATAACAAACTTTGATTGTATTTAAAAAACTGAAAAGACCCTTTTGATTTTCTGCTAATATTTTGGGGCTATAAAAAATTCATTCAACATTTGCATATACTTTTTTCTATCGATGGGCCCGTAAAATGTATCGGTTTCCCATGGAGCTCTTTAACCTCCTGACAATTCTCCATGAATTCATAAAGGATATTTTTATCGCAAACGTACCCTTTCAATCTATTGGTATGACGTACTTGGTCCTTCAATTACTTAACCTCTCGATCCCGATGCTGCACACCCCTTAAGTCGTTGATATCCTTGACAATCGATGCGCTGGGGACACGAGCCATGAAAGTAAACACCGAAAATTAATTGCTGGAATTCGACTTATTCACCTCTGCTTGTCTATGTTAAGTATCAGCTGCTCTATTTTCTGTACTCTTGATATGTCAAATTTCAATACTATAATTTTGAATAACAAGCATTCATCGCTCAAGCCTCCCAGTACAAGCCTCCCTTATCATAATTGTTATTATTGGAGGTGTTATTATTTTTCTTATTTTGATCATTGTCATTCCTATTCTCTTCGATTGTCCTATTATTGTCTCTATTGTTGATCCATGGAGGGCAACTATTGTTGTAAATTTTAGAACATTTTATTGGGAACCACAATCTCATTGGGTTGGTGTGGGGTCCTTTAATGGATTATTTGGTACCTCTTAGCAATAAGTTTGGCATCGGTAAACAGACGTTGCATTTAGATGACCTTCAGCTGCTTTTTATCAAAGCTTCTGCGGCTGATAAGAACCTGGTTAGTCATTTTTCCTGGGAGGCTGATTTCACAGGTTTCTCAACATTTTTAAGGTGAGAACTCGAGACCCTCTATGCTGCCACACTGTTTAATTAGTATCATGTCTTTTACGTTAAGCTGTCCTTAGCGTCTGTGCTAAGGATTCGTACCTGACCGATTTGCGAGTGCGCAGACTTTGAGGTTAGCGCATACGCAAAACAGATCACTAATTTTATCAGTGATCATCCCGACATCTTTTTGCTAGTTTCTTACTTCTGTACAAAGTTTTTTGAAGTGAAAACTTCTTCAGGCCCGTTGGACGATTTTGCATAGGGAAGAACTCTAGGTTTCACGTCAGAATGCTGTTATTTAATATCAAGGCGATTTGTGCAGAGAGTCGCGTGTATGCGCAAAAGAATGAAATAACGGTGAGAGGGTGGAAGCAGAGGGGGAGCTTGCTCTGTGTTGGCCAGTGGTAGAGAAGGAGAGAGAAGCTTGGTGGTGCGGCAGAGTGCGGTGAGATATGGCCGTAAGGGTACCCATAGTACCATACCGTACCACACTCCACTGCGCCGACAAAAGCTAAGAACTTTCTCCTTGTCTAACGGCAGCCGCTGTGCAGTGCGCACAGTGCGTGTTTCAGATCAATTGAGCTCATATTTTAAAGTTGAATATGTAAAAGTTTTTCTGTCATGTTTGTCTAGGAAAAAAACAAATTTAAATGACAATCATTGCCATATTAAAAAGATGTTGTTGATTTTGGCTAAAAAAAAAGTTCAGTTTTGTCACCAACTTGAGAGACTCAGAGTCTTATTTGGTTTGGCAGCAATAAATATTATTTAAATTCAATAGTTTTTCAAAGATACTTCTTTTCTTTGCGCATAACTGATTTTGTAAGCTTCTTTTTCGTGCCTAAACCCAAAAACTATATTTTTATCGAGAATTCGCGCAAGAGAGAACATGGAACAGAGTAAGCAAATGGTTCCAGAGAACACTTTAATAACGCAGCACAGCAACAATGACAGCAGCGACTGCAGCAGTAAACGTGACAGCAGAAGCAGTAGCATCGTTGGCGCACGGGACGAGCCACCGCCACCAACTCCCACACGATCTTGTGTGCCATACCGTGTTCCTGTCTCCTCGTCACCCTAACCCTGCTACACGCCAGTACGTTCGCGCACGCCATCTCCTCGTCGTTCTAATTCTTGAGCGGCAGTGCGTTTGCGCCTGCCATAACCTCGTCGTCCTGGTCCTGCTTAACGGCAGTGCGCTCACGTATGCCGTCTAATGCTGGTCCTGATTCTGCTTAGCAACAATGTGTTTTTGCGTGCTGCGTTCTCCTCTTTCCACAAGTCATACACCTGTGACTGCATGCAGGTTGTGCACGCTACGTTAATATCTGTCTTTATTTCGCAGAAGTAGCGGGACAAGCGTGCAAAAAACATTCTTATCTAGGCTATGTAAAGGTGTAATGTATTGTATTGCATGTCCTACGTTTTTAAGTTACAAAGTAAAAGCATCATTATTTGTTACTCATGCAATTTTGCGTTAAATTTTGTGTTACCTGTAAACGTTTTCAATAGAGATAATAGAATTAGAGTAACTGTATATATTGTAGGCTTGAGTGAGAGCATTTTATTTTTATTATATTCAAACAAGTTTTACTAGACAATATACAACTGAATTGTAAATTAAAACTTATCAGCCTATGGGCGTTAGGCCTGAATTGGATTTGCCTTCAAATAAGACAGTCTCGTCAGCTATGCCACTGACTGGTGATCCACCGTGATGGTTCAAAAACGAATGGCAGAATTGCCGGGTCAGTTGGTGGTTACGTGATGCAGGATACCGAGTTCGTAATAGAAGGGGAGTGCACCTTGAGTAGTAAAGCACCCAGAAGTTTATTCTGAAATCGACCCAGATCATGACGGCAGAGATGCGCTTCTTGAGCAGTAAAGCTCTAAGAGTGCTGGCGAAACGAAGCTTTCAGTGAGGAAGGCTAAGATCTCCTTGGTGAGAAGCCGTTTTGACTTGACCTTACGCGAACAAAGTCTTCGATTGTAGGTTTAGCATAACGGTTAATAATGTTTTCTGAAACTTCCAGTTTGACTATTATTTAATAACTTCCTGTTTTTAATTTAGTATAGTTAGAATAAACATTTGTCGTAAGGTCGAGATTGTTTAGGACACATGATAAAATGTTATAAATGGAATTGAGGTTTGAATGCATGTTTTTGTAGTATAAATGTGATAAGATTGTGACACATTAAGTAGTGACAAAAAAGTATGTTTATTTTTTTGTAGCTTTGACGAATCATTGTAAAAATTTTTCCAAACCTCTGTTATCAGAATCTGCTAATGCTATCTTAATTTAAATGATTATTTCAAAAGAAGTTTTCTTTTGTTTCGATAAGGTTGGCACTTTGACAGACAGATCGAAAGTAAGATCGATCTGAGTCTTGATTGTCAGTGATACTTACCATGAAACCTCTAATTTACGATAAATTATAGTTTGAAATACATATTTTTGAAAATAATTAATGGCTGTTGACGTCCGAATTAAAAATAACAAACTTTGATTGTATTTAAAAAACTGAAAAGACCCTTTTGATTTTCTGCTAATATTTTGGGGCTATAAAAAATTCATTCAACATTTGCATATACTTTTTTCTATCGATGGGCCCGTAAAATGTATCGGTTTCCCATGGAGCTCTTTAACCTCCTGACAATTCTCCATGAATTCATAAAGGATATTTTTATCGCAAACGTACCCTTTCAATCTATTGGTATGACGTACTTGGTCCTTCAATTACTTAACCTCTCGATCCCGATGCTGCACACCCCTTAAGTCGTTGATATCCTTGACAATCGATGCGCTGGGGACACGAGCCATGAAAGTAAACACCGAAAATTAATTGCTGGAATTCGACTTATTCACCTCTGCTTGTCTATGTTAAGTATCAGCTGCTCTATTTTCTGTACTCTTGATATGTCAAATTTCAATACTATAATTTTGAATAACAAGCATTCATCGCTCAAGCCTCCCAGTACAAGCCTCCCTTATCATAATTGTTATTATTGGAGGTGTTATTATTTTTCTTATTTTGATCATTGTCATTCCTATTCTCTTCGATTGTCCTATTATTGTCTCTATTGTTGATCCATGGAGGGCAACTATTGTTGCCATTAAAGTTTCTCTTATTATCATTATTATTATTATTACTGTCAGATTACGCCAGTGTT
>NW_019379708.1:203657-235594 GCF_000648655.2 Copidosoma floridanum
AAACTTTAAGAAAAAAAATTGAAAAAAAAAATTTATTAACAAATTAATCCTGTTATTAACAATTCCATTGCTTTAATTGATTTTTTAACAAATGCCCCTAAAATAAATCAAGTTTTCATTATTGTTATCGTATTCTGCGTTAAATTTTACGAAAAATCTTGATTTTAAAATATAAAGACTTTGTTGACGTTTATTGAGAGTAATTTTTTACTTGTAAAACAGAGTTGAGCAATAAATAATAACTGCAGAAATTATATTATATTGAATTAATAAAAATGTGATAAAAAACCAAGTTAACATTATAATTGCTTAATATTTAGTTATAGATGTAAAAAAATTTTTATGTACAAGTAAAACTTTTCTTATGTTGATAACAAAGTTATGTCACTTGAAAATTTTCACAATATTTGTTTTTTTCTGCAAAGAAAACAGCCTTACTTATAATTCTTGACGAGATAGTGTTCGTCGTTACTATCATTTGTAGAATAACGACAAGTCATATTCAGCAGTTGTTCGGTGGCGTGGCCCAATAAGAAATTTCTCGTGGCGTTCGCATGAGATTGTTAATTCTCTGAAGACTTGCTTAGCCAGCTAGTCGGTTTACAATCTTGCCTATTCCGTCGCACGGCCCCTTTCCATGTGAAGTGGGGAAAAAAATGCCACTCTCCTGTATTTTTAAGTCTTCAAAGGGATGAGTGAGATTGATAAGGTTCTTTTTATTTTTCTACTGTCCACTCGCACCGTTAGACATGTATATTATTTTATGAACACACGGTAAATTTATTTTAATAAATTCAATCAACTGCTTTTGACATTGATGAACAGCAATAGTGTCGTGATGTACGCATTCAGAAATGTAAACAAAACTTAAAATTTTCAATTCATCCAAGTCATTCCTATAATAAATTGAAAATGGGTGTACGGTCACCTGATTGTTGTTCCAATGTATATCCTGAACTGAATTTCGAATTATGAAAGCATAATTTTCTGAGAAATCATAAATTATGATTTACTCGTCTTCTCTCAGTTTATTTTTCATCTCATTTAAAAAATCCCTTTGTTTATTAACCAAAAATGAAAGAATCAACGCAATTTGCAAACCTTCACTTAACTTCTGTAAAAATTTATGAACTGGAGATAGTAGAATCTGCAATGAGGTTCATTCAATCGTAATTTATTGTTTGTAGGTAACAATTTCAGTACGTTTTTCTTCAAAAATCTTCTCCAGTTGCTCAATAACAGTCGTCACACCTGAGTACTTCTAACAAGAATTTAAATAACAATCACTCGTTTTGTTTTTGCGTACCATACGATCTAAACAATCCTTACAATTAATTAAAGACAGATTAGAGCTGGAAGTTAGTGATTAAAAATTGGCACCAGTCACTTATAAACTAACATTTTGATGTATAGGACATACACAAACAGAGTGAGTACCAGAAGCACCGGCCAAAACACAATATTTCGGCCTTAAGCTAGCAAACTTTGAGAAACTACATTTTATATTTGGATACGTACTAGTAAGAATTTCATACAATTCTTTTAAATTATTTAATACAAGTCTTTTCTCAATAGGTAGTGATATGCTGTCTACTTTTATCAAAACGTTATCTTTTTTTCAAGGCATATATTGAGTGTAGTCGTCAGACTGGTACAAGCGAAAAATTGTATCGACAACATTATCATCTACGAATAGATGTTGTTTTGGATTTGGATCCCCAATTAATTTCTTATCTCAAGCAATATTTTTTGCTATGCTTATCATGTGATGAGTTGCGGAAGGAAATGTGTCCTAAATTTTTTTTATAAGACCACGATCAAGAAATAGTCAGAATTTCAATTTTATGAACACGGTCGGCCAAAGTCTTGAAACTTTCTTGCAAAGCACTTATTATCGAGGACTCGTCGTCATCTGTTTCAAGATCATCTGGATCATCTTGGCTCAAATTAAAATTTTTTTCATCTATTACGGACAATATTTGTTTTGATTTTTTTTATAAATACCTTTTCAACAATAGTTTTTTTTTTTTGCCAAAGATCCTAAGAAGCTTAATCCTTTGTTGAAAAAATCCACTCGTTCACTTTGCAAAAATGGATTACCTCTCAAAAATCCAGATGTACCGTCACTGTTCCCTACTTTTACATCAGATTCTTCACTTGAAGAATCCTCCTTTTGTAGCGTCTACAAAAAAATTAGACTAAAACATCGACATAAAATATTACGAGAGGTTAGGTATGTCTGAAATCAATATAGTAATCAAAATATTGTATGTACCAATTTTGGTGGTTTATTTTCCCTCTTTTTTGTATCTTCTTTTTTCAACTTTGATAACCTTAAGCGGCAAGAAGAACAAAATTTTTGTTGTAATGCATCTGACAAAACTGAAACGTCTAGTTTTAAAAGTTGATTTTTATTTACTATCCTTAAATCAGAAGTGTTTGTTGTTAGATGCTTAAAATAAAAAAGTTTAAAACATCTGTCTGATCTTATCGATCTTTAAAGTTGAATAATTTTTACTTTTTAACAATGCCACGAAAAAAGGCACGTAAAATGCAAAGCACTTTTTATCCTAGTATTTTGCATTTTACGTGCCTCTTTCCATGACATTGTTACAAAATAAAAACTACTCAACTTTAAATTACAACGAGTGAAAATATGTCTTGGTAGTGGACCAAAATAAACGCACAGCTGATCCAAAAGCCAACGAACTTATAGTTCGGGAAATGTACGTGAGTAGCGTGGGTAACACTTTGAATCATAGATCGTATTGTAGTCAGGCTTCCCCACGAAATTTTAAAATTCCAAAAAATCAAAGAGATAAAGAATCAATTTTTTTAAATAAAATCAGACAGTCAATAAGACAATAAAAAACAAAGTAGCAATAAAAAAGTTTGAAGAACAAAAAACAGTTTACGTGTTGATGTTACATCGAGCACTGTTATTATTATTTTTTTGTCTAGTGGTTAATATTCTTTCTTTTTTCACTGAAAATTAGTTCTTTGTCGTTCAAGAGATTGAATTAGAAAACAAATCACTCATGATTTGATTTTAATGAAAATTTATACTAAATAAATGATAAAATGGCGATTTCTCGCCTTATTGCAGGATAATACAAAATTTTAAGGTTATACTGACAAATAGTAACTACAAAAAATGTAGACCTTTCAATTATCTACAACTTTTACGTTTAACTTTTTTTGATAGGAGGTACATATATCATTTTATACTCAAAAAACAGTGTTTTTTTCACCATCACGCGAGACATAACTTAATATTGTACAGTTACAATTGAAAAGTCTCCATACTTAGAAAACATGACTTTTACATAAAATTTGACAAACAATACGATGGTAATAATCAAAACTTGATTCATATTTGGAGCAATTGTTAAAAATCGATTAAAACAATTAAATTGTCAATAGCAATATTACTTTGTTGATACTTTTTGTTTTTAATTTTTTTCCTCAAAATTTAACTTTTTAGCTACAAAAGTGTGATTGGTAAAAATTTTGTAGCTTTTAAGGATTCGGAGCTATACATTGTTTTAAATAAGTCTCTAACCACTATTATGAAATTTTTTATAACTTATTAAATTGAAAATAGGCGATAAAAAAAAAATTCCTCGGACACAATTCTCTTATTTTTTTTTATTAAAGTTCAACTCTTTAGCTACAAAAGTGCCATTGGTGAAAATTTTGTAGCTCTAAAGGATTCAGAGCTATACATTGTTTAAAATAAGTCTCTAACCACTATTATGAAATTCGTTACAACTTATAAAATAGAAAATAGGCGATAAAAAAATTCCATGGACACCTATCTCTGATTTTTCATTATATAAACTGAAAAACAATTTTTAGCTGAATTTGAGAGGTAAAGATCAATTTATAGCAAAATCCGTTCGGTTTGTAAAAGAATGACCCGTATGAATTTTCGAACATTTGTAAAGAATCACAACTTAATGATGTAAATCTAAAATTTGGTACAATGGTGATGTTACTTAAAAATTGAAGCATATCAGAAGATCTTAAAAACACATTAAAATTACCTTTTATTTTGTATCGGAAACAATTACCAATCGTTGTGGCTTTTTCTATGACTATAAACAAATCTAAAGGTCAAAGTTTTAATAATACAGGTTTGTATNAGACAATTTATCATCAAGTTCATGCAAAATATCACGAAATACATCGGTTGTTATATAGCCATTTCCTTCTTTGTCATACAATCGAAAAGCCTCTCGAAGTTCTTGCTGCATTGCTTCAGAATCTTCTTCAACTAAAAACCGGGCTGCCAGTGTACAAAATTCTTCAAATTCCAATTGTCCTGATCCTTTAAAAAAAAAAAAAATATGTATTTTTATGTGTCTATGCATGATTGTAAATGATTACCTTTGATAATTATCATATGAATGTGATATTTAGTTTTATATTATTATTACATTTATCAAGTTATGAATATTAGGCTGGTAAATAATTTAAGCCAAAAATGGTTATAGGCAGAGTCCAATAATCATAACATGCACTCAGATACATATTTACCTGAACCATTATAAGACATGTTGCTTCCATAGTCAAAACAAATAAATAAGTAGGTATTGCTAAAGTACAATAAGTTGGGCCACAGTTATACAATATATAACATAAACAGTGAGCCACTCATAGAACTATCAATATAAGATATTCTTCTTTGATACAGTTAGAATATGAAATTTAGGAAAACAGCGAACTCTTAGCCATTGCAGGTGAACACATATATACGCATTCACACGTATATTAACAAAAGTGATAAATCATACTTATATATTAAAATGTACATTAACATACGTAATAATTATGTACACTTGCGTAAACACATACACTACATATGTAGGTATGGAAAAACATACTCACATTTATACACTGAATTGATGAGAAAAAATTTAGTTAATTAAAGCAGCTCTAATATGAGAATTTATTATGATGGTCGTTAGGCTTACGTTAAATTTTGAATTCTTATTCGACTAATGTTAACAACTTAAATAACTTATGTTTTTTTTGCTCTAAAGTGAGCATGTACACAGTGGTAACTAATTGACTTCATAAAGTCAACAAAAACTTATAGTTACAAAAAAAAAGAATCTTATGCAATTTACGTTTTAAGTATAGGCTAGATTTATTGTAATTTGTTAATAAATGAAAGACCTTTTTTTTCAGCTACATTTAGAATTTTTAATTTTTTATCTCATTTATTTTAAATGAAAATTGTTTGGATTATAAAATCGTAAATAGCTACGTATGCCTGACTGAAAAAAAAATGATTTTATTAAATACATCCCAGCGTTTTTGGAATTTGGAACCTGATACTCATTTATTGTCATGAAAAAAGCAGTTACAAAATAAGAAGCCAGTGGACACTAGGTACTTGGTTACCCAAGCATAAAGTAATACTTCTATAAAATAATCTGGCAAACAGTATTATCATAAATATAAATGTACTTGCTCTGAAACAGTATTGCGCAAGAAGGTGGTGCGATTATATCATTGGAATGACTATACCTGCGTTAGTAGGGGGTAGTTCCAATAAATATTTTTATATTTGACCACTAAACTGCTTATAACATAATGCAATATAAACCATATGTTGGCTGGCCAGTACAAGACTGCACTTTCATCGAACTTTCCGTTGACTTCAAAACAACTTCCTACTGCCTACTCTGATTTTATCCCTTACATCACGCTCATATTGGACACATACTCTCACACACTGATGTCTATTCCGTATTTATTACCCAAAATATAATTTTATCCAAGAGGTTAAAAAAAACAATCATGTAGTACCTCTTACTTCCATTGGGTTGGATAATGTCAGGTGATGTTCCTTTAAGACGTTGATCACACATAAGTTTTTTTCATGGACATTATTTAAACATTAAACTCTGAAAATACAATAAAAAATTTTTTTTTAAAGTTGAAGATTGTTTAACTGTAGTCTTATTAACATGTTTAATTCTAAAAAAAATTGCCATTTTACGTGTAACCTGATGGAAAAATCATTTGAAACTGCATTTGTATAATCTAAGTGAATTTTCTAATTTTTAAATTGTGTTTGTACGAATAAATTTTTTTAGATAAACCTTGCTTAATTGTTTAATCAAATTTTATCAGTGCCCTCTGAAGAACTGAAAAATTCAAGGTGATCAGTGATCCGTTGGGGGTGAGATGTGAGAAATAGATAAACACATTTAGAGTGTATTTAAATTTTTCCCTTACTTTGTTCTATTAATGCGCAACATTTTGCTGATATATGTGTCAGCCTCATCAGGCTAAAAAATTAAAAATCGAAAATTATACAATAGTCGGTTTGGTAGACTCATACACAAAAAAAACACAATAATTTACAATATAAATTATTACCGCAGGCACGTGAGAATTCGTAAGTGTCTTGACTTACTCGTCACCTGTCGAACTATTGACTGACAATAAATTGTATAACACGCCAGCGCTTATATAGGCAAGCTTAAATAGATACAGTAGGCCCTTTTCCAGAAAGTACATCTGGAAATAAGTACATTTTAACAAACGCAATGCTTACTTTTTAAATTTTTTATTGCAGCTTCTGTTCTTAATATACACCAATAACTATTGCCGATGAGTTATCGAGATATTTTATTTCAACTTTTAACATTCCTAGAATTATTCTCAGTGACAGATCAAAAAGTTTTATTAATCAAGTGTTGACAGAAGAATCAAAAATTTATGGATTTCGTTTAGCTCTCACTAGTGCATATCACCCATAATTAAATGGTTTATTAGAGAGAAGCCACGCTATGTTAAACGATTTCTTGAGAACTAACGCTAAAAACAAAAATGATAGGGATACAATAGTTTCTTTTGCAATGTATGAGTATAATACTTCAGTTCATTCATCAACAGGTTTTACACCTTTTGAACTTGTCTTTGGTAGACAGGCACGTTCCTCAAATCCACTTCCAGACGAATTCAAATTAAAAACATGCAGCTCATATGTTAATGACCTTGCCCACTGTTTACATACAATACAAGAAATAGCTCGTGACAGACCTAAAATATCAAGGCAAAATACAAAACCACGTTATGACAATAAGTCAAAGCCACAGAACTTAGAAGTTGGAATGGCAGTCTATGTACTCAAAGAAAGGAAAATTAGATAGATTTTATAAAGGAATTTTCAAAATTAAAGAAATACATTGTAATAATAACGTCATATTAGAATCAGAAAATGGCAGAATTATTAAGAAATACATTGAGAAAGTAAAACGTTGCTACCCATAAAAAAAAAAAAATTTGATTTTTGTTGCAGATTGATCCGATCAATATGTTGACTAAAAACATTGCCTTTCGGCTTCTGCTAACACTAAGGCCCATTACAACATAGAACAAAGAAAAAATATCTGCAAAACCTTACGACAATTTGCTTTTAGAAAATAATCCAGGAATATATTATGAAAATACTAACGAAATTAAAATACAAGGTACGGGAATACTAACGATCAACAGTAACTTTATTGCTCATGCTCCCAGCAACACCCTGTATGAAATCACAACACTAGAATTGACAGAGACTTACTACTGTGGATCAGAGCTTCCCTACCGATTAGCAAGTTTATTGAACCTCCCTGATATCAAAACAATCAAAATCGGCAATAATAACATCACTCTTGGTCTAGAAGAGGAGGAAAAAACTGACTTAAATAAGTGGGCAGAGTCAAAGGACGCAATAGCGTTAACTAGAATGAAGAAAACCTTAGAGGATAAAGCAATAAAGAAAACAAGTTATCTATCGAAATACAGCAATAATTTTTTGAAGCCTAATAGTAAATTTAACTGTAACATTAGGCATTGCTTCTATTTTATTACGATGCATTTCAAAATAAAAAAAAAATCCACTAATTTAACACAAATTGTATATAGAGCTCAGCCAAGTAGATCAAATAAACCTAAAATTTTTATAACACATTATAATTTTCTGGAAAAAGTACGGAAAAGTGTGAAAAATTTAGCACCACCAAATCTTGACAGAACGACAGATGATTATTTGCCGATACAAGGCCACTATTAATTTATTAAATGTCTGACAAAAAAAAGAACAAATTCTAAAAATATATGTATATAATTTAATACTTTACTTGACAATTAAATAGTTATACATTATCAAAATTATACTTAATTTCCAGAACAACCTTGAATTTTTGATCTCAAGCCAAGAAAGTCTACAAGAAAATCAGCAATGAAAATTTAATCACATCACTCCTTGTCTTTTCCTTTACCTCGTTTTCGGTAATGCCAAACCACTATCCTACAGTACTAATAAACGTTATCACCACAATATTTACTGCATGACACTGAAAATCATTCTACCTACACCATAAATATAATACTTCAATCATTAAACTAACAAAACAAGAATATGTGTCTAAAACACACATCATGATTAACACCTGACGCACGCATGTTAACTCAACAACTTGACACCTGCACTGCTTTACGATGAAAGCAATAGTGTAAAATAATTGATCGATTATTTTTCTAAAAACAAAAAAAAAAAAATTGAAAAAAAATAAAAGCAAAAAGTGAATCTACATCTATTGTAATAATTTGTCTCATCAGCTCGTATGAACTCTTGATCGATCTGTAGTTTCCGGGGGCAGCCACAATCTTAGAAGAGGAGTGTTACATTCCGAGTTGATACAAATTATATTATAATTAAAAACTATTCGACCGTAAAAATTTAGATAAGACGTATTGTGAACTTAAAGCAAGCTCATATGATAAGAGAAGCTCGTACGTCGTTTATGTGTGTGTGTGTATATTAGCTTTAAGGTGAATGCTTCATAATATGCTAACATAGAATACGGCCAGCCTCATTGTAAAAATGCATGTGTGTATGAATGAATAGTTACTTGCTCTTTAATTTTTTAATTCTGATAATGTGTACAAATTAAGAACTTGCAATAACCACATTACATTCTTATATTAAAAGTTGATTGTAAAATCCTCAGAACGATTAATTTCAAAATTTTTAAACTAACTGTCACAATTGAACTCGTATTTGGCGTTCTTATATTGCTGATACGAGCTTTCATTATCATTGACCTAAGAACTCAATCGCACTTGTCAGAAAAAGCGATTGGTACTGTTGTGTTATTATTTCCTGATATGTAAGATCATAACATGTAACATCATCGTGCAACTTTTAAAGCAGTCTGCAAGAACATCGCCCATTGGTTGATCTAATTCGATCCAAGGCCTCTTTTACTCGCTCTAATGCTATAAGAACGGAACATCAAGAGGAAAAATTGCTTTCTATACATCTGTCACCTGTCCTCTAAAGTTTAAGTCAACTCTTGACTCTCACGACTCATGAGTACCTCATACATGTAAGGCATAACGTATCGGCTAAGGCAACTCGAGTGCGTATTGAGAACATCAATAGTATCAGACTACGCTAAGGAGCAAGGTACAGCAAAGGAGGCCCGCTGAAAGTAATTCCGGCGATATCAGAGAAAGCAGACATCGCAACATCCTACTGGCCATGAACTCGTTCGTGTAGTTTAAGGAAATACTGACGGTTACAGCACGAAACATTAGGGAACTCCGAAGCAGCAGTAACTACAATTAGTGATAGATGTAAGTAAAATATCAGTAATAAAATTTACGCTGAACCTTGTTAAAGTGACGTGATTAAATTGTATTCGAAAGAACAAATAATTATTTAACTGCTTTGATACAGGAATAAATTAATCACCTACATGATTTAAATAAAGATTATTGTTCAACACAAAAAAAACAAATGAAGCTCACGAGCTGAATGAAGAATTCCACGAATGACACTTGAATAAAACAGTTAAGACCTTGTTCTAAACAAGTCCGGTCATAACACTCGTGATAATTCACGTTAATATTGATATTAAAGGTCACGAATACAAAAAACTTGCATTTGGATAATTTAAACTATTAATTTTATATAAATCATTACAAGTCGTAGCGTGTATCACGTAAAAAGTTAAGTCCCGTCCTCTCAAAATAATATGAAAACAGTGCAACAAATGCGTTAAATAATTACGCTCTAGGCTCTTACTCTCCGCACCTTATTTATAATTGGGTTTTTTTACAGGCAACCAAGTTTTAAATAGTGTCAAATTTTTTATATTCATTATTTTATGGAGCTTGAAAACAAAGAAATTTTATTATTTGGGGATAATACATAAGAAGAGAAAGATTAAAGCAAAATCAATGAGCGCAGCGCTTAAAACATTATTGCGTCGTAACATCGGTGTATCCACATTAAAGTTTTGTCCTTCTTTCTTCAAAACTTTCCGTACCGATTTTTATAAAACTAAACGCAGGGGCCAATGTGCATCTGCAAAGAGGTGAATCACCTACAAGAATACTCGTAGCTAAGGTACTATGAACATGCATTACTCACATACATGCACGCTGGCCCACGCTGACCAGAAATGCAAAATAAAATATTTTTCTACAACCTTAGATACAAAAGTTTAACTGGACACAGTTAAACTGAAATATAGAATGCAGATATAATGTTAGATAAACATAAAGTTAAACATTAGGATAGCTTAGAATTATCACATAGAAATAAGCGGAAATACTATTACAAGCCAGAATCGTCATAAACAACCAGTACGTACTACACAAATAGCATACAACTACACTACATATTTACTATAACAAATTTGGTACACAACATTAGTAACCTTCAAAGAACTATCCGATTTTTACTATTCAAGTTTGCAAACTCATAATTTACAGAGTAAGCATTTTTTCATCGCATTAATTCTATCATAAACATACTGCAATAGTCTAATTTGTAATCTAGTTGATTGCTAACACTTTTTCCAGAATGTCAAGGAAAAACGGAAAATAACCCTTCCTTCTTTCTTGACTCGGAGAAAGAGTCCGTATGCCTGCTTTCAATAGGGGTAACAGAGTCCTGATTCCCTAGGGTACCACGAGACGACTCCCTCTCCAACTACTAGTAGCAGAAAAATATGTTTACCAAAATTATACCAAAATTCCGCATTATTTTTGTAACATTATAAACATTCAAACTACTGGTAAAACAAATTATGTTAACTCACAACAGGCAAAGCACTAGTATTCTAACGACTGCCATTCTTATTATCATTATTATGATTATTATTATTGCTATTAAAACTATTATTATTGTTATTATTATTATTATTATTATTATTATGTNATTATTATTATTACTCTTATTATAAATACCACCGATAATTATAAGTTAGTATGGCCGCAGCCACCGTTTTGGTGCTTAAGCAGTTGTATTAATCAACAACTCACCGATCGTTTGTTCACCCTAGCATCAACCGAATTGTTAAGCGATTTTCACCGCTCTTTTTGCAATGAGCTTAGCTGAACGAACAACCGATGTTTAGCATTAGTAAATATTAACAATATCTTGTTGTAATGTTAAGGTTAAAATATATTGAAATTCTGTCAGCTTCGTTGTAAAAGGGAAAGGAAGGGCGTGAGCAAGTGAATCTCCTTCCCTTCTCTTAGCGCAAAGAGGAGAGTGAACCGGATGTAGGAAGTGCCAATTTCTGAGTGACTGAGCTAGAGCAGTTCTAGCCAATAAGATTTTTGGCTGTTATCATTTTTGCAAGATTTTCCCCCGGCAAGCTCTCCTGCGTTGTTATCGAACCAACGCGTCACCAAAGGTCCGCTACTCCTTATAAAAAGGGCCTGAAGGCACAGGAAAAACACAGTTTAATTTTTACCCTCGAACGGTTGACTAAGTAGCTAGAGTCCGCCTCTGCTATCTCACGGTCCTCCACGAGTGCGGTTTTCAATCTTCGATCTCGGACACCCCACGCTGGTTCGCTCCGCTGTATACTTTAAGACCAGAAATAAAAGTAAATCAAATTGTAATATTAAAGCGGAAGTTTTTTTCCTTTTTCTCTCGATTCGAAATTCGGTATTGGTGAAAATCGTGCCACAAATTTAAATAGACAAATTACTCCTCACGTAAAGTCTAGGACAATCACATTTACCCTGGATGGTACTGATGTATCCTAGAACGGTCGCGAACTTAAACCATTTCCCCCCTTACGTAACCTCTAGAGTGTAACTACCTTTGCTCGTTACGATACTGGTAACCTCAAGATTGCGAACGGGATACGGTACGACACATCACACTAAGTATTTTCGATAAATCCGAGGCGCGCCGCGAACAAGTACATCGCATTATTGCTCGACAATCGCGTCGATTAAATCAAAACGGTCACCCTCACCCCCCTTTCAAATACTCAGACAAAAAAAATAACTACTTTTTAGCCCTGCGTTCCACCTACGCGTCCAGTGCGAGTCCCGAGCTATTAAGCGAAAGTTTAGGCTCGAATGGTACATTGCGCCAACGTAACAGCATCATTTTTAAATCTGTTGTGCAGTACTACCGTTACACTAGAATTTCTATCCTACTTTCATGTAGTCACATAAACAAGATGATGATTTGCGCTGAGTTATCGTGAAGCATGAGACCTACTCAAACTCGTGAATATTCGTTTTTAGTATCATGCAACGTAAGCGGTTGTTAAAGAATTTGAATCAAATTTATGTTTTTTAACACATACAAAGTTAAAGAGCTACTCTGAATAAACTTACTCGACGTGCCTTATCTTATTTTTTTTTTTTTAGATAATCATGCGAAAAAATTTCTGATCAAACGAATTTCAAATCCATCCTGTCTGATGTGAGTTTCTGAAAGTCATAGAGTTGCAAGAAATAATTACACTCGACGCTCGTGATGTACTTGACCCTGTTTTCTAATATGATACTGAAGATCAAAAAATATTCGAACCCTATACTCTTACAGCCAAAGTAAGAAATAAAAAAGGTGTAGTTTGTCGATGCGCTCAACGCGCATACTCTTCTTGATTTCTATTTTTCGTATTTTTATTTGGATATAAGATGTTTGAAAAATTTTAAAACTGTTTTGTAAAATAAAGATTTAAAAGTTAAAAAAATTTTACTAAGTAAATGCGCGCTACACGCGTTATTTCTTCTTCATCTTCTTTTGATTCTAAAATAATTTAAAAATTGAATTTTTTTTTTTGATATCAAACTAAAAATACAAAAAAAAATTTAAGAGTGTTTTTGATGATCAATCACTTTCTCCATGCATGATTTTTTTGCCTTCTCCAACTTTTACTACTTATGACGTTGTAGGGGCTTAGAAAAAATATAGTGTTAACGTAAGATAACTAAACTTTGAATGTAGGAGATCAGGAGAAAATAAATAAACTCGATGCGCAAAAATTTTCTTGCCTTATAATTCGAATTCGTTATGTGGTGCTGCAGTTTTTAAGAGGGTTAGCTTTTATTTATATGTAGTTAAAAGAAAACATAATGATAAGCTCTGAGTAAATGCACTGAGAGCGTGAGACATTTTTACGTTCATGAATTTTCGTGTTTTTTTTTCAAGTGGTAAAGTTTTTTAGAAAAATTAAAGCTTATCCATTTCAAGTAAAATCTGCAGCTTTAAAGAGCTGTGCTTCAACGCACTCGATATGCCCAAACTTGGCTTTATTTGTTTTATTTTTTTATTGTTAATTAGACGCAAAAGTTTCTAAAACAAAAAATTTTAAATCTGTTCCGTCTAATGTAAGTTTCTAAAAGTCTTGAGGTTACGCTGAATAATTGGACTGGGCTTGAAAACTTCTTACCCTTTTTCTGTTATGGTAAAAAAAATCTAACAACATTGGAATCCTATTCTTTCACAATTAAAATTGAGAAGTGTTATATATGTGTGTGTGTGTGCGTGAGTACAGAGTGGATAGTGTGTATGATGGCGAAGCGTAGGTGTGTATGCTGGCGTCATTGGCACCACTAGATCGCAGGAGCACTCAAGGACAGGCTCGAGAGTGATACTGTTTGACCCTCGGACCGAGTGGGGCTCTTCTTTCTACCACCACAATTGATTGCTTATGTAATATCACTTGATGAATTAAATATATTGTACAAGGTTACAACGCAACTATTCATTACATCTGAACTCCGATCTTTCCTTAATCTCCTTATTTACAATAATTTGCGACAAAGATAGTGAAAAAAAGACTCAAGGCCACCGGATCAAGCGAGGAGATATATTGAGCAACGGAGAAATCAGTACGACCACGAAAGTCTTGCATTGAGTGCGTGCTATGAACATTGCTGGGTGATTAAAATGGTAACAACTTCGGGTACGAGTGTACAGCCTTTCACGCCAGAGACGACTACCTGAAGTCGATGGTTGCAAATGCTTGAAGGCACGTTAGTAATAATGAAGGTCAAGGAGCAGCACAAAGTGGTACACTTATTACATCACATCGGTTGGATGGCATTTAATAAATTGTGCGATGCGTACAGAGGGGAGGACCCATACAAGAAAAAGTACGAAAAAATAACGAAAAAGTTTAAGGAACTGTAAGAGCTAACAGCCCTGAAAAGTGCAGAAGTTTTTAAATTTAACTTAAGGAAGCAGTTACCAGGCAAAAGTGCGTTGGATCATGGCACGTGTTTAAGTAAGTTGAGTGTAACTTGCAATTTTGCTACCATCAAGGACACGACAACAAGGAACCAGTTTTTGTTTGGACTGCTAAATAGGCTCATTCAAGGCCGATTGCTGGAGACGAAAGATTTAACACACACAAAAGCCTTGCAGATAGCTATGGTGATGGAAATTTTCGAGAAAAAAGCCAGCGTGATTCACCAAGAAGCGGGATCGATATCATATCTACACGCTCCGAAAGACAAGCTTAAAAAGCCGTTGAGTACCAGCCACAAGAGTGCTTCAGCAGCAAGCAGCAAGGAGAAAAGAGGAACGGAGAAACAAGTGAAATGTTTTAGATGTGGGGGGTCGCATTTTGCAACTAAGTGCACCCTACTAAGATCCGTCCGCTGTAGGAGCTGCAACTGAGAGCGGTATATCGAAAAAGTATGTTTCAGGAAGAAACGCAACATCAACGAGGTGGACGAAGAAGAGAAGGGAGAAGAATTGACGTACGAAATTTTGAACTTGGAGCAACCGGCGGAGTATATCCACAGTCGAGAAAAATTCCACGTCTGACTTGAGGTTAACAGTAAATAGGTAAAGTTTGAATTGGATACCAGTGCGGCAGTTACCTCGATATATCAGTAGCAAACAGAGTTATTATTTAGAGACTGTAAGGTGTTTTCGACGGGATTATGCTTAGAGTCGTATTGCAAAGCGCAGATCCAAAGAATCAGGTACAAGTGTATAAAAGTTTGGCATAAGCAGAAAGAATTCAAATTAAATTTGTACATTATGGATGTGCGGCACGATTCTCTACTCGGGCGCGACTGGATAAGGCAGCTGTTTGCAAACACTTCAGAGTCAATGTTAGAGGTACAAAGTATTAATTTCGAGAAAAATAACCATGATCGTTTAAATTCATTGCTGGCGAAATACCCGAAAATCATCGACATTAGACTTTCGAAATTAAAGGAATAGTTGTTGCAACACTTTGGCCCGTTACAACAAACCCCCACCACCTACGTAGGAACTTTCCATGATGAGCAAAGATAAAGCATGCGGAGTCGGGAACATGACCCCACCACGGTTAGGTCCCCTCCCAACTTTAAGCGTGGAGAGAGGGCTCCCCCACTTTTAAGTTACTAAAGAGGTTAAAAACTTTTTCTCTCGTTTGGTATGGGCATTCTTTTTATAATATTAATATGTTTCTCCAATATAAAAGGTCCAAAATATTTTTTAATTTTTTTTATGACATCAAAATGAAATGTAATTTATAAGGATCTGCTATGAATTTTAGGTAACTAACAACAAATGTACATACGTTTATTGATTTATTTCAGAATTCAAAGTCTCTACAAGTACAATTGTAAAAAATGGCGCTATATTGTATATGAAATCGCAGACACATTCTTTTGTTAAATATTCGCATTTCGTCGTATTTGTAGACACGACTTTTTCATTCACACTCCCTAAATCTGAATCACTCATTTTTCTTACAATTTTCTTTACAACATAGGTTCTATAATAATCGATTTGCGCTTCATACATATTACCACCTTTTTCTGAAATATAATCTACAAATTTCTGCACAACAGTAGGCATAAAATCCAACATGTCACTCAATACACGTAAATTACAATCAATACATTTGACAATAAATTCGCTTAAATGATCAAAGGTCAGCTTTTTTAAAACCAAACTACGACGATATTGCTTCGCGACACTACCACTCACACCTTGTTTTCGTTCTTTTTCAAGCTGAATAGCCTTGTCGTTATAACTTACAGTATACTTCAGGGGCCAGTTGGAGCCATAAATTTTGATGTCCTTCAAGTTGCTGTCGTCCGTGGTAAAATACTTCTCAATGTCTGTAAACGCAAATTTAAATTTGTTTTAATCCCAAATTTTGATAGAAATTCCTTCGAAATCTGTGCCTAATAGATAAACTACAGATTCCCAATCGTTGTCAAGTAATTTCTTATATTTCAGACCAACTACGACTTTTTGCCAAATGATTTATTCAACCCATAAAGCTTGCAAAAAATCTGTGGAGGTGACTGTCGATACTGCTTTTGCGCTTGAGAGATCGATTGCTACCGACGCCTCAACCCTCTTTTTCTGGAACTCCATTTTTCTGTTTCATTGTATTGACGATATGACGAGCAGGCAGAGACTAAAGTCTAATCCTACTTTTTTATACTAGTTGTAGCTCTAAAGAGACGGTGTAAAAAACGTTTGGAGGTGGCTAGTCACGTTTCAGCATGAAAAATTACGTCGACAGCACATTCAAGATAACGTTAACTAAAACAAATATGATCATGTATCGTGTGCGGATAAAAAAACGCTGCGTATGAAATTTATTACAAACTATAAACATTCAGAGGCAGGATTGCAAAACGCTGACATCTTTTATTTTTGGAATTCATATTGATGTAACATTAGTATCTGTCACTAGATGTTCAAGAATGCGCAAACTACAAGTATATTCATGAAGAAACCTTATATCAAAGACATTTTACTGCATCTTTTTTGTAAACATTTTACCAGACAACCACTGCTGCCCGACACCGAGCTTCTCAAATTTTTTTTGCTACCAATGACATAAAACGTCTGGCAATTTTGTCATTCTTTTTTAAATCAGCGGAAAAGTTGTCGAGAAATTTTTTAAAATCTAAACCGTTGCTCATGTAAAACAAAAACATCAAACAAAACTGACCACATACGTTTGAGGATATGCTTTGTAACTGTTTGACATTCCAACGCAGTTTCTTTCAATTTTTACGAAATCAATTGATGCGCTGTGGTACATAAGGTTAAATACCATAGCTATCGAAATATAAACCAGTAAAATGTCCATCAACGTATGTAGCAACCCAGTGCATACCGAGTCTTGCGCGATCGTCATTGTTAATGACGAGTGCTGTCGGTTTCGTCCACTACCGTGGGATCTGATCGGCTGGGAACACACCGGTGGTGTGCGTTGTGATTTGCGAAAGGATCTGCAGTATCTGTAGGCTGTCCATTACGTTTGCAGAGCCAAGATTTCAGTTTATGAGCGTTGTTTAAGGCACACCGATGATTTTGATAATTTAGTTTTAAAGCGTGATGCATACAACACGCTACCAATGATGAATCTTTTAAAGGTGGACAGTTAATATCGTATTCTAAATTTCTTATTTGACAAAGAGCTATTTTATGTAAATCGTACCACTTTCCGCAACCTCTAACGTAAATTTTTCTTGAATTTCTTCCAACATAATTCAAAATTTTTAAAATTGCTTTTTAAGATACTTCACCCTCAAAGAAATCAAGTCCATGATGATGTCGGGACAACCAAATATTTTATTGTTACGCCTCCTTACTCAATTTTTGCAAACGACAATGAGGTGTTACTACCCAGTGTGCGGAAAAGTTATTGTTCAAAGCAACGATAGAAACTTCTTTCGGCTTTTTTCACCTTGAAATACTGAATGTCAACTACGAGCTCCGTTGCGATTTATGGGTGATTGAGCGTACCAGCACAAACTAACCTGAGAGACGATTAGCGTGGTCAAGTTATGAGTGTAAGTATAATATATTCAGTTAGTAGCGCCATCTAACCGCTAAAGTCGACCATGATTTGACGTGACACATCAATTTCGAGAATATCCTCGTACTCGGCATACACTATACAATTAACAGTCGAAGTTAGAGCGTTGGAAAATCGAACATCCAATTTAACACCGCCGTGTTTAATTAGGTTCCAATAAGAAAATTCGTAAGCTGATAAATCTGGTGTTAAATCGAAAGCAAAGAGACAGTAATCGTTGGAATAAGATTTGCGATCAATGTGGCTTCCTTCATTGAGAAAGTGAACGCCCGTGCCCGAAAACATGGTATGATAAGCATATACATATAAATTATTTGTTTTAAAGTCTGGTTGTAATGGTTGAAAAGGAACTTGAACCCCACCAATGTGCAAACAAAAAAAATTTATATTGAAATGATGAAATTTGAACGGATTCATAGTACGATCGCCCTTATAAGTTTGATTCTTAACAAAACTGACGATTATTTTCTCACGTAACTAGCCCAAAATAATATTATCTAAAATTTCGCCATGAATACCACTATCCATCGTCACAGCTTTTACTTCGACACGTGTGAGCGGATATTTTGCTGTACTCTTTTACAGATCTTTGGTATGGGCTCATAAGACAGATGGGCTTACTTTAACGCGTTTTACTAAAAGATTTGCTTCGTCATCTAGCACATCGTCCATCTTTGTCGCCGTATAGTTGCACCATAATGCACTGGTTAAATGGGATGATTTTGCCGCAGGACCGTAATTCAATAAAGTTTCTGAATACGCTTTGTAAGCGTACGCGTTGTTACAAGGGGATACAGGTTCCTAATTGAAAATCACATCGAGTTGATTGAACAACGAATGCATAAAATTATTGATTAGTCCCGTCTTTGAAATCTTAGATGTTACATTAGTAATTAATTTTTCATCTTCATTGATGGCCAACTTGACGCGAAGACTGAGCACCGTGTGTGCGAGATTGATGTATTTGTCACCACTACCTGGTACCAAAAATTTGATCGGTGAATTATCCGTGAGCAATGATATCGGCTTGTATTAAATCCAGTGCAATCCCTCGATAGTTGTTTGAATCGGTGAAGTATTGAACAAAAAAAGCTCAGACTTTAAGAACTCGCATGAGTGACTGTGTAAGGAAGCCATTTTAAAAAAATTTAACTTTCAAAAATATCTCTTGCAGTTATCAGTCCCTTCTTCTTTTTTCTTTTTATTGTTATCTTTTTTTTTTTCTATCTTGCTTACACATTTTCTTAGTTTTTTTCTTTTCACTTTGACGCCAACCACGCCTTGACTGCACAGTTCTGAGAAGCAATTGCAACCGAAATGGTTCATCGAGTCATCCAAGTTCATATCCCGAACCTTCCATAAGCTTGTCCAATTTTTCCTCGACTTTTCTCTTCAGCGCATTACCAGACTCCATTAAACGAGTGCGGAATGTCTTTTTAAAAGGTAGATTTTAAAGCGGTGACGTCAGACGTATTTTTATACCTGCACGAATACCTTTTATGCCAAAAAATTTGGTACCTCCTTTAATAAGTGGTAAAACTCATTAAAATACTCCAGCAAGAAACGATCCGATATGCCCGTGCCCTCGTTGATAGGGAGTCTCAACGTTGATGCACCCAACACCTCCTCCACTGTTTTCACAAATTGTGGTCAGACTTCCACCACCACTTTGTGCAATAAAGTAGTCCTCGTAGAGATCCATAATTTTTAATCGATGTGTTTAAAGTGAAGCGTTATTATTATCGTTCCAAAGTTAGATGGGATAGGTACACCAATCGGGTCCCTTATATCGATTTTGATGTTGTAAAAGAAGTTTAACAGTAATGGTATGTACATAGGCGATGAGAAAATTTTATTTTTGACACAACCATATGCGTCACCTTGAAGATCCAACGACACCGTCCGCAACAAACGCGATTTAACGTCTCCTACAATGTATGGCTCACAGATGTCGCTATAAAGTATGAGCATTTACGGTTAAGCATTGACGAGATTTGCTGAATGAATGGATCAAATTTCATTATTTTTCGAGAAAAGACTCTTTGCACTTTCAAAGCCCAAGATCTTACGTAGTTTTTCGAAAAATAGTAAGAAGCGATACATGTACTCACTGCGTGCTGTTTCGGAACAGACTAACTGAGCCACTACGTAACCACCTCTTCCGAAACTGTAAACCACGTGATCTCGTGTGGTATTAAAACTATTAACTTCTTGTATCATTTCTTTGATATTTGTGTATAGACCGTGTCGTATGTAATTATCTATTTAAGTCACAGGACGTTCTGTGTGTACATTATTGTGTAGTTGTGGTATACATTTTACGGTAATTCTTCTTTCGTTATCTTTTATCGCATTTTGAAACCTCAATGGTTATTGAATCATCATTATACAACACTCTATTGACCTTCAAACTTATTTGCTGAGGTAATCTTGACACGTAGTGCCCAGTAGTATTATCAAGATAATATGGCATGCTACTATTGCTAGGAAACACAACTTGAAATTTGTCCTTCATTTTATATCTTATAAATAATTACCTTTCACCCACGAATAAAATTTTTCAGGACATCCCTTCCAGCTGACGAAATATTCCTTACAGAGTCTTTTACCTCAACTTTTGAATATCTTGTCAACCTCGAAGAAGCTTTCGTTGAATTTTTTTTCGCACTCTGCTTAACTCTTCCTCGTAAAAGAAACCGTCAATATCTTCGTCAGCCAAATCTCTGAGAAAATAAACTGGATGCCGTTGCGTGCAAGAGATACGTACAATTCTAAACAACTCTAAAGTCTAGCTGTTTTCGTAACCTTTGTCAAAGACGCTTCTCGTCTTACTGATGCGAACTAAATCTCCAACGTTGTACTTTAGATTTTTATAAATATGCCTGTCATAACGTTGCTTTATGTTTTCTCGTGCTCACGCAAAATTGTGCAAAATCACATCAGCTAGCGCCATCTTTGTCCACAAATGCTTCTTACGATTGTATGACTTTATTAATCTTGGGAGAATGTCTACGAAGCATCGATTGTTTGTGTGCGTAAAGTATCGCCACATTCTTTCTTTAATAGTACTTATAAAATGTTCGGCTATTGCAGCCTTCGTCTGTAGGCTACGTGCTACTTTGTATTTAATTTCATTTCCTCGTAAAACGGATCGCATTTCAAGACCTACAATTTTTTTACCTTTATCCGTTTGGAGACATATCAATGTACGACCGTCACTTCTTGATAAAATATGTTAAAATGCTTTGGCGACATGATGAAAACATAAGCGTAGCCATCATTGTAAGTTTTTAACATTCTCAAGTCCATTAAATCAGCTTCCCACACGTCATCAAAATTACGCACGTTATAGCTTCTTCTGGGAAAGCGATTTCTTATAGGCCTATATAAATTATAGGTATCTTGACTCTCCAGCCAAGTAATAACGTTCAATCGCAAAAATTTATTTTTCACAGCACTTACAAGTTTGTTACCACCAACATATGCAGTTGGTCGCGCCGCTTCGTAGTCAAGTTTTTGCAAAGTCTTATGCAATTTTCTTTTTTCTTATTTGTTTTAGACTTAGTTCTAATGGCTCTCTTGATGTGCGAAAAAAACTTCTCAAATGTAATCCTGACTTACATGCAGCATGCTGTCAATAAAGCGACTGTTCGCTTATCCAGCAGTGTTTCTCCAACAAGCATACGCGAAAAAGCAAATTCAGCCAACGCCCGACTGGCTTTTAGACGTTAACCCTTCTTCTTTGTAGCGTAGGCTAGATCATGCTGACGACATGCTTTATCCAAGGGATTTATACCCACATCACCGTGCTCAATACGCTTTGATAACTTCGTTTAAGAACCGCAAAATTTGTATCCAGGCACATGCATCTCAAACGGTAGAAAGTCGATTTAAGCGTCAAGAGCAGAATTTTTCTCCTTCTTCTCAAGTTTAGCTTCTGTTTCTTCGCGAGCTTAGCTTCTGTTTTATCGCCTTGGTAACTTTTTCCCTCAATCAACGCCATGTTTGTTCTCGATTTGACAAAGGCTTAACTTTTAAAAATTTTTTTGAATTTTTCGGTGACGTCATTGATTCAGTACCACTTTCATCGAAAAAACTTCTACTATTCGACGTAGATCTCAGACTTTTATTGGGCGTTTTTGATTTATTGTCGTCGTCGTCGTCATTGTCATCATAGATCAGTTATTTTTATACTTGAGCGTTTTCGACACACTCTTGCGGAATGTTTACCGAACAAAGTGCCACTACAAACTGATCACGACCCACCAGTGTGCATTTTCTTCTGTTTCTCAAGGCATCGCTCACCAGAACGACAATGTTCGACTGTCGTATGCGAACGCCACCTATGATGATGGTATGTTCATTGCTCCACTCAAAGTTACCAGTAGCGCGCTATGGTCGTATGATAAGTACAGTTTTTTGACAAAACATTTCGGTACGCTTTTGATAACCTTGGTATCCTGCTTTTTCTTCTCTTTACACTTTTCTTCATCCTCGTCGACGTCGTCGTCAGGTGGATCGTTATCTTGCGATACCTTAGTGTTCTCCGTGATCGTGTCAGCATGTCGTTTTCTTTCGCTGTCCAATTCCCCAAGGTGCAAATGTCGTTGTAAAATTTGTTAGTATTTTTTCCATTTTTCTCGCTCATCGGTATACGGTAAATTCAAGATGTCGTTGATTTATGCGTCAAGCCGACTCATTATTGTGCCCGGCGTTTGCATAGACTTCAGACCATCGTTGAGAAATGCGCTTCGCAACTGATCCACGCTTTCTTGAGGCCAAAAAAATCATTTTTTTCGCTTGCTTCATGTTTGTTACAGCATCGACAACACTGTTCTGAGGAGCAGAGACTGTTCGGAGGAGATCTCAAAATGGCGACGTGTTTTTAATTAAACGGAGAACGTGACTTAGGTGCCATTACAACGATACGATTGGAACTTGGTTCGCCGTGTTAGTTTTTCATCTGTTTCTTAGCCACGTATACGTACAGATACTCGTTATCCGGAAAATTACAAGTTCAAAATCAACAATTGTCCTGCGTATTTTGCTTGAGATCCAAGAAAAGGTAACAAAATGGTCGGGAAGTAGCGTCCCAATACGCTTCTTGCAAGAATCGAGGATTTTCCGGACACACTTGTCTCGAAAGATGTTGTATTTGCACGCGATCTCGTAAATTTCTAAAGATGACAATATATTGCAATTTTAGCGATATATCACGTTAACCCTTACCTTGATAAAATATATTTTAAGTGATAAAATTTACGCTCGAATTGTTATGATGACTAACTTTACTGAATAAGTTGACGATACCGTTACAACCGGATTATTCGCGCATCAAATCGTCAATAATGACCAGCTTTGATCTATGATCACCCACCCAATCGCTCTTTTGTGGAAATTCCTCGCGAAACTCAATATTACTCCCGAGATCGCGGTAATCAGGCTGCCACTCACCGTAACAAAAAATGATCCGCTCAAATTGAGTATGACTCATACAGTCAATGTGGCATAAAAACCGTCTGACAAACACGGTTTTTCCGCAACCTGTGGGCTCACTTCATGTATACGTCCACGGGTGTTGCCATCGCGTACCCATACTGCCCAACTAAACTCTGTCAAAAAGCTGATTGACCGCAGAGGAGGCCTTCGCGGACCGCTCGCAAAACTGCAAGCGCCTTTGGAAAGCTAACGCAAAGGTGGCTCGCGCTTTCAATCAGCTCGTTTTGTCGGGGTCAACTGCCAATCGAGCTTTTTTCGCCACTGCTGTCACCACCGCTGCCACACCCCACCATCACTCATGGATGGTGACCAACTGGCTTGTAACGCGGTGGTTAAAGCACCTATTGCGCATGATTAATATTACCTTATTATAAAGTTTTCTCCTTATTCATGGCAGTTTTAAGGTTGAAGTCACCCGAGTAACTGACATTAAGATGATTTTTTTTTTTTCAAGGTTAAAGATTCATGGTAAAGAATGTGCTAATGTCACAGTTTTCGAAATATGTATTAAGTTTTATGAAACATTTGTCACAACGGTTTTAAGAATGCGCTGACACGAGTATAAAGTGATCAAATACATTTTTAGGTATGTCAGGATAATTTTTGTATTCATGGTTTAAGTTTAGAGGTAAAAAATGTGCTGATGTCATCTGTTTTAGAACAAGAATCGTATTTCATTAAAAATCCGACGCACCACCGATACGAGTATCAGGTAATCAATCACATTTTCACCTAATATAAATAAGTAATTGTAAACTTATTTATTATAAATAAATATCAAGTTTAATATTTATTATGCATAAATATTAGTGATAAGTAATTTTTAATTTTTAATTGACAAAGTTTTTCACACTCCAGCGATTTTAACTCCAAAAATAAGCGCGACATTTCAATGAAAAATATATATAGCGCAATTTAGATGGAAAGAGGTCAATGTATAATAATTTGACATAATAATTACTCATCGATTAATAACATCAATATCTATAATATCGGCGTTCGACCTAAAGACACGCCTAAGCAGAGCAGTGGAGAAGGGTGTCCGCCGAGGCTTTGGTGGCAAAGTTGGTTAACGCACCTTCCCGGCAAGAAGGAGGCCCAGGTTTGACTCCTGGCCGAAGCGGATAACTTTTTTCACTGCTTTGTAATTCTTAATTGACAAAGTTTTTCGCTCTTTCAGCGATTTTCACTCTAAAAATAAGAGCGAAGTTTCCATAAAAAATATACATAGCGCAATTTAGATGGAAAGAGGTCAATGTATAATAATTTGACATAAATAAGTAATGTGTTAGTCCTGAAAAGGACCGATTTTTGCAATTGGACTAACTATCTTTCATGACTCTGTATGAATTTTTTTTTTTGGATTCAGAAAATTATTTTGGGACGCGTATTTTTTTTTTCATATAATTTTTCTATAAGCGGTTTTCGATAATCATCATCATCATAGTTCCTAGAGCTTATCAATGTAGCGTTTGCTTTGCTATGTTTTGAACCTTTCTTGTCGTTTACTTATTGATGCATCGGCTGTAAAAAGGGAAATCAACCAACCAACAGCTTCGTCGTACCTTGACCAAGTGAGTGTTTTCCCCTACTCTGATGTATTATATCTCTTCTCCTGCAACATCACGTTGGTAATCATACGGATAACTCGTGGTCATGCTGTCAAAAAATCTTTTACTATATACTGGTTGACATGTTTCTATTTTGGGTGGAGTTACTTCATCGTGAAAAATTGTGGGACGAATGGAAAAATTCGACAATTTTATTTCCGTGCACGAATGTGTGGTTCACGAACGATTGCAACCCGTAGCAAACATCTAAGGACGCTTATCAAAGGAGCTTTCGTAATAGGTTTCATTGGTAATGGTAAAACGATACTGAGGGCTGAACGTCTTCCTTGTGCTATAAATATAATATTTCTGCAAGAAATTGTGATTAGTCGAATTTTTCCCCCGTGAGTCGTAAAACGTCTTATTTTATTAATTATCAAAAGAATCGTTGCTTTATTCTAAGAAATGTGCTGACTCTTGTACATAATAAACTAAACACTTTGTTTTTAAAATTATAAAACAAAATTCATTCTATATCACATAATAATCAGTCGCCTTCTTATTTTTTTAGGAATGCTCTAATTATTTTATATAGACATCACCTTGATTTCTCAAGAATTTGAGAAAAACAGTTATAAAACAATCGTTACCTTAAATTACACAGTGGGTATTCGACGTCTTACTTTCAGGAATGTGCTGACTTTTGTTCAGAGAGTGTCGATGTGCTATGTTGACGCGTGGCTCGCTAAAAAACGATCTCATTACTCGCGCAATCTACCGCTGATCTCATATCTATAGTGTGCTGTATTGCTATGTATGATTATTTTCATACCCAGCGTTTTCATCATTGCAGCTACAAGTCGATTGTAATACTTTTAAGAGTGTGCTGACTCGAGGTAATCCAATAATTCAACTGAAGGTCTGTAATCGAGTCTCCGCACACTGTTTGTGACATCACGATCATTTTGGGCAAGATAAGGATTATACAGAAAAGTGGCTCGTAATCTTGATCGGTTTGTTTCGGCGATCCACGAACAACTCACGTGACTTTAAGCGTTTTGGAAAAGAGCTAGTGCAACAGTGTGGTGACAAGTCATACGACTAATTAGTATATTCTAGTACTCTATGCATTAATCAAGAATTCGTACGTGGTTTTGGAGAGTCAGTGCTACGATTATTGGCTTGTAAAATGAAGTTGATTAGCCACTGCAACAAAAACTGTGTCCCAGCCATGACTCTGCTATCTGTGTCAGTTGAGAGGTAGCACTCTGGTTCCGTTCATCAATAAAGGGATCATAAGGAAAGTGTAGGTGAAGTCTCTGAAAGTCACTAATTGGCTTCACTATTTTTTGGGACTAATTGGCAAAATTACTATCCAAGCAGTGATGTGTAAATCTGTGTTTTCTTCTCTACCACTTCTACCAATCATGCAATCCCCGAAAATAGCGTCTTCGATCACACTTCTCTTATACACACTGTATAATCATCTTATATTATCATTCTTCGTATGTAATAGGATATCTATTATATTACACCGCGTCGCTCTCGACGTCTCCAAGATTTCGTATGTCTTTCTCTCTCTCCACTTCTCTCTCTTTCTCTCTTTCCGCGATGTTTAGATTTTGCATGCTCTCTCCTCCGCTCGATAGTTTTTCATACCCCTACCTCACAAATACTTACATGCAATACGTTGGCTTCGTCAAAACCAACCCCTACTCGAGTGGTGGGGTTTTTTTTGACGGGCCAAAGTGTTGCAACAACTACTTAGAGGGCTTACAAGCAAGCTTAATGCTGAAACCAACCGTGAGGCTGGTATTCGTAAAGGCGTGACCGTTTTAAATTAATTCAATTGGTTGACAAAGAAATCAATTGGTTTCTTCAAGAAGGTGTGTTTGAGAAAGTCTGTACGTCGGAATTTGCGACTCCGATCGTACCAATTTTAAAAAAGGATGGTCAAGTGCGTACTTGCGGAGACTATAGTGTTACCGACAATTTACAGTTGGTAGTTAAAAAGTATCCCGAGCCAAGGATTGACGAATTATTAACAGAGATAGCCGGATGTTGTGTGTTGGCAAAGTAAGATTTTAAATTAGCGTATTTGTAACTGAAGGTGGACGATAAATCAGCCAAAATCCTAACGTTGAATAACACTTCGACTAACATCGGGGACTGTTGCGGTAAACGCTTAATGTATGGTATTTCTTCAGCTCTGGCCTATGGCAAGAACTAATGGAAAATATTGTACGTGGTTTACCAGGCGTTAAGGTATTTCAGATGATATTTGCGTGGCCGCTAAATCTGTGCAGGAACGTTTGCAAAGACTTAAGTTGGTTTTTTAAATATTGAAAAAATATAATATTAAAATTAATATACAAAGATGTGAATTTTTATGTCCAGTGATACATTACTGTGGCTACGTAGTGGATAAAGGAGACGTGCGGAAAGACGAAAATAAAATGAAGGCCATTAGGGGAATGCCTAGGCTGACTAGCGTCGAGGAAGTACGTGCTTTTGTGGGCATGGTAAATTTTTATAATAGATTCATTAAAAATGTGAGTACGATTTTGCAACCCCTATACGAGTTGCTGCGTGGCGGTAGTGAGTTCCGCTAGACAGAATGCCAAGAAAGGGCAATTATTTTTGCGATTAAAAGATTAAACCAATATTTATACGGCAGAAAAGTTATTTTAGTCATTGACGATAAGCCGTTAACACCGATTTTCACAAAATCTAAGAGTTTGCCTTTGTATAGTGCGATGCACAACCAGCACTACGCTATTTTCTTACGCGGATTTTATTTTTAAATTAAGTATAGACGCTCAGTACTGAATGGTAACGCTAATTGCTTATCACAATTGCTGATAAAAGATCATAAGTACAAGGAAAGAGGTGTGGATGTTGTGGATATATTTTATAGCGACCAGATAAAGAGTTCATATTTGAACGCAAACAAAGTGATTGAATTTAGTAAAAATGATGATAAAATTTTTAAAATAATTAAGGTGCGTTTCTGTAATGCACGCAATGTCAATGTCTCTTGTCTGGAGTACGTTTGTAAGTTTAGTTGTTTTACGTGAGATGCTGCTTGCGTTCCAGTTGAGTAGCGTGAGGTCTCTGTCTTATATGCTACGCTTCTGTTGCCCTCGAGACTGAACCCTCTTGGCTCAAGGCGTATCAGCAGGATCATTATAGAGTGGAAGATTATCTCGGTAGTGGGGTGTGTTGAGCAGAGAAGTTAGGGGTTGAGCTCTTGTCTGGTGTGATTGAGAGGATGCCACATTCGTGTATGACATCCCGAGGCAAATGGTGCTCATGCTTTGGGCTGTTGTACGAAGGAAAGAGGGATAGATCCTTTCTTGGGAGCGTCAGCTCCTATTGGAAGGACTTTTGGGCATCCCCGGTAAAAAGAGTGGTGCTTGCCGTTGCAGTTTGCACAACGAGAAGTGACTTGGTCTTAGTCCTATTTAGGACAGGTTGCAGTGGCGTGGCTTACACTGCAGAAGCCACAGACAAAGGCGGTGTGGCAGTAGGCTACCGTGTGGTTAAATTTCTAGTAGCGGCAAAATTGGGGAGTGTCGTTGAACTTGCGCTTCCACTCGACTCTGACACAAGTGCCCCCAAGTGACCTAAGGTCATAGATGGCGTGGGAGTTAGGGTCCGATGCATCAAGGTACACTATGATCAGGAGCCCGGTCCAATCACTCTTAGTCATGCGATAAACATGATGGGTGGAGGATACTTTTTCCTGGATCTTATCTAAGATTTATGGTTCTGTTTAGCCAAAATTACCTCTACCGATGAAGACCATCATTTCATGGTTCTCCTAAATCTGGTAGGTGGTAAACTTGATCTTTTTCTCGTAATGGTTGTTGACAATGCGTTGAAAGTTGTCGATGCTGCCAGGGTACACGCGTATACCTTGACGAGTCCTGATGACTTGGAGAATAGAGATGTTCTCCGCAATAAGGGCTTTGTTAAACTCGGGCCATAGTTTTTGGTCTAAGATTGTGATTGGGAAAGGTACCTCTTTTTTTGGTACGCTCTTAGCTTCTTGTCCAATGAGCTTGATCCTCAAAATGACCGTCAAAAGCGTTTTTCCTAGTTTAAGAAGAGCTAGGTGGGGGTTGGGATTCCTGCAACTATTCGATCTCCACGTCCATACTGGTTCCGTTGCCGGAGCTTGCTGAGTTCGGCAGTGATTTTGGCCACTGTTTCGTCTCAGAAGCATGGGCTGTGGTCATGCTGACTGTTGAGTCGGGTGATGTAAGGGTCTCAGCTGGTTCACTCGAAAGCGTAGAGGGTCAAAAGCCAGCTGTCTGGATTGCTGGACATTAAAGGGAAGTGTGAAACACTAGTTATACTTCCACTGGTATTCGCACCAACACTAGTCCTTCTCACGGGCATCTTGGAAGATGATGAGTCTATTCTGGACAACAGCTCTTCAAATGAATTGGTCACAATGACATTGAATTTTGGATTATTCACTGTGTTGCTTGTTTGGCTGTGCCCTAGTGAAGGGCCAGCCAAGCAGGCCATCCTTAAGGGTAACGTGTACGCGGGTGTATAGCTAATTGGAAACACAATTGCGAGGCGTCACTAAGTCACCGTTACGAAAAGAGTGAAGAGGGAGCTCTAAAAGACCGCAAGGAGAAAGCTCAAGTCTGAGTAAAAGTAATGCGTAACAGGCGTATGCAAAAAGCATGCGTTTGGTGAAAGCACTCAAGTAAGACTGCACTACCATTACACACAACTTGTTAGGCTGTTCGAGTTAAGGATATTGATTGGCTTAAGTAAAATTCAAAAACAGTTCAGACGGCTGTGGAAAAATATATTAATTACACCTACAAGTACAAGGGATGATAGAAAAGTGATTCTTAAAGGGTATACTACACGTTTGTAGTATATAGTTAATATGTATGTGCATACTTATAAGTAAGCTTATAATAAGGTTATGATTATGAGTGATGACAAATATTGTTTTAATTTGAAACTGCTTTTGTTTTCATTTAGATGATTCGATAAATATTAGTTTAAGCCCCACCCCCCCATGTCGAAAAGACTTGGGCGGCTTCTAAATTACACCACCTTAGTACGCAACGTCATTTCACGAAAGTTATATTAAAGTTTATAATTATACTATTTGCCATGAAATCCAATAGAAGTATAGCTTCTCACTTGGATATTCCAGCACCCACTGTTCACTGGTTTACTTTTTTTTTTACGTACAGTATGGCAAAAAGCATTATATAACGATGACATAGTCTTTTTAGCGGCCATGCAAATGAGCCATTATGATTTTTTGAAAAGGGCACTACTTAAAAGAATTTACAACTTAGTTGCTTTTAAATAAGTCTAAATAAAATAATCTGTGTTGTTTAAATTTTGAGGTAGAGGGGATGTCCAAGTTAACCGAAAATGTCCCGTATATATACCATTGAGGCTTCACTCCTCACACGCTTTATGCTCCAATGTCTCAGTATTCTGTCTAAACATAGAAGTTTTACGATTTACTTTAATTATAAGTCACGTGAGTTAAGAATTGAAAAGATAAAATATAGTAAGTACCAATGTTTCGTAATACAGTACACTATGTAGAGCATTATATTTACAGGGAAAGATTAAATGATATATTGCAAATAACTGTTTGTTCATCCGTATACTTGATTTACATTGGACGTGATATGCCAAGCATACTTCTAGAGTAGATACTATACTGATCATACTTTTTATTGCGAAAAGTATAAGAAAAAATTCAGATGCTTGGCCTCAAGATTAACCTAAACTATTCAAATACACATCGGATACAGTAGAAAATCAAAATTAGAAAATTCGTATTCACAGTAGTAAGGTCATTTATCTTCAATGAGATTAACTAAAACAATGAATGCATGCTCTTTTACGATCCATGATACTTCTCTTTTGCTCTTTATGAATTAATAGTTAGTTATAAAAAGGTGCCTACTGGATCCTTATTTGAGGTTTTTCTCTTTCATACAAGTAATTATACATCCACGAAGTGGCACAGTTACGCCGAAGAAACTACTGAAGCCTATAAAAGTAAAAGAGAGACACACGGAAGTAGTACGAAAAAGATTTCTCTCAGTCTCATGGGCTTAAATTGTTTCATGGGCTTAAATAGATGGATGACCGTCCCCGTCTTCTTACAACAACTCCAACATGAACGCTCGGAAATACGACGACCACCAGACTCACGAAGGGTAATCGAAGATATTGAAAAATTCAAGAACAAAGCAAGACACCATTAATTGAGTTAAGGCCTAACATTAAGATCACTGCTAGATTTTTACTGTCTCAGTGACAAGGAACTACTTTTTTAAGCAGTCCACAACCCAAAATCTCAAAATCTCATGTAATGACTTCGTATTATTTACAACCAAATTAAAAACCTAAAGCAAAAGAAAAAAAGTCACACTGACTCTGCATCGTGGGTTTTAGATCACGCTATATGGCAACCGGTTAAGCGTAACTTCCTTGATCGTCAAACCTCTCACCACGATCATCCAAGAAAAAACCAAAACTCTTTTTGGCTTTCAATACGCGTCTCTCCCTTTAATTACCCTTCCATGGCACTTTTTTTCAACCACGCAATTTCCCATCCCATACAACTCAAAATTCCTCGCTTCATTCGGTAGCCCTGCGTTTACAAGGTACCGTATATGTGTATTTGTATCCCGCACTGTATAAATAAAGGAGGATATAGAGCATTAATTAAAATAATAAAATAAACCAAAAACGCTCATAATTTCCT
>NW_019379708.1:246728-256984 GCF_000648655.2 Copidosoma floridanum
CCATTTAAATATTAATTCACTATTTACATTCCCCGTTTTTTATAATTGTTAGTATATGGAGCATTTGTGATACCCTTAAGAAACTGAATGCTATCTGATAAGCTTGTGAGAAAAAATACAAAGTTGTATTATAGGGAGACATCTATGGAATTCAGTTAGGACTTTTGTGGAACATAGTTACAATATTTTTGGAAAATTCCTTTAAATATATTAATATCTAGTATCTTATGGTTTAATAAATTTTCAAGGAATTTTGTAAGGATGCAGTTTTTTTACTAAGAATTTTTTTGTTGCATGTGAAATATCTTAATGGTATTTCTGCTATTCTTGTTAAGAATTTATTGCAGCCTGATAATTTTGTAACAAAAAAGTTAAAAAGTATCTATTTTTCTTTAAAATTAATCTTACTAAAATATGTAGCAAAGTTGCTACAACCGTTGTAATCACTAACCGTGAAAACTACTAAACCGATTTCTCTAAGACTTTGCATACTGATACTTGATAATTCCGAAATTGTTTTCGCAGGGTTTTTTTCCAAGAAAGTTAATAACAATAGCAATAAATAAGCTTGAAGTTTTGCTAAAATAAGCTAGCTTTGCGCTTTAGTTCAATAGGATTCGCTAAGTGGTGTCAAGAAGCCACCTACAATCGAAGATAGTAAAAAGTGGTTATAAGAAGCCCCATCGAGGTGTCAATTACCGTAGTCGTTCATCGGTTGTATGTCATGCAGCTGGGCATCCCAGCTACTGAAGACACTTTTCTTATATGGGCAAGCAAAATAAATCGGTTCTTATCCCAGATTACCAAGACAACCAAGTGTCACGAAAAAATAGGCATTTGGAACGTCAACGTTTAAGGAAAAATACCGCGAGACGCGTCTAGCCAGAGCACAACCTGTTTTGACATTTGAGAATCTTGTGGCTGTTTAACTATTTAACCTGGTGCTGTCAGAGAATTTTCTACTTTAAATGCAAGCAAAGGAAGCCAGCCCTGAAGAGTGAGGGCAGCTATAATGGCCTCCTTCTTACTGGTCATTTCAATGGCATACCTACCCAGAAGGTATTCTCTAGGCCCTCTTTCCCACCTAACGATGAGCAGTTGGTTATCTGGAAAACGATCTGAAGACGAGATATTCTCTGATCAGTGGCATACCTCCCTCTAGTAGGCTTACCGTACATAGAAGCTCCAAGAATAAAAGTCAAGCTACCATTAGCTCGATCTCCATCATCAAGAATAGTAATAAGGAGTAACTGGAAATTTTACCACTGGCCCTTTTTAGAGCCATTATAAGTATTTACGCTCCCTACTCAACCATCAATCTCATCGGTTCTTTTATGGGCCACCTAACTTTAAACTACCTTGCGAACAAATGCCTTTTTACTACTATTTCCGAAAAGAATTCGTGGACTACAAGACTATGGAAAGCCGGCCACTATTAAACTAAGTCAGTCATTTACAGGCAAAAATCACTAGTGGAGTTGTTCGTCACAAGGTGGGCAGCCCTGGTGACTGATAACCATATATTTTCTTTTTGATTCTAATCATTCAATCAGAAATCACCGATCCTCTGCAATGTCTGCGCTGGGAGAACCTAACAGTTATGATGGAAAAATAAACTCGAGCCAATGGGACAGTCTTCAACAGGCATGCTTTACGAATCAATCTCTTTACCTTATATCAACATAACAACTGAATCCGCAAAAAAAGAAGGTGCTTTAGACACCAACGTCTTCAACGTTATACCAGAAGACGTTGGAAAAGAGCTCTACAACTTGAGAAGCCCTGAAAGGGACCAATGCACTTGCGCTCAGTTACCTCCTCCATCGTGCAGATGCACTCTTCCCTTCGCCGAAGCCAGAGCAAAGTCGATATAAGGGGGTGCTTCTGCGTTTTGCGGCAGTCGGTTCCTAACGACTGCGGCGCACGGTCACCATCGGTCAGAAAGACCTACCGGCTAACGATCGGACCCTCACTCCTCAATCAGCGATACTTGGGAGGAATCTGACTAGGAACCTTTAAGAAATAAACGGCTACGGTCATTTACCAACACGACTTGTTCTCATTCAGCTCAGCCTCTCTATTCTTCCTGGTGGAACCTTGCGCATCACAGTGGCGGAATTAGCAGCTACTCAGGATCTCGATACCGAGACCCTTTTCAAGTCTCTGGCAGCTACTCAGGATCTCAACGCCAGAACCCTGTTAAGGTTGCTTTACTCCGGCACACCGGAGGAAACCTCCAGAAAGCTTTACGCTGCGTCCACCTTGAAGCTACCACGGAAAAAGAAGTGTTTGGAGAGGCAGCGAACCCGGCATAATACCAGGAGGTGACAGGTTAAGCCAGACATACGTTCCCGTAGTGTGGTTGTTCCACCCACCAAAACCCACCTTTGGAAACACCATCAGAGGGAACGCCCCACCCGGGAGGCACTTGATTCAAACAGGACTTCCGTGGCGTCGTCCTTGGGTGCGTGTGCTCGTCTAGGGGAAGTCCTCTAAGATTTGGGAGAGCCAACAGGGGGGAGAAATCCGACTTGACCCATACTGCGCCCTCCTCCGGCGCGCCCTCCACACACCGAGACAACTCGAGGCAGACCCAAGTTGCCCATGGCGCAGTTGCCCGAACTGAGGGATCCTTAGAGACTCCGTCAAGTGAGACGGAAGCTGCTTGCAAGACCTCTGAGGATTTCCCGTGGGACCGTCATTTGGCCGTAGCCTGATGCTCCTGATTAATAATCGGCCCTTTTTAGGGCCATCAACGAGTTCAACGCACCAGAGGCTACCTTTCCGACCTTGCAAAGCCAGGGAACGAGCCGCCATTAAGGCAGGTTCCACCGATGAACAAGGAGCAACCACTAGGGCAGGGTCCGCCCTGATCAAACTGGCTTCAAAGCTTTAAACGTTGTTGTTTTTCTCCCGATCAGTGTGGTACTACAATAACAGGCCAGAGAAAATCACTCTATGGTATAGTAGCAATTATGTTAGCTGGAATCTTTAGTCAAAAAAAAGTTTACTTCAGAAGCTCAGTGTTCCTTTTCAGGGTCATCGGACATCAAACTAACTTACCAACAAATATATTACAACCTCATTCAGTAAAAAAAATAGTCTTTAGAGCTCACAAAAGCTTTAACTATGCCAAAAGTTAAAAGAAGTTGAATTGGAAAGCAAACTTCAAATGCATTTAATGAATACTGTTTCAGGCGTCAAGAAAGCGACGCTAAACATTTATTGAAATTAAAGCCGCATTAAAATCAATAAATAAATGATTTATTAAGTAAGAGATTAGGTTTTTACTTTGACCCTCATAGTTATCTCTTGAATTTTCCAGATTTTTAAATAGGTCAAATATGTATTTGTATTTTTGTGGCGATAAAAACTGTGGAGATTAGGCTCCAGGATTTTGTTGCTGTGGTAAAAAAGTTGTGATGTAAGAGAAAAGCTCTTTTCTTAATTACATATTTTTATACCTAAAAAGTAGCCTTGGTCATGGGTTATACGGTGGAAACTGCAAATCAATGGCTTTTTAGGGTCAACGATTATTTTATGCTTAAGCAGTGCAGAGTATTTTTCAGCATAATTACATTTTTACAGCTTTTCACAGCTTTTTACTTAACCAAATAGACCGTATGGATTCCGAACAAACATGTTTTTAAAAAGATGATTTTTGTTCTGAGAAGTGTCAGTAATTGATGTAAAATTTTTAACTGAAAACGTTTTACATTACATGTCAACTTACTACGGTGTTCCATTTAGTGGAAGGAGTGCTGCTAGTAAGATATAGTTAAAATTTTTGTAGGAATTCTGTTTAATGTAAGTTGTACAATATATACTTATTTTATTGACTTTTTGGGTCATCTTAAAGACTTTGTTTTTACGTCTTTCATGAAATTGTCAAGTCATTATTAAACTGTTCATTACATAAGAAGACTAAACATTTTTTGAACAATTCTTAGTAATTGGAAGTATGTTTCCGTTTTCTCCTTGGAAACCTCCAAAAATATCACATTAATTATATGTAGTGGGGGTCACTGAAATTAAGATTTTGACATGGATTTGATATTTTATACGAACCACTGACAAGTATAACACCACCAGAGATTTTTTCTTCAGGCAGTAGAGAGGTTTTTACTTTATCGTTATACTCGTAACAGAGGGTACTTGCAGTGACTGCCTTTCCTACTACAACCGTGACTGTGAACCGAGACCGTGCCCCACCTTAGATAAGTCTAGCACGTGCCCTACCTTTTCTTACTCTAGCACTTAAAAAGGCTATACGTTTTACTAACAGATTCGAAATCGCTTACTGGTACATCGGAAAATTCATGGAACTGTATAGCACTTTGCTTTTTATGGGCAATTCTAATTGTGTTAAGTTTGTTGCTTATACGCGTTTGTCTTTATATTATTACATTAAACAATTTTTCAGCTTTTTGTACCATTGGCACGGCATCAGTAATAAAACATACTGTGCTTTTATTATTTAGGGACGTTTTACCTAAAATGAAGTTTAATACTGGGTTGTCTTAAGACCAATTCTATTTTTGTCTGATAAGTGAAGGGATATATAAAAAACCCAGAACTATCTTGGTTAATAACTTCTATTTTCAAACTATGAGAAGCATTTGATATTCCATGCTCAACTATCAGCCAGTTGTTAATGGTACCAATGTTAAAACACACTAATCTAACTTGGTTCAAAAAATCTTTCAGGCCTACTTTGGACCTCCTATTCTTCTTTTTTTCTTTTTCAATCGCCTTTCTACCTTAAGAAGTAGAACTCTCAGATAGAACTGACAGCCAGGAGCTGGAAACGACTTTCTCTTTATCCATTAAGTTTAACGTTGCCTCAAGGCTTTTTTTTTATAAATCCTCTGATTTTATTAGATGTGCTTATTAAGTTATCAGTCTTGCTATTTTTTAAAGTTTTTTTTATCAGTTTCATTTCAAGATCGCATGCCCAATTTCTTTATCTAAACAATCTGTTTTTTCCTAGTTTATCTTTTCTACGTTTCATATCTTTTAATTCCTATTCTTAGTCAAGGTATCACTAAAATCTACTTTTTTACTGTCAAAATCATTTAATTTTTTATCTTTAGTTAATGTATCAATATCATCCATCTTTTTTTTGTACTCGTTTAATTTTTTATCTTTAGTTATAGTATCAATGAAATCTATATCTCTTGCTGAAGGTCCTTGAAATGCATTATTGTTTTTAGGAACAAGTTAAATTGTTTCATATCCTTTTTGTATTAAATCAAATGACTGTAGTATGGATTTTTCTACAATAATCCAGACTAAAGTAAAAAAAAGTTTTCATAATTAACTGAAACGCAGGTTTGTCCAAAGGAAAAACACAAGCTAAGCGCACTCATAAGTTCAATAAATGTGTGCCTCTGCTAAGACCAGTTGCGATAGATAACCTGAGCATATGAATGCAACATGTTATCAATGATAAATCTTTTAGGGGAAAAAGTATTAGCAAAAAACAAAATCGTTTCTTACAATGCTTACGGCCAGTCTACTTTAATAGCTCACGAAGACGAAGGTCTCTACCCCTAACGGGCTTTTTATATTAGAAATAAAACTCATTTATTGACGATAAACTGAGCCATACTATGTATAAAATTTTATTTAAATTAAGTTAAAATTTTTGTAATGATAATGACAGTAGGATAACATACATTGCTGCACCAAGATTATATGTTTAACTTACCATCTTCATCCACTTCAGAGATTATTTCTTGTAATGTTGACTCACTACGTTCGTATCCTAACATGCTTAAAATAGTTCCAACCATATCAGTGCCAATACATCCTTTTTTTTCATGATCAAATGCATCAAATGCTTTCTTGAGAACTAAAACAGTAAATTTTGACAAGAGAAATATTAAAATTTTTTTAAATTGAGAATTGAATGTAACGAATTTTTAGTACGAAACTCTGTAGCGTATATCTATTTAGATTACATAAGTATTCAACGTTTTTAAATACAATACACTAATTTTATTGGCCTTTAGATTTAATAAATATGTTGTTTTTGTAACACATTAATAAGTACCAATCTTAGATAGGTACCTACATACAACTTAAATGTCATTTACTTTAGTTTCTTTCATTACACATGAGTCATGATAACCTAGTAAAAATAAAGTAACTGAAAAGTTAGAAAGGCAATAGTAAAAGTGTTGGACCTAACAAAAGACTTTCAGTGGCTATAATGTGGTAGTAAGTAATCATTAGTAAAGGTTTTAACTTGACAATAATACGCTCTTCTGCTATGCTATAGAGGTAGTGAGTTATGTTCAAGTTAGTATTAAGGAGGTTTGGTAGTGTTAGCGGGGGGAAATCTCAGAGAGGCAAGGGGAGAGAGAGCGTCTGGCAACGTTGTGAATTTTTTCGGCTGCTGGCACGTCGTCTACTGTTGTTGTCGTCTACTGCTGTTATCGTCGTCTACTGATGACAGTGTACTTATTTATTTGGTTGAATTTTTCATAATTAAATTTTCAATTACAAAAGGAGTTTTTACTATTCATTACATTTCAAAGCGCGCGCAAAAAGCAGCGCTGCCAAGTCGTCTGCTGCAAGCACATTTTTTGCTGTTTTTTAATAGAAATTTGTGGTAGGGCTCTCTCAAACTTTGACAAAATGTTATTTTGACAATATTTTTTCATTTAAAAAAAAAAAAGCAAGTTCATTTAGCCGTTTTTTTTTTATGTGAAATTTAAGTGATTTCTCCATAAGCCTACATGTTAAAATATTGTTTTTTCAGGTCAATATATCTTGAAAACGGTGTGGTTAAACCCTTCAAAAATTTAGCTGTAATTTGATACTATTATCCCAAACGACATATCGAAATTTCAAAAATTTTCATCATAAAAAATTATCACTACCGAACCTCCTTAANGCATAAGTGTAACACTTAGTGAAAAGAAATAGTAGAAAAGTGTTTCGTTCACGTGTTCATAGATACACCTTGAAGAAAGGCATGGCTACCAAGAAACAAATAGTTGGCCACATAAGAAAAAGTTTTTAATTATTGTTAAGCAAACCTACCAAACATGTAGACTAAAGGGTAAGGTTTAATGATAAACAATAAAATACTTCTCTAAATGACATGCAAACGACTACTACTTTTTATTTTATTTGAAAAAATATTACCTAAGGGAGTAAGAAATAATATAAATTAAACCTCATGGTCTATCGGAAATTTCTAATAAAGTATTAAAAGTGTACATCATAGAAAAACTTTGAATATAATAATAACTAGATATAAAAAGCGTTTTTATCAAAAAATGCTCATAGTACCTTCTAATTTTCTTTGAAACGTAATCGTATAAATAAGCCACAAGTGGGGCAAGGTTGGCTGACAAGGTTATTGAGCTATTCAGATTCTACACATTATAGTAAAAATTATCACAAATAATTAATGCTAATTTTTTTTTTGAGACAAATTGATTTAACAATGGATCATCAAGATGGAAAGGAAGAAACTATAATGTAGTTAATACGTAAATTTAGTATACCATAAAATGGAACTAAAGGATGTCGTGGAAATAAGGGGTGGCACAGAGGAAGCCAAAGGGTGTAATAAAAACAAGCGATGATTGAGGAGGTCTGGGCAGGGATTGGTAAAATAATTTAACTTAATTTATTCACAGACAAACTGAACAAATTTTACCTCATGCAAAGTAAAGTTAAGGTGGAGCTGATAAAGGACTCAAAAATGATAACTAGGGTGGAGGTGAGATGAGGGAAGGAAGTATTAATTCCACTCAATAAAAATAACAGACATAAAAAAGCTAACTTTATTGTGAATGGGCGTTAGAAGGGATAGAGTGAGGCTAAGAAAAGACGACGGAAGGACCAGTAAAGTGACCTATAAAATTTTTATATGAGATAAGTACATATTTGTACCATTTATTATACATGTTTATATGTGTGTGTGTGTGTGTGTGTGTTTAAAAGGGAGAGAGAGAGAAAGAGAGAGAGAAAAAGATACAGAGTGAGTAAACTTCACTTTAGTACTGAGGAGAAAGCTGGAAGGGAAGACTGTACAATAGGTGAAAAAAATGTAATCAGCAACTATTTGTACCTGTGCATGTATATGTTGCATGTTAGCTACAATTTGTTGAAATATTTAATTTTGACTTTTTTGGTGGGAACTAAAATGAGGCCATAAAAAATTAGCATCCAATAAAATTTGTACGCAGAACTATGTGATCTGCTTGGCAAAAGCGTTGTTAAAATAAGTAACGGTGATTTGAGAGGGATGCAGTGGAGAAAAATTGCACTCGTACAATATACCAAAATTAAGAGAATTTAGTATATCGGCTGGATTTTCTACTTCACCAACTTCTTAATTGTGAGAAATCATAGTTGATAACTAATTATCTGGCTGTTTTAACTCAAAATAAAGAAAAAAGCCCCCAAGCTGGCAGTTTAGGGAATGAATCAAGTCCAAATTCAATGCAATCCGTTGTGAATTCTGAGAGAAAAATTACATTTTTAGAGCATAAAAGAGTTTGTCAGTGTGCCTAATCTAGAATGTATCTTTTGTCAATAAATAATGTGCAAACTTATCTGAAATTTGAAGTGGGCGTCCTAAATAAAGAGGTTAAAGCGACTCTTCTTACGGTTTTGCAATTATTGAGTTTAAAAATGTGATTTTTGTCGTAAACGGCATTACATAACCTATAACTCTGTATAATTTGAGTATTTTATTGTAAGTTCATATTTTGAACTGTACATTTTCAAAACCCATGAGAGAACCAGTATTTGTCTTTCTATTTCAGAAAGCTCTGTGAAAATTTAAGATAATTTAATGCATAACTTATTTAAAAAAAGTATTATTTCACATTATACACACTGATACACTCTTTTATGCTCAGGAAATAAAGTTTTTCTCTCTAAGTTTGCAACAGATTGCGGAAAATTTGGACTTTATTGAATCCTCAAAATGCCACCTTGGGGGCTCATCTTGTTACTTTTGGCTTAAACAGCTAGACAATTAGTTATTAACTATAATTTATCACAAAGGAGAGGTTAGTAAAGAAAACACTCTGGTCAATTTACTGAATACCCTTAAATGCTGCTCTTTATCTATTAAGCATATTATATTTCTACATGAACAAAACTATAATTTGGAAATTACGACAATGGCTTTGAAAGACAGGCATTTGTTCATGCACAGTGGACTGTTTAGACTACGCGTAAGCGCTGGCATACACCACGTTGATAACGTCTATGTATGAGATGCCATGGGCCAGAATCCATCTTACAACTGGTCTGTAGCACGTTGTATTGAACGACGGACTTATTTAGCACTGCCCATGGCTTAATATATAAATCTCGTAAAATAAGATCAGTACAGAGCGTATGCGTATGTTAAAGCAATAAAATGAAGTGCCATAATTAAACTTATAATTAAGTCATGTGATTTAAAAACATAAAAATAATTTAAACGATGAGATCTCTTATTAACGATGAGATTACGCAAAGATCCACGGGCTATTGAGTTTATTTGCTAGCAGCTAAAACGAAAAATGAAGAATGCAGTGATAATAAGGTCTATGATTATTGATGCAAAATTTTTTAATTTTTTTTATTCATTGTCAAGTAGTCAATACAGCATTATAACTTTATACATCACTTTTTTAAAAACATTTATTATTTGAAAGAATATAACACAAATAAGCAAGCGTAGAGCGTCCAATTTATTTGATACCTTATAATTCATCCATCGCAGATTTTTTACTCTTAAGTGCTCATTTTTCTACTGTAGCTAATGAGTGTATGAAAATTAAATCTTCTGACTTCAGGGTCAGCTCACGCTTTGGTTAAAGAAGGTGTCAGATAAAAATTTGATTAAAAAAGGTGACAGCTCAAATTTTCATCCAAAAAGGTGTCAGTTGAATTTTTAGTTAAAGAAGGTGTCAGTTTAGGATAATTTTTTTCTAATGTTTTGTACTGAAAGCACTGATTATAGCTCAATCTCTGTATTTAAGTCAAGTGTTAAAGACTTTTTATTAATTTATTATTATCTAAGTGCTATTTAGTATAAAATGCACTTTGTACCTAATCCCAAGAAGTTAATTTCAATTAACCCAACAAAGTTACTAGCATTTTAATAGCATCATACGTATTTACTAAATAAAATAAGTACAATCAGCTTATCTCTAATAACCGAATGCGCTTAGTTGCCTGCAGTTTTACTTATTTCCAAATAATCAAAACCCCAAACAGCTAATCCTCAATGACCT
>NW_019379708.1:271395-297358 GCF_000648655.2 Copidosoma floridanum
AAAAAATGTTTTTTAATCTAATTTTTTTGTAAATACGATAGCCAATAGTAGTATTATCATCCATATAACCACACCAAAACTAAAGGATTTAAGTAGTTTCAAACAAAAAAAAGTAGGTAAACATTTGGTTCTTTAAACAAAATTCTTAAAATTATTTTCCGAAAATTTTTTAATCCTTCAGTTTTCAAGTTATCATTCACATGATAATAACTTTTACGACTAATATAACTTCATAAAAAATGAGATTAAAAATCATTTTTTCTTTTCGCACAAAATTTATAGTTATGAGTACCTACATTTTAAAGCTAATGATAAGCTACATTAACAGGTACATTTTAGTTAATTATAGCTGTAAATCTAGGTCTTTATAGCTATAATTGAAGCTACAATTAAAAGAAAACTGTTCGCTAGGCTCTTGCTGGATGTTGCTTTTGTATTGGTAAGAAAGTAAGTAAAAAAAGTTATATATTCAACTAAATTAAATAACAGAACTCACCATACTGTTTTAAAATCTTTTATTCTTAAAAAATGTATATAAGGACTTGTTAACGTGTAGAGATGCACGCTACTAATGGTACACTTGATATCCGATACTATTAGTAGTATAGACTCAGAAATAGCTTACTTTTTCGCCACCGCTATTTATGCAGCATCTGTAGCAGATGAGCCCAGCCGACAGCTATGTTGCTGCCAGTGCTCAGCAAACAGCTAAGTGCAAGGTCGTTGCTGGACGTTTATTCTCGAGGCCACCGCATCACATGCGATTGCGTCTACATCCTCACCAGCATTTCAAATGTGAGTATTCGTCATCATGTCACTGTGGTTTGCATTTTTATAACTGCTGCATAAGTTTTACGCTATATAAATGTAAACAACCCTCTTAATGGCGTTGTTTGTTTGGCTCTTGATGATCTCGACGACGTTGTTCACTTGGCTCTTGACGACGGCGATGCTGGCTCTCGCTGATGCTGACGTTCTGCTGCGGTCGACTATTATGTTGCTGTCTGTTATTGCTACTGTTCTCAAAGATTACGATGAGGCTGGTTTTTCTGTTACCATGCTACTCTCACTGCATATGTTTCTACTGATAAGAATGTTCGTTATAGAGTATGAGAAGTAATTAGCGGTTAATCATATTATATTTTGCTGTATTTATTATCAACAAAACCACTAAGTCAGCCATTCAAAAATTTTTGGAACACCTCGGAAATTATTTGCAAGCTAAAAAAGAAGAAGACAGAATAACAGCAGTTAAAGATAATAAACTATTTTTAGACCAATGTATTCTCCTAGATGAGTGGTATACAGAGAATTAAATGGGTAAGTTGTTTAATTTTATTTATTCCTATATTAAGTATTTGTTTTTTAAAATTTCTTATATTTCATACTTGTTTTGTTTCATTTTCTGAAGATTCTGATGTGAAGTCCTCATTCACACACTCTTTAACATCTTCATCATGCTCCACATTCTCTTCAACTTCTACATCACTAAAACACTCTTTAACTTCTCCATCTGAAATAAATTTTAATACACCACCAAAAAAAAAATTAAAGGTTTGCATTTTCTTCATCTTTCATTCATTAATTTTTCAACATTATTGTAAAAAAAAAGGTTTTCTTTTAGTTTTCAGCAGTATGACTGTCAACCCTCTATTGAAACTAAATCTTCTGGCTCCAATCTGTAAGTAAAAAAATAATTAAAAAAAAATTTACTTTTATTGCTTAATCAAATTATACTTACCTCTATATCAAATTTTACTTACCTCTGTTGTAGGTAACGTTGGATTAGAAACCAAAACATCTTATAATGATGAGACTGAGGTAGCCTTCTACAGGAGAAGAATGGTTCTGTGAGACAGAAAAACACACAAGTTAAATGGGCATGGGAAAGACAACCCACTCTTTCTAGTCCGGTTCCTACACCACTAAAAAAATTAAAGAAAGATAAAAAGGAAGATGAAGAAAAAGAAAAGGGAGACGAAAAAAAAAAGGAGGAAGAAAATAAAATAAAAGTGAAAAAGAGTGAGGAGAAAAATAAAGAGGAGGAAAAAAAATAGAAGAAAAAAAAGAAAAAGAAAGAAAAGTATACTAATGGTACTCATCGCACATGGAAGCTGTTAGGAGATTTGACAATATTCTAAGTAAACAGATTTAACTTTTATCCCTTTTTAGTAAGATGTTGGTATAACTTTCTATATTTTTTTATCAAGTTTCATGTTGTAAAGTATTCTTTTAATAAGTAAATCAAAAATGTAACAGCTTTTTACAATCATGCAATCTTACTAATATATAAAGCAAAGTCAATTAAACGGTTGTAATCGCTAACCACGAAAACTACTTAATAGATTTTGCTGACATTTTGCAGATAAATTCTTGATGATTTCGAAATGGTTTTCACATAGGTTCTCTTTTAATAAAGTTAATAACGATAGCGATAAGTGAGCTTAAAGTTTTGCTATAGTAAGCTAGCTTTGCACTTTAGTTTAGTAGGATCTGCTAGGTAGCGTCAAGGTAGAATTGAAGCCACTAGCAATCAACGACAGTGAAGAGTGGTTATAAGATACCCCATGGAGTTAACGATTATCATATTCGATCATCAGCACTACACCAAGAACATAGTAGTTCATCGTGCAGCTGAGAATTTCGGCTACCAATGACACTTTTCTTTCATGGGCAAGTGTAATAAATTGGTTTTTACCCTGGATCACGAAAATAACCGAGTGCCACGAAAAATTAGGCGTTTGGAACGTCAACATCTCCGGCGAAATACCAGGAGACGTGCCTAGCCAGAACACAACCTGCTCCAGCACTCCAGACCTTTGTGGCTGTTCAACCATCCAATGTGGTGCCATCAGAGAACTTTCTACTTAAACTGCGAGCCTAGGAAGACAGCCCTGAAGAGTATGGGCAGCCACAAGGGCCTTGTTCTAAGTAGTCATCCCAACAGCATACTAACAGAGAAGGTATTCTCCAGGCCCACTTTCCTGACTAACGATGAGCAGTTGGTTATCTGGAAAACGATCTGAAGACGAGATATTCTCTGATCAGTGGCATACCTCCCTCTAGTACGCTTACCGTACACAGAAGCTCCAAGAATAAGAGTCAAGCTACCATTAGCTCGATCTCCATCATCAAGAATAATAATAAGGAGTAACTGGAAATTTCACCACTGGCCCTTTTCAGGGCCATTATAAGTATTTACGCTCCCTACTTAACCATCAATCTCATCGGTTCTTTTACGGGCCACCTAACTTTAAACTACCTTGCGAACAAATGCCTTTTTACTACTATTTCCGAAAAGAATTCGTGGACTACAAGACTATGGAAAGCCGGCCACTATTAAACTAAGTCAGTCATTTACTGGCAGAAATCACTAGTGGAGTTGTGCGTCACAAGGTGGGCAGCCCTGGTGACTGATAACCATATATTTTCTTTTTGATTCTAATCATTTAATCAGAAATCACCGATCCTCTGCAATGTCTGCGCTGAGAGAACCTAACAGTTATGATGGAAAAATAAACTCGAGCCAATGGGACAGTCTTCAACAGGCAAGCATCACGAATCAATCTCTTTACCTTAGATCACCATAACAACTGAATCCGCAAAAAAAGAAGGTGCTTTAGACACCAACGTCTTCAACGTTATACCACAAGACGTTGGAAAAGCGCTCTACAACTTGCTTAAAATTTTTAAACGTTATAGTTTACTTTCTGATCAGTGTGGTGCTGCAATAATAGGGTAGAGAAGATCACCCTGAGTTATAGAAGCAATCAAGTTTGCTAGAAACTTTAGTCAAGAAAGAGTTTACTTGAGAAGCTCACCGGTCCTTTCTAGGGTTATCGAACATCAAACTACCTTACCAACAAATATATTACAACTTTATTAAGTGGAAAAAAACTAGCCTTTAGGACTCACAAGAGGCTTAACTATGCCAAAAGTCACAAGAAGTCAAATTGGAAGAAAAACTTTAAATGCATCCTATGAAAATAATTTTAGGCATCAAAAAAATGACGAAAGAACTTATTAAGTAAGACATCAGGATTTTACTATAACTCTTATAGGGATCTTTTGAATCTTCCAAACTTTTAAATAGGTAAATGTGTCTTTGTTTTTTTGTTGCGATAAAAAACGTAGAGGTTAAGCTCCAGGACCTTGTTTCTCTGGTTTATAGTTGTGAGATAAGAGAAAAAAATGTTTGAATTATATAATTTTTGTGAGCTCTGAATCTTCACAGCTTTTAAAAATAGCTCTGCTTATAGATTAAACAAGAGAAACTGCAAATTAACGGCCTTTTAAGGCTAACGATTATTTTATGGCATAAGAAATGCATGGTACTTTTCAGCATGATCATATTTTTTTTTATTTTTTACAGCTTCTTACTTGACCAAATAAACTGTATAAATTCCAAACAAATATGTTTTTAATAAAAAAAATTTTTATTTAAGGAGTGTCAGGATTAGATGTAAAATCTTAAACTGAGAACGTTTCACATTACATTTAACTCACTACGATTGTCCATTCTGTAAGTCTCGGACGAAGCCAAGACGAGGGGGCCGTTAGTGTGTTATATGTCCTATAATTTTATGATATTAAAGGAGCGTAAGGAAAAAAAATTATGGGGAAGAAGAATAAATGGTTGTTTTTGACGAGTAAAGGCAATTGATAGACCCCTTACTACTTCTTTTTCTTTGTATAAATATCCTAGTAAGACAAAAAAAGTTTTTAGAAAGTAAAGTGATTTTTTAAAGTTCTGATATTCTTAAGTGTGATAACTCCAGCAAGAATAATTTTAAAATGATGCATGTTACTTTTGTAAAGTGTTTATGAAAAGTGATTTTACTACACATGAATATTTTTTCATACATTTCTTTGTAGACTTTTGAATGTTAATCAATGATATGAAAAATAAGGTAGGGGAAAAAAATTTAATAAGAAGTTGTTTTTTACCAGTGGAGGCGTTGGTTAGAGCCTCCACTACTTCTTTTTACTATCAATAATTTAATTGAAATTCTCTTCAACTGCATATACTTATATCCTCTTAACATATTATCTTATTAAAAGCATAGAGAAAACATGTGGTAAGAGTGAGGAGGTCCGTACGCGCATGCTGTCGTTGCAAGATAGAGAGTTGCATACCTATGTAAACTGCACGTGCATGTATTCACCTATTTTGAACTAGACCGTTAAGATGATGAGAAGTAAATAGTATGAAGATGTACATTTTAAAGTGAATATTCTCACCTTTAACCTTACCATCAGTAGCATAAATCTTTGTATATGGATGAAAACAATTGTTCTACTTATTCTGCCGTTTTTTAAAATCCTAGAAAACTTGAGTTTTTTTTGTTATAGAAAACGTATGAATGTTAATAGTAATAGGAAGAGAAGTAGTAGGGCCTTCAGCCGTCACCCCTACTCGTGAGAAACAGCCTCTTATTTTTTTTTCTCTCGTACCTTCTCTTCCTATTATTGAGTTTATTTTTAAAATATACATCAACTCAAGTTATTATTAAACATTAGCTGTGTCTTCGCTCTTAAGTATTGATGATGCTGATGATGGTGATAATTTAAAATTATCAAGCCAGTTTTTTAAAATAATACTATTTTTATTTCTCCAAACTGGACTCCTTGTAAAAGAATGATTATTGCAAAAGATGTTCATATTGTCTAGACTTTCAAGCGAAGGACATTCCATATCATCTATGTTGTGTATAGCTCCACAGTAAGTATATTGTTTTTTTATTTTATTATAAGATACAATAAATGATTGAACATTTACTCATACTGACTTGTCATATGAAATTTCTTGAAGCCAATTTTTTTTTTAAACGTTTTACAAAAATTTTACTAGCGTTTTTCAAAGGAATCGTAGAGTATGAGAAACTTTCCTATAAGACATGTAGACAGAGTTTTAGGGAATCCCATGATTATGGGATTCCAACCAATGATTGGTCCCACGTTAATTAAACGACAGCGTTGACCAAGTGGTTGCAAGTGCAAGGTGCTAGAAAGTGGTGAGCTATAGGTACATCATCTTCTTGAACTGCTATGATTGCTGCCTCTTTCAGGATGAAGATGTTGGAGGACCTCCTAAAGCCTTGCACGTCGATAACGTATTCCATTTTCCTTTAAAACTTCCTTGTCGTTTAGTGCTTAAGCTGCTCTTCCTCCTAGTGGCCCTTCCTGTTCAACGACTTGCCGACAAATGACCTCTCTGCGACTAGCAGCCTCCTTGTATACAAATTTCGGAAAACCCCCAACTTTCCTACTCACATGCACGTGCACACATTATCCCCACTCTAGCTAGAAGAAACACAAGGTGACGTTGAGCATCAAAGCGATTATTCTTCGCTTGGAGTCAGAGAAGAGCACATCGATAGCAGCAGCAGCAGCAGTCCATGGATTTTCTACTCCAGCAAGAGCGAATATTAAGTGTGATTAAGCAGGAGAGCAGTCGTTCTTCGTTCAGCGGAGCTACTGGATGAACTTACCTGAAGAAGAGCAGCATCAGCAGAGTCAACAAAGTTTAGTATGCTTGCGCAGCTGTTTACAGCTTTCCCACTCCAGCAAGAGCGGATATAAAGTGTGATCGAGCAGAAGAGCAGTCATTCTTCACTTGGAGACGAAGCTAAGCACATCACCAGCAGCAGCAGAGTCAACGAATATAAGGCAGCTTCGGGCACCAAAGTCTATACTCATCGCTTATGTATATGGTGTTTTTATGTATATATTTTGAAAGTTGACTTGAAGTATCTTTGAAGCTTACATGGTGATCACAAAGACTCACTTTTGTGTCCTGAACATATGTCACCACCTGGTACGAAGCAAAAAAAACTGATGACTACGTTATATGATAAGAAGCGTTATATCATACATTATCGAGCTTTAAAGCAATCTTTGCAACATGGATTAATCTTACGTAAAATACATACAGCTTTAAAATTTAATCAAAGTGCATGGTGAAAGCTTAACGTCGATTTGAATACTAAAAAGAACAAGAATGCTATAAATGAGTTTGAAAAACTTTTCTTCAAGCTAGTGATAAACGCGGTTTCTGGCCAGATAATAAAAAACGAGCAGTAAAGAGGTGATGTGAAGCTTGTTAATAAATAGTACGAATGCTACAGTACAAAGATCCTTATTGCTAAACCAAACTTTCACAGCCGCACAATATTTGCTGTAAATCTTGTAGCTATACAACTCGCACGAACAGATGTCACAATTAGAAAGCCTATTTACGTTGAACTTAGTGTACTTGATATATCGAAAACACTGATATATGACTTTTATTATTCGTATATGAAGCAGCGTTTTACACGTGGATGCAAGTTATTATACACAGACACTGATAGTTTGATTTATGAAATTCAAGATAAAGACATTTATAAAGTTATGTATGAAGATATCGATAAGTTCAATGCATCAGATTATGCAGACAAAAATCGTTTTAATTTACCTCAAAGAAATAAGAAAGTAGTTGGGCTCATGAAGGATGAGTTTTGTGGCAAAGTTATGCTTAAATTTTTCGGTCTTCGTAGTAAAATGTATCGTATTTGTGTGCAAGACGATAAGTTAATTAAAAAAATAAAAGGTGTGAAAACATCTGCTGTCAAAACAAAAATAAGTTTTGAAGACTATGGAGATTGCTTACTGAACAAATCTGAAATTACGTGTGTGAAAAATCATATACGTTCTAAGCACCATAACGTTCACACTGAAAAACAGAAAAAAAGCTTTTAGTCAGAAAAATGATAAGCGCCATCTGCTGCCAAACTCAACAGATACACTGCCTTGGGGCACAAACTCACAATAGATGAGGAGGATGAAGCATTCCTACAAATTTTACTGCTAAAAGAGGATAAAGAACAACAGCCATTGGAGGTGGAAAATGTTGGAGTGGGGTAAGCTTCTGGTGAGGGGATAGCCCTATATGAGGAAGTACCTCAGCCTGTGGAACTCATTCCAATGCCAGACAAGTCAGGGAGCACATCGGGTCCTCCAAGCAAGATACAGAAGCTAACCCTATGTAAGGAAGCGTATCAGCCTGCGGAACTCATTCCAACAGCAAACGAGCCAGAGAGCACATCGAGTCCTCCTCCAAGCAAGAGAAAAAGGTCTTAACTTTCCTTATCTATCAGAGGATTGAGATTAACTTTGAGGTGAGTAGCTAGTTTAACTTTAATATGCTGTTAAGTATAGCATATAATGATAAATTTGTTTTTCTGTTAGTTTTAGAAAATGGATTTTGCCGGGTTAACCCGTATAGCTAACAAGAACTACCTTCCATCAAAAAAGTTATCGGAGTTGGAGAAGGATAGGAAATATATGGTAACTGAGCTGAGGAAAATCAACACCTGCTTTAGATGCAAGGTCATCGACACCATTGATGATGAGTTTCAAGTCTTCGCTTCAGAGCGCGTATCCGAAGCCATCGAAAAAAATGAAGACTTGTACAATGAATTGAGGGAAAAAGTTAAAAAATATGCTTTATTCATAGTTTGTCATGGTGATAATAAGTTTGAATTTTTAGGTCTTAAAAGCTATCCTTGTAATTTAAGTTTGTATCAATAGAATGTATTTATATATTAAAAAAAAAGAAGAAAAAAGAAAGAGAAAGTCTATAGAGGTAAAAACATTTCAAAATTAGGTTGTTTCCCACAAGAAGGGGCATTGGTCGGGCCCCCCTCTACTTTCTCTTTCTTATTTGATTGTTTTTGCCTTATGTATCAGATTTATTGATCCAAATATTATGCGAATCATCAAATCCTTACGATTTGACGTAAATTTGATTGCCACGTTTTTTAATAAATTTCTTCACAAGATAGACATCAGAAATCTTAGCCTTTAGAAGCTCGTGTTCGTAAAAGCCGCCATACATGGGTTGATCTTTCTAATTATTAAAGTGGTAAGTAGTTGGATTTGTTTTAGATATCTCAGTAGTTGTGAAAATCTCTGTTGACCAATTCACTGTGTAACCTTTTTCAAAAGCATTTTTTATGTCACTTATACGCACTTTATCATTAACTTAATTATCGGATTTTTTCTTGCATGTTCACCTTGCGTGCGGTAGTGCTTCGAAAGCTCAGCTTCATTCACCAATGTAATTATTGTCAATATCTTTTGGTTTTATAGCTGTTGTGCGGTGTTTTCAACTATAATAGGTGCCAGTTATATCTGGCAGTGAATCGAGCCATTTGTAATTTTCATATAAACTGAATTCAACCTACATTCTATTCTTTAACGTGCAATTAAATCTTTTACATATTGATGCTTCAAGGTTACTGTAAGTTGAGTAAAGATTAATTATAAATTTTTTTATCAGATCTTGAAAAATTTTATTATAAAATTCTATACGGATTCTTTTTTTAGTGATTTTGTAACCGAAACCAGATGGACCTCGGCTGCCGTCTTCAGTCTTACCCAGCTTATGTTCGAACACGTCGATGCTCATTATTATACTGACTTAAATTTATCATTGACTCAGTATATATATCCTCCTTCTCGTAACTCCTCAATAATTGATATTATCTTATTATGGCTTATCATGGCTTGGACTTCCTGCCGATCTTTCAGCTACAAAGCGAAGACTATCGACCAGCTTATTTGGATCATCTCAGTGTATATAATTTATTTGCTGCGCTGTTGTAGCAGTTTTGTAATAAAGTAATAGTGATCCTTCTCCGTTAAAATTACTGATAAGATTAAATAAAGGAGCTATGATTTTATTAAATTTATGACTATTATGTATTCGAATGGATTCATTTTTGTTAAATCTCTTTGATGTACACTTACAGTGTCCAAGAGTATATGATATTTTTTTAAATCATCTTGAGTTATGTGAGTTGTGTCAGGATGTTTTTTTACAAGTAGCTCCATTAATCCAATTGTCATGAGATGTTTTGTCTTATTTATCCTGATTTCATCGTTGACTAAATTAATTGGAGAATCTCCAAACATGTACTCTCCATCTTCTTTTCGAAGTTCATACACCAAATATAAAAAATCTTTCTGATTCTCATAAACTATATGTTAAAGTTCGTTGTTACTAGCATTTTTATCATTATAAGCTTGATTTTTAATGGTGACATTCATGTCATCATTATTATTATCACTTTGACTGGGAGCAGACTCAAACATTGTAACCTCAGCATCGCTGTATCTTTTTTTTTTACGCGTTTGATAGACAGCTAAGGTATAGGAGTATTATCATTAAAATAATTATTAATCACAGAATGACTAATTTTATTTTCTTTCTTTGTTTGCGACATGATTTCCTGAAGAGGATCGGTGATAGGTTTAAAAAAATTACTGAGTACTTTTTTGACCCTATCTTTTACAAACTTTAATAATCTATACTTCTTTTTCACGGCTTCTCTCACCTTTACCAGATGACGAAGGATTTTTTTTTTTTTTCTTGTACATGTTGACGCTTTGACGTCTCAGAGTAGACTGATTCGTTTTCACTATGTACGTCTGATATTTATTACAAAACTGTTGAAATCTCTGCGATATCGACCGTTGTTCATTTGTCTAACCTTGTCAATAACAACAAAACCATATTTATCATCATTCCAACAGCTTGAGCATAGATCTTGAAACTGAGCATAGGTCATATTAGAATCCACATGATCATCGTACACATGCTTTTGATTGAATTCATCTTGATGGAATAGAGCTAGATGGTTAACGATATTAGTCACGAGGTGCTTCCGTACTTGTGCATATAACTGACAGAGATAAAAGCAGTCAATGTTTTTATGTCTCCCATGCAGTAGAAAACTTTCACACTATTCTGTTTTTTGCATGCGATATTATCAAAAATTATAATAGTTTTGTAGAGCATCGTCTGGAGACACTACTACTTCATGTTTACTAAAAAAAAAAATATTGCACACCATCCATAGGCTCTAAACACTCTTTTAAAAACTTATATTTTGGCTGGTAAAGCGACCTTAAATACAAATAAATATTTTTAAATATTAGTCTATTTGGATGTATAATTAGCGCTTATAAACTGTTTGTCTTACCACAATTAGATGGACCACAGAAAACAGCTTGCATACTGTCAGCTAGTATGTCACCTTGTTGACTGGAGCCTTTTCCTGTTTTACAACAGCATTAAAGTTAGGAATGTGCAATTTTACGGATAGCTCTTTAAATTTTATGTCTGCACTGTACAACGGTAAGACTGACGTCTAGTCCATGAAAACAGTGCTTACATCCTCTCGTGGTTGCACATTTTCAGATCTGCAGACTATAGTTGTGATGATTTCCTTCTATAGAGCTCAGTCGTGATCCAACCTCCGTAGAGTGATGATGATACATAACAAAGAACGTGGTCTTCTGAATAAGATTATAAACACTTTACCCGCTAAACCTCACATACCAGGCTATCAGTATTGCGGTCCAGGTACTAAACTTGTGAAATGTTTTGCCAGAGGTGATCCAGGTATAAACCCACTAGACAAAGCGTGCAACAAGCACGATTTAGCTTATTCTCAGAATCGAAAAAACATTGAAGCTAAAACTCAGCAGATAGAGTCTTAGCCGAGAAAGCTTGGCAAAGAGTCAAAGCCGGAGATTTAAGTATTCGAAAAAAAGCAGCAGCTCTAGCTTTTGCGAGTACTATTAGGCTTAAAAGTAAATTGGGTATGGATATGAAAAATAAAAAGAGACTGTGTACTACCTTGCGTACAGTTATTAAAGCTGCATCACATAAAATAAATACAAATAGCAAAGATGCACACAAGATTATTACTATGGCTTTGAAGGGGACACGTACTGCAGTTAAAAAAGCGGGTGGTAAGAAAAGTGTAAAAATACCACGTATCTTACCTCCCCCTACTCGAACTGGTAGTGTACTATCTTTGATACCCTTATTTGCTGGTTTGAGTGCAACTGGAGCACTAGCTTATGGTGCAGCTGAAATATTGATAAGTATAAGTGCTAGTAAGGCTGCTAAACAGCAGCTGCAAAAAAGCCAAAGACACAATAAAATTATAGAGGCTATTGCACTTGGGAAAGCTCTCAAAATTTGGAAATATGAAACTGAATTACGTGTCTACCTAAAACTATCTGCTAAGAGTGGTCAAAAAAAAAGAGTATTGACACAAAAATTCCTGATTGAACTTTAACCAACATTGATTTACTCAAACATGCTGAAAAACTAAGAATTCTAATTTCCGTGGGGTATTCATGCTAAACAACTTACCTTTGAACGGGCCACGATATTGTGAAACTGCTATTATGAATCTTGACGAGAAGGATGGACCTGAAACTCATTGGGTAGCGTATCGAAAATGTGGTCATAATGTTACATACATTGACATCTTTGGCGATCTGCAGCCACCTTTAGATTTAATGCTGTACAAGGTCCAGTATAACTATAAAAAATTTTAAGACCTTAGTTCTTTTAACCGTGGTCATTGGTGTTTGCTATTCTTATCGAGGAGATTGTCAAAAAGTATATAATGGAGTGTCATAACCAGAAATCATTCTTTCGCTCTTCAGCAGTCATGGAAAAAACATTGATACTTAGTCTGTCTGGTACTTCTTCTGTATTTAAAGCACAGTATTTTTCACCCATTGAATCACTCTCAAAACATAACTACGTTCTTGGCTTAGTAGAACTTCTTACATTTAATTGGATTTCAAATATTGACGAAGGTAATAATAAATTTCGCATAGGTGATTAAGTGGTCGTTTTTCCAACAGGTGGCTACGAAATTCCAGATATACTCATTTTTAGAAGACGTACCATAGCCTAACGATATAACTATTAATATCAAACCCAATAATAACACACTTTGTAGTGTAATTATCTGTAGCCATATGATTGATTTCAGACCAAAATATTCTTTAGGCCGTCTCTTGGATCTCACTGAACGTAATTTAGAAGATAACGTAACCCATAATTCAGACTTATCTGTGGCTATTTTCAAAGTAAACGCATTATGAGTAGAGCACAACATCACTACTGGAGCCTATATAAACAGAAAAAAAACTTATACAATTTACGAATTTTTTCCAGTCGTCCCACTGGGATACAAGATATTTGAAGTTCCTTCACAAATAATTTATTTACTGATTGTTAGGGGCACTATTGATTACATTTAATTAAGCATAGTTGACCAGGATGGTGAATTAGTCAACTTTCGTGGAGAAGTCATAACGATAAGGTTGCACATAATACCCTCACAATAGTGAGAATCGTGTACAATCATAAAAGGTACATAAATAGCTCGATATGCACTCCTGCGCTCAGTTGACAACGAGCATCCGAACCGTCAATACGTCAACAGAGAAGGCAGCTAAAACGTTAAAAGCTAACGCATCAAAACATCCAATTTCTAAGAAGACTAGGATTAAAAATAAAAGACCCTGATGGAAACTAACTAGTTTATTATTATTTTGTTGCGTTAAGCATGGAAGAAATTCTAAGTATTCAGTCACCTGTCACCTTTGACGAGTCCATTGGACAATATGAGATCCATGCTCATCAAACATACGCATCTGCAACTCAAATAATAGTTATGAAATCTTTATATCGATTCAACATCAAGATCTGTGTCTGCTATTATCACGCAGTTCCCTTCATATTTATGGAAGGTTTGTGAAATCAGATGGTAATACGGCAACAGCAGGGGCTCTATCACGGCTTTCGATATCTTGCAAAAGTAAGTATTTTTTTCGATAGTTCTTAGACTGCGCATGTGCTCAACCATAATTTTATTGAAATTATCGAAAAAATACTGACTTTTGCAAGATATTGGAAGCCGTGGTAGTGCCGCAGGTACTCAATTGGTGAACAACGCCATCTGCCATTTATTCGAAGTAATTAGATATGAAATGAATACTACAGAGATAGATACATGTAAGAACGTGGGTCTGACGACTCTTATGAAAAATTGGCTTACACTTAGTCCTGATCAGGATCTAATGACTGAAAACGCTAGTTTGTCTGGAATTTTAAATGGAACAGCTTCAACTAATATTAACGGATACTTTGGTGTCTTAATTCCTTTAAATATGATATTAAGTTTCGCTGAAGACTATCGCAAGAATGTTGTTAATATGAAACATGAACTCATACTAACAAGATTAAAAACTAATTTAAATGCAATCATTCAGTCATAGATAGTGGCTAATGGTGACATCAACTCAGTAAGAGTCTGGGAAGAGTTCAAGATAGAAATCTTAAAACTCAAATGGCGTATGCCCTATGTAGTGATGTTGGATTCTCGTGAAATTCGACTACTTAATTATTTACAGAAAGATAAGTTCATGTCTATGAGTTTCCGAACTTGGAAGCTCTATGAATATTCACTCTTGCCCACAACATCAAAACATATTTGGACAGTTAAAACGTCAAATTAGTTGAAAAAACCACACTATGTATTTTAGCTTTCCAGACAAACCGTAAGAATCAAAGCGGAGTTTGTGCTAGTATGTTTAATCATTGTAACATAAGGAATAAAAAACTCTATTTTAATTTACAATATTATCCTTTCGGTGATCTCAACCCCAATATAGCAAAAAATCAGTTTGCACTGCTGTATAATTTGTATACTGATTTTCAGAATTCGTATTATGGTAAAGAGTATGCCCCACTGTTAAGCAAAGTCCAATTCCTATCCCATGTACCTCTTGTCATCATTGATTGCTCCAAGCAAAATGAGTTACTAAAAAATGCTCCATTTGATGTATACTTGGAATTTGAATCTTACGATAATTTTCCTGCCAACACATCAGCTTATTGCTTGATCCTGCACGATCCCATTATTTAATACAATCCGATGAGCGGAGATGTAAAGAAACTCATGTGAAGTAGTGGGCGGGTAGACGATGGTATTGGAGGTAAAACTATAAAAGCTCGTGCCTAGCTCTCTTAAAATCATTTGTCTTTTAACTATCATGGAGAAAGGTTATAGCAGCAGCAGCTGGAGTAGAGAATAAGAAGAGAACAAGCGAAGACAAGAAGACTGGAAATAATTTTTGAAAAGAGACGAGAGAAGAGGAATTCGGCTCAGAAAAAATCTGGAGACAAATATAAATAAAATAAAAAATTGTGATACTTTTTAGAAAGTTATTTATACATCACACAAACCAACCATCATGGGACTAGGTCAGAGTGCGGAAAAGACAGAGTACGATAGAAAATACAAAGAGTGTGAAAAGTTCATCGACAAGTATGTGAAGTGGACTAAGCAGAAGAAAAAGAAAGAATCAGAAAAAAGTAATGAAAAATAGTGATTCAGGGAGGAGAAAATCAAGTATCAAAATGGTCCAAAGCACTTTAGGCTTATGGATTACGTAGTTGATATGCAAGGTTTTAAGCAGCCTGTTGACGACTCAGTTCTCAAGGAGTTAGCTATACTACCACTTGATTATAATGCTACACCTATAGTATTTCATAGGTTTAGCATTAGCCGTTTCCATGGCAACCACTCTCAGACAAATAGACAAGAGCAAACTTCTGGTTCAGGAGTCAGGAAATTTCCCATACAATACTATAGGCCAAATTCTTTGAGAACACCTATGCAATGCTGAAAAGTGCATGTATTTGGCTCATGGAGGAAACAATGGTTGGATAGATTAAAATTGATTATTTGTGATAGTACTAAATTGGGCTATCCTCCAACTGATAAAATAAAACCAGCCACTGTATACCCGCATCACAATGGTGCGTACAACGCCAATTGTGTGTATCATAACGTTAGACTGTACAAAAAGTTTCTCCTCGATTTGCCTAAGTCCATGGAATGGATATAAATGATATTTATAAAACAAGAATAATTTACTGATATTTTTTAAAATATTATGTTCAATCAATAATTTTCAACATAGTTTAAATTTTATTATTAATTTTTTTTTCATTTAAGCACATGCATTCTTGTTTTTCTATTTATTTACTTATTTATTTATTTCTTTTTTTTTTAATCAATATTTATCTTCCACAAAATTTATCATGTTATCAGCTCATAGCCAACCCTATTAATGGCTTTACTTTGAGGCCATCAAAACTTTGAGATAGGAAATTCATATCCGCAAAGAATGACTGCTTCCATGATTAGCACTGCCTTTTCTCCTCGTATGACTGAAGTGGAAGTGATGTGCCCATGCACGTGCAAGTAAAAGGGATAAAAATAACCAGAACATCTATATAAGGAGGCTGCAAGCTGCAGGGAGCTCATTTTTCAACGAGTCATCGAACTGGAAGGGTCTCATGAAGAAAGAGCAGTGTGGGAGCAACAGTACAAAATGTACTCACGTAATGGGAGCACGAAGACAGCGGGCAAGAGTAAGATGTTGAACGTCTGAGAACAGCAGAACTGCCGTGCAACAGCAGCACCTAATTATTGCAATGACTGTCACGCAGTTAACGGTGGTGATAGAAAATATAGTTGCAGTTATCTACGCTGCTATTGGTAATTTATACCTATATCACCATCAGGGACTTGAGTAACTTAGATTTGATTGATAATATAAATTTTTTACAATTAAAAACAAAAATATTTCAGTATAATAGGTTTCAAGGTAGTAGTAGGGGGCGTAGCCGTTAGGACGAGGGGTTAGAGGCCACCGCCAGACCGCAAAACCCCTATGAGAATTTTAACTTAGTGGGCATTCTGACTTACCTGAGTCAGAATGCCCACTGAGTGAGAATTCTCGTAGTTGACCTACTGATAATATTTTAAAGCATTTGATAACAAATCTTAAATTTTTTGGTTTTCCCGTATCTCATGAAAGATGAAACAGTTATAGAAGTAAAAAGTAGTATTTGCTTGACCAATTAACATAATTAAATTGACAGTGGTTTGTTAAATACATTTTTCTGCGTTTTTATTTTGATGTATCAAAGTATCTGAAAAAGTCGTACAAGCTCAAAGATTAAAATTTTTTTGGTCTGTTAACACAATGATTGTTAATAGGAGATTCAGAAAATATATCAGTGAATTCTTTTAAAAGATTTTCAATTTTATTGAATAGCTTTTATAAAATTAAAAATGAAAATGAGACGGTAACGATTGTCTAATCAATATAGACTGAGCCTGAGAAGGTTGGCATTAAGACCAACGAAACGTTGCTCAAACTAACACCTGACTTTTTGTAGCTTTCATTCACACTCCCAAAATTAGCTCTTTCTAATCTATGCTTAGGCACTGACCCTAAAGTCATAATCACTTCTATGAGCGATTGTGTATAACATTAACCTTTAATCTTCGAAACAATATATTAGTCAAGATCAATAAACAACATCATTTGTGTATGAAAAGAGCCACAATAATATGTCAGCTGCTTCAATTACTCCACATTTTACGTAATGTAAATCATGCAGAGAGAATGATCAAAACAATCTGTATAAGAGTTTCCAGAACAATCCAAGATAGTGCTTCTACCGCATGATTCATACGTTGAAAACAAATATGGTGGATTAATAAGAGGACCCCCCCAGAAACCATACATCGTTATTACCTCCAAAAATAAATTTAAGAGCAGGCGTACAGTAACTGATAAATTATTTACCCTAGGTACATGATGAATCGTAGAATCTACTGTTATTTTTAATTTATTTCTGCTGGCAAGAGCGATCAATTGATCTTTTACAATAAGGTTATCAGTTATTTGTCGTTGGAATCCAAAGTGACAAACTTTCTTTATTGCAGTTTTTGTTTGCTTCATTTGCATAAAGTTATTATAATAATTATTTTTTAAGTATGCTAGTTAAAAATTTAAGTATCTTTTATCCAAAACAAACAATAACAAAGAGGTTAGCTTTTACCTGGGTATTTACGAACATAGTTATACTGAACTTCTTTGCCTTTAAGCTTTGAGAGTGATGTTATGTAAGACAAAACAGCCTTAAACTTATTTTAATGTGTCTTATTTTATGATTGAACAGTGAATAATAAAAAAATTACAGTGAAATCTGAGCTGTGCATGTTTGGATAACATTTGACATTCAATACAATCAACATCCCTTAATTTTGGGCTTCTTTCAGAAAATTAACCCTTTTTACCGTATTAATACAAATCTGGATGAAATTTTAATCATTATTCTTTATTTTTATAGTTCACTACAGTTGCAAGAACTTTTAATACTTGATATAATGTAGCGTCAGATACATTTTTCTTCTCACCATTTAAGGAATACATTGTACAATACTTACAGTATGGATCAGACTAAGATCTTTATTTACATTTTTCCCTGAATATATTATCAGTTCATTTCTTAAGGATAGGAGGTATTATCACTTTCGACAATCAAAATGTTTTTTCCTAACCTTGTTTCTAATAGTTTATCTGGATGACATGAAAGTTTGATATTTATAAAAATACAATCATTTATTTTATACGTACTTAAAGCTTTTAATATCTTATTTATATCATAATATTGCAAAAATTTTTGTATCTTTGATTTACACTAAAAAAACTCATTTGTAATCAACAATAACGGGGTCAATATTAAAGAATTTTTTTTTAGGTCCCTCTCAAGGTTTAAGGCCAGTAAAAACTTTGCTCACAACTTCATCGAGTTAAATGTAATAAGGTAAAATTTGTTTATGGCAAATTTTATTTTCTTATAATGTGGGTGGCCTTTATCCTTTCAATTATAACTTTTTCTAATTTATTAGGATTTTAACTTTCTTCAGAGACTTTTCCTACAAATCAATCTCTTACGAAAAGTTGTAGCCTCAAATGATTCTTTTACTTTATTTTTATTGATATTCTTTAATCTGAGTATTTTATACACCAAATTAAAAGAAATATCAAGATATTATTGAGCATCTCTCTTACAAAATAATTTTTAAAATTATTCACAAGAAAAAGACAGACGATTATTAACAAATGTAATGTACTTTTTAATGCCAATGTTGAAGTTGTTCTATAAGTCTAACAAATACATACTTGTTTGAGTCACATTCTTACAACTGATGGTCGGAATACCCAAACGTTATTTATCTTGGGCAATATTCCTATCTTAAAAAACCAATGGGTCACATGATAAAGCCTGTTTATTCGTTGCATGATTGGCTGAGACTGATTAAGTGGGGGTATATTTAAAAATAAGATTTTGAAAAATTAGTGAAAAGTCGTTTTAATTTGTAAGTTAATAAATATTACAATATTACGTGTTACATCAAAGATATAATTATTGTATTTTTCTTTAAAAATAAACAAAATAGATGTTTGATTAAATATTTGGGGTTGGCTCACGGAGCGCAGAGGGGCACAGCCCCTTAGTATTTAGAAGTTTTAAATAATCATTACAATGTGGACGTTTATGTTGATAAAATTTCAACTTGTAGATTAATTGCTGAATGCTTCATAAAAGAAGGTAGTGTCAGGATAAAACTTTTAATAATTAGAGTTTTGAAATACATAAAAGTAGATTAGTGAAACTGGTATAAGTAAGGCCAACTTTATTAGGACCTTACACTAAAACTGAGCAAGAATCGATTTTTGAAAAAACTGTGCACTTTAACAGTCAATTTTTCGATTTTCTATAAATAAGGTCTCAATTCTTTTTAAAATATTAACATCGACAATTTCTTATTAATCGTTACTTAGCCACATTTCTGGTTTATATTTTTCTGTAACGCTTGGTTATATATCAGTAGTTTGACCCATCTTATTTATAACAACCGTATCAACTAAATCCCCAACCAAGTCGTACGCAACATTGCAGAAACATTGTTTCTATGAACAAATATGTTTTGATATACTACATGGAGCTGTCAATGCACATTGCCTGTTTTTAGCAAATGACATATCACCTCAATGAGTTAGGAATAATTCGTCCTTTTTCTGCATTTTTTTCTATATCTTACTTGATTTTCACCTTCTCTAAGTTAAACAGCAGTTATACGATATTATTAGCTTTTGTACGACAATCCACCGAAGAAAAATGTTTTAACTTTGACATAAGGTTTTTTACATACTTTTGGCAGTTTGTAAGTAAAGCTCTTGTACTTTGTTATTATTTAAATTTTTTCTGTGGGTTTTAATTATCAGATCTTACTGTATCCTGTTAAATTTGCTCTGTTGAGTTCTACTGTATACTATTAACTTTGCTTTATTTTTCTGGCAATATCTTTTTCTCATAGACAATATTCCATTGCGTTTAAATGCATTATACTTCTGGGAATTCTTCAAAAATTTTGTATTGTATGACCCAAACTTTTTCATTATCTTGTTACTTACATAATGTTACTTATTCTTATTTATCTTTATTATTAAAAAAGTTCAAGAGATAAATTTTAGTACCATACTAACTCCATACAAAGAAACTCTACACATCAAAATATTTGTATACCAGCACATCGTACACAATAAAACTGTACCCTAATAAATTAAGCGCGGAAAAATTATATATGGTTATACTTAACACAGTATTATTCAACATAATCGCACAACTTACAAAGAATCTTAACACAAGATAATTATACACGATCATGTGAATAAATACCAAACACAAGAATCTTGTTTATTATCACGTAAAATTCTTAACTCAACAAAATCAAACTCCACACGAGAACTTATTTAAGATTTTTTCAGATATCAAACATAGCAATTACTGTGCCTCTTAATAGAAGAATAATGTGTAAGCATTTTAAAACAAAATATTCATTAATGAGTAGATTTTTATGCAAGCCAAATACATACAATAAACTGCAAAAAAAAATTTTGTTTTTCGTATATTTTGATAAACTGTACAAGTATACATTAAAATGGTTGATAATTGTACAGATTTCTTACATTTTTTTAATACAAAGTCTTTGAATGTTGTTAGTGAATATGCAGATGATATTTCAACCCTGGTACGCCTGGTGCAAAACTTCATAATGGTTACTGTACAAACTTTTTTTTGTAGTACAAAGTGTTTAATTAAGGGATCGTTCTAAAATGAGGTGGGAAAGGAAGATAATACTCAATTTGTCTAGAATGTTTGAAGGTAGAAAAAACAGAAACGAATTCGGGTAAACGAAAATGCAATAAATCTTATGGCACTGCAATCAATACTTATTTAAACATGGGATGATCGGCCACGAAACGATTAGCCAGACAACGTTAATATTTGAGGAAATAAAATAAATAGCCAGTAGAAAAATGTATGTACTGTGAATTAGGCAAAAAATGCATTTAAGTAATACAAAAAAAAAAAAAATTTGTAGTTATTAGTTAAATCCTTTATTTTATGAGCTTGTTATATATTTAAATGATGCAAAGAAAAAGTCTGAAAAATATAATGAATAACGAGCAGAAAACTTTGAACTGTAGAACATACAAGAAATAAAAAAGGTAGATCTAAAAAAGTATTAAGAAGTATTGATGTTACATGAGTAGCATGGCAGACAAATCTGAAATTTAAACAACACTTATACAAAAAAAGAGTGTACTCGTGGACATACATGTTAAGACTAACTATAGAGGGTAAGAATTCAGCAGGAGAAACGGAGATTATGTAAGAAAATTCACCCTTGTGAATGGATCTTATACATACAACACAAACAACGTGACACATACATAAAATATTTAAAAAAGAAGATATAATTACGGTCGAAGACGTCAAAGTTGTGGCCTCTGACATGTTATGTGCGATAGCAGGTATTACGTCCGTGTGCCCGTCCTTGTTTGGGTCCTGAAGGATGTAAAGGCAGGGAGAATAGGATGATAGAAGCTAAGAATTATGGGCAGTTGGTTGGTAGTAGTTAAGTCGGTGGATAGCCAGAAAAAGAGTCAGTCGGTAATACATTCCCTTCTCAAAATCATAATCAATAAACAATTGATAAATGAAAAAAGTTTTTGTTATCGTGCGTGCACTCCAAGCTACTGTTTGTTCAGGTAGCACACTGTTGCAATGTATAAAAAATAAGAATTAATACTTTTTTAAAGACTTTTTTCTCTTAACCTAGATATTCTTACCATCGTAGTCCTATTCTTTGCTTGCCTCGTAGTGAAAGTTAGTTGTAACATGACTTTTACAACTAACAATAACACACCTTTATTTTCTATAAGAAAAAGTTTGTTAGAAAAATAAGCTCTGAGTGCAATTTACTGTCTTAATATTCTGTAGTTAATTTAAATGAATGATGGTTCTAGTGGAGAAGTATTAGCTCTAAATGCCAGTAAAATAAGAACATATAATTTGTAGCAATGTTATTTACACAAACTTGTATATAAGAAACTCGTTTTTTTCATAGAACCAAAATTTAAACTAAATAACTTCACAGCTCATATAAAAGAAATGCGAAATATAATGAGGAAATATGAAATCTTTCACAGCAGCTATCTGCTGGGCCAAAACTTGATTGGATGTTGAACAAAATAAAAAACTGAACATAATGATGTGAGTTTTATCCAAACTAATAATATAGTTCTTTCAATAATGTTTCACTAAAATTAACGAAGAGTTATTGACACAGCTCATATATATATATATACTAGTGCGGCTTCGCCCCCCCTGCGCGCTCCGCTAGCTTTAAAATCGGTTACATACTTTCCTTTTATAAATAATGTCTGAACTTAAATATTTAATAATTACAACAACTGTTTTGGTAATAAGTAATACTAACTTCACGTAATGAAAAATTTTTTTTTCAACTATAAAATTTCAAGATAATCATTACAATGTGGACGTTTATGTTGATAAAATTTCAACTTGTAGATTAATTGCTGAATGCTTCATAAAAGAAGGTAGTGTCAGGATAAAACTTTTAATAATTAGAGTTTTGAAATACATAAAAGTAGATTAGTGAAACTGGTATAAGTAAGGCCAACTTTATTAGGACCTTACACTAAAACTGAGCAAGAATCGATTTTTGAAAAAACTGTGCACTTTAACAGTCAATTTTTCGATTTTCTATAAATAAGGTCTCAATTCTTTTTAAAATATTAACATCGACAATTTCTTATTAATCGTTACTTAGCCACATTTCTGGTTTATATTTTTCTGTAACGCTTGGTTATATATCAGTAGTTTGACCCATCTTATTTATAACAACCGTATCAACTAAATCCCCAACCAAGTCGTACGCAACATTGCAGAAACATTGTTTCTATGAACAAATATGTTTTGATATACTACATGGAGCTGTCAATGCACATTGCCTGTTTTTAGCAAATGACATATCACCTCAATGAGTTAGGAATAATTCGTCCTTTTTCTGCATTTTTTTCTATATCTTACTTGATTTTCACCTTCTCTAAGTTAAACAGCAGTTATACGATATTATTAGCTTTTGTACGACAATCCACCGAAGAAAAATGTTTTAACTTTGACATAAGGTTTTTTACATACTTTTGGCAGTTTGTAAGTAAAGCTCTTGTACTTTGTTATTATTTAAATTTTTTCTGTGGGTTTTAATTATCAGATCTTACTGTATCCTGTTAAATTTGCTCTGTTGAGTTCTACTGTATACTATTAACTTTGCTTTATTTTTCTGGCAATATCTTTTTCTCATAGACAATATTCCATTGCGTTTAAATGCATTATACTTCTGGGAATTCTTCAAAAATTTTGTATTGTATGACCCAAACTTTTTCATTATCTTGTTACTTACATAATGTTACTTATTCTTATTTATCTTTATTATTAAAAAAGTTCAAGAGATAAATTTTAGTACCATACTAACTCNCTTCGTGGTTTGATAGGGCTTTATAAGTTGACACATAAAATAAGTCATCTAATGCGAAACTTCCACGGTTTGTATTAATGACAAACTAAATTTAATTTAAATTTTTGTATGTATTGGTATTATTCATTCGTATAGAAAATAATATAATACATACACATAAAAATTTTACACATAGTTTATCATAAATGCTAACAAAAAAAAAGCTAAACGCACCAAGAACTTTATACTTACAAATAAATGGAAATACAATTGATATAAATTGATTTTTGGTCGTATTGAGTTTTATCAATGAAATAGTTATGAATTATTCGTATGTATAAAGTCTATCTATCTACCTCCTGGGTCGCGAGGAAAAATAGATGAAAACAGAATATATTGTAAGAAACATAACATGTTCTTATTAGTTAACATTCTTCACAAATAAACATTTTTACACTACAAAAGTACACATGACATATTATTTTCATGATATACTAAATTACATTTTTTTTAATGACTCTGAGTAAAACATAAATGACTAAATAATCTTAAAACTCCCAATATAAATGGTTCTATATGGTGAAATGTTGCTTGGAATGCCCCAGACAGTTGACTATATGATCTAACAGTTAACTTTATAATTCAATATATAATAAAAATGATGCTTTGCGCAATCACCCCCTATAACTCCATTATGACTTTACATTTATCTTGACGATGAGATAAATCGTGGTGATAACACAGTTTTGTCTCAAAGTAATTTAATATTGAAGCAGATGAAAAATAATAGACTGATCCATACACGACACGTACACGTCTGTATACACATCAAGGTCAAAGAAATACGAAAAATATTATGTGATCCACGGTCTCCAAAAGAAGTGTGGCAGATGGTGGAGTGGCGGTGGATGGTCACGAAAAAATGCGCGGATGGGCTGTGAGGGGCAGTGAGGGTTTCGGAAAAAACTGCGATATGTCAAAATAAGGAAAAAAATGACAGGTTTTTACCTTATTTTGTAGGGGGGTGGTGGAGGGTGAATGGGGGCGGTGAAGGGCTGTGGGAGGTTTTGAGGGGTTGTGTGAAATGCCCCACCGAGATAACTATATAATATTGGAATATATGTATATCCCTATATTATAGTTATTTGTGTGGGGCATTCTACATACCCCCCACAACCCCCCAAAAGCCCCCACAGACTCAACACAACCCTCCCACAGACCCTTCACAGCCCCCCCGCAAATAATCTGAAATTCGACCGTTTTTATCGCTAATTTAACATTTTCTTACTTTTTTCTTAAACCCCCTCGCCCCCCTACAGCCCTTCACAGAACCACTACAGCCACTCCACAGCCCCCCCGCAGCCTCCAGACACACTTTTATCTGTCCCTTCACAGACCTCATGCAGCCCCCCGACACTATTTTTTATACATCATGTCATGTAAACTTGTTAAATGATCATACATTAATAAGTGACTTTCAATTTATTACCATAAATATCGCTGATTTATCTATAAAAATCATTGAGTAAAGTTAAGAAATTATGTAAAAATCTCTTTCCAAACAGTATTTTCTATTTGTGTTTTTTTTTTGCCATTCTACTTGAACAAATAAATTATTCTTATCTTTCCATCTTGATAAGGCCACACATAATTAACCAGGAGAAAATAATGGTTTTTTAACATACAAACCTACATTATGAAAACTTTGACGTTGGAATTTGTTTATAATCATAGCAAATGCTAAAACGATTGGAAATTGTTCACGATACAAAATAACCAGTAATGTTGAGAAGTTTCCTGTGTCTAAGGTTATTCTGGAAATGAAGACTATTTCCAATCTTTTCTCCAGTTAGTATTTCTCCTTTGATATAGTACTGTAATATTTATGTGACTCGTAAACGTGTTCCATTACAAAATTCATCTAAAATACTTAAATTTCTCAGTAACATTACTATTGGACCTATTCTTAGATTAAGATTATGAGGTGGTAATCCTTCACAAATATTGTTCAACATTTCCACCAAAAACTTTAAATAAATATTATCGTCTTATTTATCAACCCCTATATAAGTTGTGTTATTTATACTGTAGTATGTTTTAATTTCTCCAGTTAATTTTTTTTTAATTTTACTATTTAAATAAAAGGTACTCGTTATGCGATGTAAGTTTAACACTATTCATTGAACAGTTGTAGATATAAGAAAACATTTGAGAACATACATCATTTAAGATCCTATTTTCAGGAATGTTGAAAATTTTTTCTTTTCCCTTCCCAAATTTTTAATAATAAGTTTGAAAATTCAATATTGTTAGAATGAATATTGATTTCTAATTTTTAAATTTTT
>NW_019379708.1:297403-326442 GCF_000648655.2 Copidosoma floridanum
GTTGACGTCGTATACCTGGTAAATAGTGTGTTGAACTAATATTTTTTATAAATAAATTGCATAAGACCAAAAAATTATTTGAACATTCGAATAAAATATTATTATCATACATTTACTTTAACAACTAATAACTTTATATTACAAACGTTTAGGTGGTAGTAGTTTTAATACCAAATATTTCATACCCGTGGTAAGAAAAAGTATTTTTCTCCCCATCTCCTTCAAGGGTAACTACCATGTCTAAGGAAGTTTTGTTTTGCAAGCTATTGATAATTATCTGGGACGAGATATACACCACTAACAAATTAGTAGTTTATGTAACTGGCAAAAAATGTTGCCAAAGCTTTTGTGCTACCAGATTTCGTATCCCAGCCCTCGTCAAATGTGAACCAGGTAAAAACTAGCATTTTGCACTGTTCTTAGGAACTTTGCCTATCCTTGTCATAAAAAGCATATTTTGCGACTTGTGTTATTGATATTTAAGTGATGCTCAATTACTAACGTGTTTTTATATGAACTCGCAAGCTCACAGAAACTTAATCGTGCAGCCATACTTAACTATGGGACACTTCAATTAAAATAATTGTATTATTCTATGGAATGATTGTCAATTTTACTTGGACGTGCAGTCCATGACTAATGATCAAACAAACAAACATTTTAACGCTCTGGGCTATCTCACAATGAATACTTTTCAATTTATAGATGGGTAGATAGATGAAGCGTTTAATAAGGAATTATCTGTGAGTACGACGATAATTGCTCATACCACGTCATATCGTAATTATAGCAGAAAAAAATAGTCTTAGGGCATAATCGTATCGGCTTTTTTGTGATTAAACCAATAGAAAAGGTTCACCACGCATTTATTCTCTAAACGTCAGTTGTATCTTCTTTTGGGCATCGTATTGCAAGAATAGGTTATTTTATTTTAACGATATTTTATAACTTACGGATCAGTGTAGATAAGAAGACCTTCAATTGGTTTTTTCTCAAGTTATAAATCAAGAAAGTGCAAGAATCGCGTTTAATTAAAATGTTGCAAATATTGATAACTTCCATATTTTTAATAAAAATTTCTTAAAATTTGCATCTGGATGCCTCTTACGAAAACCTTTTAACAAGTTAAACGATTCAAGTGTGGCATTACAAACGACATCACAAAGTAATGACTAGTTAAAAAATTTATAAGGCTTCCCTGAACGTCAGGGTACAGCAAAATCAAGTTTTTACAATGGATTTTGTTGAAGGTACGAAGAACTCTATTATGAGAGAAAAATATTTTTTACGTAAGTTTCATCCTAATTTTTAGTAAAATTCGATCTTGCATTAACAAAAACTTATAAGTCTTACGATTCGTAGTTTATCCTTTCTAACCACTTATTTCAATTGATAAAATATAAAATGCATAATAGTAACAAAAATTATATAAAGTATATGTTATGTAAGATTTCAAAAATTTATCTGTGATTAAAGTGACTAAAACCTGTTATTGTTTAGAATTAGATCATTAAAAAAATAATGTATACCTTTTTTCTCTAAACATAACGGAAAGTTCTAAAAAAAACTATCAACGTACCACAACAGTACCTTCTGGATAACGTAAAAATTTACTGATAAATATACAACTAATGCTTAACGATGAAGATCCAAAACTCTTCTTCCACACAAAATTCTGGGCACCAACCTCTTCTCACTAACAGATGAAATTTACAGACTCTTCTCTTAAGTTAGAAAAGTAGGGGGTTCGCGTGTGGAGCGTGAAGGGGGCAAAGCCCCACTAGTTTATATATATATACACGGAAGACGCTACGGCAGGGGCTGCATCAATAACTGTCAGAACGTTCGAATTATATTGTTAATTTTTAGAAACTAGAGCACTTTTTTGGCAGACAAGACCACTACTTTATAAGTTGCAAATTTTTTCATTGTGTTTTGACTTTTTTCTATGTACGCTGCTAAAAAGTTTTGTTAACATTTTTGTTGTATCAAGAAGCAAATCTTATCTACTCATTATTATTACGCCTTTGATACTATTAATGAGGTTTAGAAAAATGTCTTATATGCCTACACTAAGCATAATTGTTAGTTTTCGCTTATAGTGAATAAAAATTGGTTATTGAATGAGCAATTAAGATAAGTTTTTAATAATAAGTCTTATTTTGAGCTATTCTTATAAATTAAACGTACATAATACTTTTATAATAAGGAACACTAAGAGATAACATTTATTGCTTATTTGAAAAAAATAATACTTTTTATGAAACAGCCCTTATTGTGTTTATTGTAGCAAGTGGTAGTATATCCATGGTTTGGTAAAAGACAGAGCAAACTTAGAAAGCTGGTGTCCACTAAAATTTAAATTAAAAAAGAAGTAAATTCAGATCTAGCTTGAGAAAGTAGTCAACTGAGATTCAGGTTAAAGTAGTAGCCAACTCGAAAGTAATTTGTTCTCATCAAGTTTTCATCATTGACATAGAAATGATATTATCAATAAATAGAAGAACATTAAAGATTATGATAACTACAAAGGTCTGTAAATAAATAATTATTTGTTATTTAAATTAGTTGTTTATTTAATACAAAATTTAGCAATAAGAAAAAGTTAATAAGAAATTTTTCAAATAATATTTTAAATAACGTCCATAGTCTAATCACAAAATTAAATCTCATTGCAGGAGACTAGTAGAACACAGAACCAAATAAAAATATTTTAATTTATTGAAATTTTATACATAATTTTTTTGAAATACTGAATACAAAAAGATCTTTGTTTGTTTAGATAAGGGTATCAGTAACGTCAGTGCTGCTATGACAAAACTTTTGCATGCAAGCTAAAACCTTTTTTACTTTTTTTAGCATTGTACAAGAAACTTACAACAGATATTAAATGAGCTTTGTTGAAATATTAAGGGCTACAAATGCTATGGTCTTATATGGTCTTTTCAACTTTTGATATTTTTAAAAACGGCTAAGAATCACAACATTTTTAAAATTTGCAAAAAAAGAATTAAGAAAACTGGCACTTAGCAAATCTTTTGTTTTTTTTTTGACAGCTGGTTTCTATACAAAAGCACTTTTTTCACAGGATGCAAAGATTTCTTATAGGAGCCGTAAATGGTGTTCTACGGTTTTTGACAACTTTTTTAACAGCAACGTAGTCGACGGATCTACAGTTGAATGGTTTTTTAATCATCATGGTATCATTAAGTAGAAAGTAAAACTAGGTCATTATTTAGATGACTTTTTAATTATTCATCAGTAAATTTTATATGACTAATTGGACTGCACTGTAAGACGTTAGTAAACTGGGAGAATAAAGTATCAAGTTCTTACTAGGAAGCAGAGTGCTGACGTCGTATACCTGGTAAATAGTGTGTTGAACTAATATTTTTTATAAATAAATTGCATAAGACCAAAAAATTATTTGAACATTCGAATAAAATATTATTATCATACATTTACTTTAACAACTAATAACTTTATATTACAAACGTTTAGGTGGTAGTAGTTTTAATACCAAATATTTCATACCCGTGGTAAGAAAAAGTATTTTTCTCCCCATCTCCTTCAAGGGTAACTACCATGTCTAAGGAAGTTTTGTTTTGCAAGCTATTGATAATTATCTGGGACGAGATATACACCACTAACAAATTAGTAGTTTATGTAACTGGCAAAAAATGTTGCCAAAGCTTTTGTGCTACCAGATTTCGTATCCCAGCCCTCGTCAAATGTGAACCAGGTAAAAACTAGCATTTTGCACTGTTCTTAGGAACTTTGCCTATCCTTGTCATAAAAAGCATATTTTGCGACTTGTGTTATTGATATTTAAGTGATGCTCAATTACTAACGTGTTTTTATATGAACTCGCAAGCTCACAGAAACTTAATCGTGCAGCCATACTTAACTATGGGACACTTCAATTAAAATAATTGTATTATTCTATGGAATGATTGTCAATTTTACTTGGACGTGCAGTCCATGACTAATGATCAAACAAACAAACATTTTAACGCTCTGGGCTATCTCACAATGAATACTTTTCAATTTATAGATGGGTAGATAGATGAAGCGTTTAATAAGGAATTATCTGTGAGTACGACGATAATTGCTCATACCACGTCATATCGTAATTATAGCAGAAAAAAATAGTCTTAGGGCATAATCGTATCGGCTTTTTTGTGATTAAACCAATAGAAAAGGTTCACCACGCATTTATTCTCTAAACGTCAGTTGTATCTTCTTTTGGGCATCGTATTGCAAGAATAGGTTATTTTATTTTAACGATATTTTATAACTTACGGATCAGTGTAGATAAGAAGACCTTCAATTGGTTTTTTCTCAAGTTATAAATCAAGAAAGTGCAAGAATCGCGTTTAATTAAAATGTTGCAAATATTGATAACTTCCATATTTTTAATAAAAATTTCTTAAAATTTGCATCTGGATGCCTCTTACGAAAACCTTTTAACAAGTTAAACGATTCAAGTGTGGCATTACAAACGACATCACAAAGTAATGACTAGTTAAAAAATTTATAAGGCTTCCCTGAACGTCAGGGTACAGCAAAATCAAGTTTTTACAATGGATTTTGTTGAAGGTACGAAGAACTCTATTATGAGAGAAAAATATTTTTTACGTAAGTTTCATCCTAATTTTTAGTAAAATTCGATCTTGCATTAACAAAAACTTATAAGTCTTACGATTCGTAGTTTATCGTACACATACTATTAAAACATAATAGGGTATATCTTGACTCAAATTTAAAGCAAGTTAATGCCATAACATTGTAACGTTGTACCCAGCCAGTTAAGCACACGCACATGGGTACAACTGTGCAGCTTCAGCCTCTTTTGATCCGATCGTCGTACCCCGACACCACAACTCAAAGTGCCCCACACAGCAGTTATTAGAAAAACTTATTCGCTGATCAAGTAGCTAAAACTTGGCAAGCCACTGAATTCTCGCCAACGAGCCACTAACAATGCCCCCCCAGGGAGCCACTGCCAATTTTTCCCGAAGTTACTACTCACGACACAGAGTCACTACCAGCTAAACTCGAGGAGGGCAAAAAGTGCACCTTGCGATCCGAGTTTCCTCTAACCATGCATCGCGTATAGCCACTTACCTCTGGCCCCAGGAAGCCACTACCTTGAAGTAAGGGACACGGAAATGCGTCGTATCCACTCTAACGTATACCCTGCACCCCACCACCACTATCTCGCATCAACAGATAGAAAGTTCTCACGGGCTTACTATCGACCTTCGATGTCAAGGGAATCCTGGTACTAAATGTCAGCTTCAGCTTCTATCCTCTCACCAACTTACGCACACCCCTGATTGCACTGAGCCAGCCAAGACCATCAAGCTTTTTCTGCGGTCATAAGACCCTTAGAGGAAAACAGACAATATCGCGAGCCACACAGTAAGCTTCCGATGTTGCTCCAAATCTCTCGAGTTGTTTAGCCACAATTAGACAACGAAACGGGAGATAGTGAAAAGTCAAACTGTTGGTTTTCATCCGTTGATCAACGATTGCTGATTGGTTGTTCATACACCAGCGCCCTCTTTGATTTATTAAATCATCCTTTCACCTTTATTGGCATAATAGTTTGATCGGAAAATCGTACCAGCGCCTCCACTGGTTTGGTCTCCGTGTTTTAGACCGTTCCACTCCCTCACGAGTGGAGGCGCTATCACGAGCAACATACCTGCCACCAACCAACAAGCCACACCTCTCATGCCCGAGTCACGTCAGTGCCCCTCACTGAGCGTGCGGGCACGACCCATGGCCTGAGAGGCACTGCTAGATCGTATCGAGCACACACACAGACACGCGCACAAAAACTTGATGAATTACCACAGCCATGCCACTGCATGCGTGTTCTCGACTCTGCAACTTCGTTGCAACATTAACAAAAGAATTTACTTACAGTTCAGTGATTATTATTTTTTCAATTTTATTTCTCATTCGAACGAAAAAAAATTTTTTCCAATTATCCAGGATATTTCTCATTAATTGATACAAGAGAAAATCTTCCTCATACATTAGCAATTATATTCAAAAAAATATTATACTTAGATGTTCTTACGTGCTATACAATAACTTATTTATTTTCTCACTTTAAATTTTTTAGTATTTTTTAGAAAATCCATTTAGAAAGTTCAATCGAGACAAACTATGAGATTTAAGGCAGCTCAGCAGATGTTTAAGTTATAGATTGTTTTGTAAAGTCACTTTTGATGTTAAATTATAATTTTTACATGCAGTTAAGGTTCTGTTTAAGAAGTAATGAATGGTATACTATAAGAAATTGTTATTATAATTGGTAAAAGTTATTTACGTCAAAAAATTCTTGTTTGAAACTGCAGTTTTCATGGTTATTTATTGTTACGTAGGATTTCAAGGATTAAGGGTGCAAACAAAATAACACAAAAAGTGAGAGTGAAGTACTTTGTTATTATTAAAACGAGATAAGAGGCGCGTTGAGCTTAAGCATTCGAAGCCAAGGACCTGCCCTTTACGCTTAACCAGCTCTCTTGCTAGATATTCCTTGACTGTCTCCTACTCTCATCATTTATCTCTTTATCTTCCCTGCTCTTCTTTCCTTTATGACTGAAACTGGGAGGGGTGCAGGGACACATAGCTATATGCTATCGTACATAACACTGTTCCATAAGTTTACTAAAAATATGTTACAGATAATATTACCCGCACTGATCGGTGAATAATAAAATAGCAAACAAGTTATGTTGACCTATCTGTGCAATACGATGCCCCCGAAAACAATTATTAGCAAAATTTGAAGGAAAAGTCCAGTTGATTACCATTATTTGTTTGATTACAAAAAGACCACCACGATAATGCACAAAAACTTTTTCTCTATGTTTTCTCATCACAACACGGTGCGATTCTCACAGTTTCTGTCGTACTCGCAGAAAATTCATTAGATCTTAGATTCAGATTAATTAATAATCTGACAGGTAGTAAAGCGCTTTGGGTTATATAATTATATTTTATTTATTATTAACTATTCTAATTAGTTATCCAGCTGATAGGCATTAAAGATTTATAATTTTCTTATAGCACGGGACAACTATATAAATGATCATACTGTCAAACAAAGATAAAAGTTAAGATGTGTGGTATTGGTTGATTTCTATTTCCTATTACTTTTAATGTACACTATTCATTTCTACACATTTTTTTAGTTATACACATTTAGATAGCGTGCTTACTTCTCCACTTGTAGTTACCTTAGCGTATCCTCTACTCTGAGCAACGGTATTTGCCGCTTCTAATTCTCGTTCATGATCCCCTACGTATCTACAGGAACTCATGTTAGAAAACCAAAGAAAGCATAAAGTGTTATACCAAAGCCATTTTTACCGCAGTGTACATCCGCTCCCAAGTTTACTTTGACTTTTAGTAAAAAGGCAGTTAGAGCTGATTAGAATTAATTATTTATTATTAAAAGTAACTGCAAAATGACTTAATTTTCACAGGATCTCTATAGCTTCCAAACAATCTAGATGTAACGTCTATCTGATGGGAACGTTTTTAACTTTCTAAGTAGACGCATTCCATGTTTTTTTTTTTTAATATGTGTACCTTGGAGATGGTGATTCGGAGAAAAAAGCAGTTAACACCATTAGTAAGAGGAGCAAAAAATACGTATAAATTATTTATCTACTTGATTTTGACCAATGTCGAATCTCGAGAAAAATAACCGTAAGAATCTTAATGCAAAATTACGTTTGTACATAGATACACTCGCCCGGTAGTCAACAGCCAGCAACAGTTCTTCCACCACAAGTGGAGGGGCAGAGCACGAAGAAGAGAGAAAGAAACATTCAGCATGGCTTGCACTTAGAAAAACGTCGTTTTTCTCTTTGCTAGACGTTCGAAAAATAGTATAAATTCGAATTGAATTTTTTTAACCGGGAGAAAAAGTGTCTAAGAGAAAAAAGGTTTCTGTATTATCGATCATTTTCTATTAATTACACGAGGCCCTGAATAAATGTTTTCTTAAAATATACTTGTATGGGCGAATTCTGCACTACAAAGTAAATAAACGATTTCTGATTCGTTAATGTGAGAAAAAGTGAGACTTGGGATGGTTTATACTTTATTTTTAGTATAAATTTTAAATAACTTTTTTTCATTAATTTACCTCGATTATGAGAGACAGTAATAGTCAAATCATTTGTTCAATCAACTCATTTTTGAATTTAAAGGTTTTTTGCTAAAACTAAGAAGTTAGTAAATTTTAGTAAAGCAGCTTTCATACGTTGAAATAAACATTTATTAACTTGTTCTCAATTTATTACTGTTGAAATAAATAAATAATTGCTTATACAATTTTCTTACATTTTTTCCAAATGTACAAAAGTTAAAAAAAAATATTTTGCATTGTATAAGGACAATGATATATTATTATTACATTTTTAGAACGAAGTTCTTTATCGATGGTTGCGATGGGATGTATGCTTCTCGTGTGTTTCCTGCGTACAAGGACGGTTGGGAACGAGAACCCATTAGCCAGAACGTATAAGAGAAAAGCGTGCACTGGACCCATCAGCCAAAAAGGGTAAGAAAATAGCATGCACTTTCGTTTACGCTGGCTTAAAAAAAATAAAAAAAAAAAAAAAAAGGTGTGGGTCTTAGGACTTCCAACAGATATTACACATAAAAAAATATGTTATTAAACTTCGTGAAATTGGTTAGTCTATGATGAAAAAAGTTGTCTTCGTCGGATAAGTGCCATCGTCTCCGGGGCTATTTTACGGCCTTAAGGTCCTGCGGAGACCTAACGAATTAACGATTATATACTTTTATCAGTGAATATTACAAATTAGAAAAAGCAAATATTTGATTATTTTAAAGCTATTGCATAGCTCTTGTCACGGGCTTTGAGCGTGGCGACCAAATCAAGAAATTCCATAACGAAAAAAGTCTATCACTCCCCACTCTGCCTACCATGTAGCTCGGCCGATCGTTTGCTTAACGTAAATGTATATGGTACGACTGTACAAAGCTCACATGGATTAAGTCGAGCGGCTCCGAAATCGGACAAATACGTAAGCAACTGCTTATAAAAAAACTATAAAGGTGTATAGGTATTCATCATATCTTTATAATGCCACAGTGGCGCAGATGCGGTGACTGTGGCAGTGTTTTTGACTGCGGAAGAAAACTTAACGTGACCATGTCAGCTTACCGTTAGTGAAACTAATGGCCGGCTTCACTAAGTCGGTAGCACGCTGAAATCGGGTAGCTCGAGATTTAAAGGTTGAAACTCTCATAAATAGAACATAAACGTGATTAATTCGGCAATCCCGTAATTTATTAGTGAACATTAATTTGGTTAAGTTCTTGTAACGCAGTGAGTGAGAATTACTTTATCCAAACGTCCCGGTTGCTTAATAATATTTCTCCGCTAAAAAAAATTAATTGCATGGTATACTGAAACACACGCAAAAAAAGAATGTGCGAAAAATTAGGTATACATTAAAAAAGTAACTATTAAAAACATAAGTATACTTACCTGTATATTACGTACCGTAAGATTAAATGGTTTCAAATATACAGGTACGTATACTTATATTTTAGATTAACTATCAAAATTGTTAGTGTTGTAATCTGCAGTAAATTTCGTAAAATTGACTAATTTATCATCATAATTACATTTTATTATTAACGTACGGACAACTTCAACATCTTTAATGTGTGTTACGATTTGATTAAGATATTACTGGTAAGGGTATAAAAGAGATTTGAAGCATTCAATCATATTTTTTACGATAAATCTTTAATGATATGAGATTTTGCGATTTTCTCATTTTTGTAGTATTGACGTGTGAGATATTTATCGATTATTCTCTATGATGAATAAAATTAATCATTTTTGACTGTTTCACGAGCTGTAAAAACTTTTTTTATTGATTACCACGCTTAAAAAGTGTAACTTGAATTAATATCAAAGAAAAAAATAATACTGCATAAATAAAAAATAAATAGATAATTATAATTGCATAAATTGGTAAAAAATACTATTCACTAGCTTTACCACGGCAGTCTTCAAGTGCTACACGTCTGGTTATATTTTTTTATTTATTAACTTTATATTAACGGAAACAAAAAAAAATAATAATACAACGTGTATCTATACTACCTACTTACATAAAGATACACAAATGTTTAACAATACGTTCGTGTGTATTAATTTGTGTGTCGTTCTTTCTCTTTCCGGAAACCTGTGCATAGTTGCGCATGTGCGCGAATTTCGTTGGGTTAGCTCTTTACTGAAGACAAGTGAAAATAGAGTGAGTAATTTCAATAAAAAGACCCCGGGAAAACTTTGCATTATGGTCAAAGATTTATATTTTATAATAATCCTGCTCACAAAGGAAAAAATTTCTAAGAAATGATAAAAAAAATTATACTTTTAGGAAGGGGAAACACAGAGGAGTGGTGTTATATTAAAGCTACTAATTCTAATATTAATTTATTAATTTCTACAAGCGCAAAAGTTTTAAAAAAAAGCAATGAAACATGCTTACCTGCATGAGTATAATAAACAGAAAGAAAGCGTGACAGCAAACGATCAATCGCACTCTCTTTCTCACTTACATCAACATGTATTACCAAAACGCCTTTTTAACATTTTTTCTCATTATTTTGCCCTTGTTAGAACAAAATTGAAAGTGCTTATTGCTAGAAAATTTTTGCCCTACATGCTGAGAGTTTTTTAAAAATGTGTATTAAATCGTTACAAGACATAGGCCAAAAAAACTTCAAAATACAATTAAAACATTATGAGACCATTAGAAATAGTTATAACTATTTCATTTAAAATCAGTGGGCTAAATACATATTGTATACAAAATGCCTAAGTATCATAAAATTTTCTAATATAGAAGCTTCTTAGTTGGTATCTACAAGTACTAAGAACAGAGAACATATCGGCGTGCTGCGTAGTACAATCGATTAGACTACGAATCTGAAGAATGTGGGCTCTATTCTAAGAGTCAGTAAAATTTGGTAACTTTATTTATACATATATTATGTATAATACATACGCAAATATAATGTATAATACATATTTACATAAATTATTTATAGTATATACACGTATATAATATAAAATATATGTGCACGTATGTATACGACGCTGTATATACAATATACATATGATATTTAATTAATAATATATATACGATATTAAATCATAAATGTGCACAAACACTTTCATGTAGCTACGTAAACAAGTTGCTTACACATTACGAAAAAAATACGAATACGCTACATCAAGTAAGGCCAAAAACGTATTCGGTATACTAATATTGTACTAGGCACAGAGGTTTGGGAGCAATAATATACTATCTTCAGCTGCTTGAGACACGCACTTTGTATCCTCTGACAATATGTGTATTTGTCTGACTACGTGTGTACGTGTGTATTTATATGCATTCTACTTCTATAATTTATAGCTATACTTGCTGTATGCGCGAAAAGTAAGAAAGAAGATAGAGAATCCCCCAGTCGTGTCGTTCGACTTTTTTTACTCTCTCAGTCACACACTTCTCGTGTACAGCATACTATGTATGCAATGTACATTAATATATTTTTTGTAACGCTTTTTCGTTTCGTTACGAATACCACACATCACTCACGTTTACTTACCATGCTCACGCGTTCCTATAGATGCTTCACATAAAAAAAGAAAAATTAAAGAGAATTTAACTACGAATAAAATGCAAAAAAAATTTTTGCAAACCGATGTTATAAAAATAAATGACAGCATTTTTTTGTTGACATGCATGCGCATATACTTTCACGCTCTCTCTGGTAGAGGAACGAGCCACGGGATTGATTTGGCTAAGCAATTTCGAGATTTATTTACACACAATACGTGACTTGATCGTTCTTAAAATTGATAAAGTTTTTAAAGTGAGAGCTTCTATTGGCGCACCTTGGTTGGGGACCAAAACGGTAGAAACGTACGTACATACAAATATATACTGTAGCTCGGTGGCGCTTTTGTCTGATGATTTGCCTTCAGATCTCAATATGTATATATAAATATATATATATATACGTTGNACACGAACAACCTAGAATCTGCCACAACCCAAGCAATAAAATATATATATTTAGGATAAGGATAAGGATGTGTATATATACATACATATATATACACATCCTTATCAATGGTGACTTATATGGATATTATTATGTGAAAAAAGGTTATTATGAGGACAAAATCGTACTTATGCAGACTGTCCTCATAACTTTTAGTGTTATTAGTATATATTCTAAAAGCCCGTAAAGTCTTTATAAGTCCCTTGACATAAAGATGTGTGAGTGTGTGTGTGTGTAGGGATCGGCCCCATAGCACTACCGCTACTCTCCAAGGTTTATCTGCCTAAAGTGGTAAATTTAAAAGATAGGAAGAGAAGTCTCGTCACTGTCAGCGTCACCAGCTTACAATGTATACATGCATGTATATATGTGTGTGTTACTTGTTAACGGAACTATGGATGCAACCATAAAAGTGTGAATATATAATAAGTGTGTGTGTGTACTTCTTACTTTTACTACGTAAGTATGCACATGCTTGCCTGCATGCATGTGCATATAATATTGTAGTTCATATAATTATTATATTTCCTAGTTAATATTATTATTTTCACAGAGTGAATTAACACATAATTTTTAATTGTATAACTGATCGGCGCAGATAGCCAGTATCGGTTAAGCAAGTTCTTATAACATTGTATAACCTCTAAATATTACAAAATACGCCATATTTTTTAAAGGAAGCAGGATAGAGCAAAAATAACTAGTTTAACTGGGTTCCTAAGGGTACGATAAACATCGTGGCACACAAAAAAAAAGTGTTGAGTTATGTAAAGACATAACGTTTAATTTCAGTATTCTTAACATTTCTCTACAAAATTAAGGGTCGAAAATTATTACAAATATGTTGCATATATTTTTTATTTTTTGCCCAACAATAACCTTGAAAATTATTTTAAAAAATTCCTGAGCCTTTCATACGTAACAAATGTACAAAAAAGACATAATTAAACTGCCGCAACCAACAAAAAAAACATATTTAACTCACATGTATTAACGAACCTTGTATTTTACGGTATACATGTAATTTCCACATACATGTAATAACTTCGTTTTTACTATGGGACTCAAGTCTTATACACTGGTTTTTACTTTTGCAAGTTTTTCTTTGTGATTGACATGATTTCTTGGCTTCAGAACGTTTATCGCATAGTATGCAAAAAGTTTAGCTCCAAGTTTACAGAGGTAAGGGGATCCCATTCAGTGACGCTGGAAATTATTTTTTTCAAATACATGTAAGTACATGCAAGCTCTTTGCGAATACTTGACCCCGTTTTCCTTGCATTATTAAGAAAAAAGAAAAAAAACTTCAGATCAATTTGACAATACAACAGATTTTTTGAAAAGTAATCTTTCATAAAAACAAAAATGGGGAGGTAGAAGCAAGCCTCATTAATACAATTTTAAGTGATTTTTCCATTAGGTTACATGTTAAATTACAGTTTTTTAAGGTAAACGTATAATAAAGGGTACAGTTAAACAATGTGCAACTGTTTTAACTATTGCTCATACTATTTTTAGTAAACTTTTAATGCTTAAATAAGACATTTCAAAATAACCTATGTGTGAAGAACGTTTGGAAGATACATTCACTGGCGTGTACTACAATGCTATTGGAACAAGTGTTACTACAAGAAAGTTTGTCCTAATTCTTGAAACATAATTATATTTTAAGTATTAAATATAAAATAGAAATCGGTGTGTAAGCGTGACGTTAGTAATTTTATCAGCGTAGGTGGTAGGTAATTATTTTTAAATCATCGAAAGTGTCACGTCTAGTGACGTCTATCCACTTTCGGTACCAAATACCATATGGTATTCGTCACCTAGCTACCACACCCATCAGTCAATACCAATGCACGCTCGGTCGATCGCGTGCTCACCAGCCATTCCTGCTCTCTAAATCCACCCCTGCAAAATTCAACAACTGGCTGACGCCTGCAGCTGCACCTTTTTTCTAAGAATATTTTAATAAAATTAACCTCCACTCATTGACTCACCACTGGTCCTACGCCTGATCATTGATTGAATTTAGGGTTTACATAGGACCACGCCCTGGGAATTCGTCCACTTTTCTGGAGAATCCATCGACCAACAAACAAGTAGCCGGTATTAACTACAGCAAGTTATGTTATTGAACTTTCGAACGTCTAAATTTTTATTACAATATTTGTGATTCAATAAAGCAAGTCTTGCTGACAATTTAGTTGAGTTCTTCCTTTCTTATAATACATTATCGGCTAACCAAGCAATTTACTTCACTGGACAACCCAGGAGTGCTGTCAGCTGCTAATTATCCATTACCCGTAAGACTAATGGTAAATTACTTTGTACTTTACTTTAATTAAAAACACTGCTGAACACAAACGCATTTGCTGTCCATGCACTGCATGCTACATTTTAATTCTCGCACGCTAAAGTTACGTCGAAGAGCAACGACGTAAAAATTATGGGCTCATCGTAAAAAAAACCATTACCTTTACATATTTACAATGGACAACCACAACGCTGATGCACTTAAAATGTTACTCACTCACATTAGCAGAATAAAACATTTTTTGACTGCAAAAAGACAACTGACTTTAACAGATTGTTCGACTTATTCACGAAGGAGAAAAAAGACTTACCCAACATTTTGAATCGCGTAAATACTGCCAAAACCAAGGAGTTAGTTGCATCCTTATCGGGAATAATAGACATGAAAATTATCACAAGTATTTGTCAAGATCAGTTAATAATTGATATTATAAGAGATTTGCTTACTCAAAATATAAATCCCTTAAAAATAATAACTGCCACTCATCAAGAAGAAGCCATCGACGACTTTGACCAAGAAATAAGTCAACTTTCAACGAATAACACGAAAATAATCGAAGATTTTTCAAAAGAAGATTAGACCTCAATACTCTTCTTTATCTACACATGAGAGCATCACAGTTCACCAACCCTAATAGAGCAAATCACGAATCTCGATTATCACTAGGCAATAACACAACCTAATCAACTTAAAACAAAATCACTAATACATCAAGCACCGGCACACTTCCCAAAATTACAGAAACAGCCGAAAAGCATAAGTCCAACAATTTTACTCACAATAATTACTTTAGTTTTTTTAAAAAGCCTTCATTAAGCACCCCTTTTCAAACTATAAATAGCTTGTATAACATAAATAATTCAACTCTGGCACCCATTCGCAATCATTCTATAAAAGACACAATCAGAATGATACATGTACATAGTGGGTCAAACATCCCACTGTCCACCTTTTTAAACGGCTGCAGAGAAGCATGCCACTTAATTTCAAAAATAAACAAACCCGATCTTGCAAAATAAATCAAAATGTGACTTTAAAGAGAACCATTACTCTCCACCAAAAACAAAATTTTTGACACCATCGAAAAAATAGCAATATTTTTTACAAACATTTTTGGATCCGCAAAAATATGACATCAAACAATCAGCAAACTAGCAGCGTTAAAACAAAAAAAAAACAAAAAAGTACTTTCTTCCTTTTTAATAGAATCAAAGGCTCCGCCCAAGAATTAATTGAAGCAACTCTTCACGACGGTCAAATACATCAGCAATTCTATGTACAAGTAGAACAGGATAAAGTTTAATATTCCATAAGAGGGTTACACTAGGCAATAAAAGCACGTGTGGGTCACACGAACAACCTAGAATCTGCCACAACCCAAGCAATAAAAATCGAAAAATACTTCACGTGTTAAGAACCCAAACATTTACAAGAAACTTAAAAAATCAAAACGAATAAGTAATGTCAAGAAGCAGAAATAAACTTAATCCAAACTCCAAAAAAATGTCAAATTTAATAAAGACGAGGGCTTGCAGCAGGCGATTGCTGGTATCACAATAATACAATTAAAGTTGACTCTAACCTAGCCACGCCCATGTACAATGCTACACCATCCACCATCGACTGTCATCCTAGCCGCTCCTCTATACCGTTGTACACTCAGTCCCCAAAAACGGGCGTGTCATGGAATCAACCATCACATAATAATCTAACACCTACATATAAATCTAACAATTATGTACCAAACCAATACTCGCAGCAACAAACTTCGAACTTAATTAATTATGATCAAAGCAATAAAAAACGTACAACTATTGCAAAAAATTAGGTCAATGGAAACGTAAATGTAAAAAAATGCCTACAACAATAAAATCAAACAAGAGGCATCGCGAACTGACTCAGGTTTCTTCCAGAGGGGAAGCTTGGAAGAAATCAGCAATTTAACACAAACATCTTTCTAAATCAGACAATAATTCACAAAACCATCTTACAAACTGAAACCTGACGTGACCCAAAAAAATAGAAGCAGCGACAAAAAAATCAAAAAAACGTCTGACAATTTTTAGGAGTAGTAGGCTACTACAGTCAATTCATGAATAACTTTGCCAAAATAGCAGAACCCTAAAACATGCTATTAAAAAAGGATCAGAAGTTCTTGTGGAACGAAGAAACTCAAACAGCATTTGAAATCCTGAGAGAAAACATATGCTCTCCTCTAATTTTAATCAACCCCAAATTTGTAAAAACGTTTATACTTACAACAGGTGCTTCGGGCTATGCCATAAAAGGCGTGCTCTCACAAAAAAAATTGGGAAAGATAAGCCCATCGCTTTCGTATCCCGCACCTTGCCCTAAAGTGAGAGCAACTACTGTACATTCTTTAAAGAAGCTCTAGCTCTAATATATTGCTTAGAGAAACTTGGAGTATACCTTTACGGAAGAAAATTCGTATTAGTGACCGATCATCGATCTCTTGTATGGCTCAATTCGACAAAAGACCCATGTACTCGGGTCACACGCTGGCAGCTTAAACTCGCTGATTTTTAATTTGATATAATATACAAACAATTCTTCCAGAACATTAACGCAGACGCATTTTCTAGGAATCCAATGGACGCTTACTTACTTTAACTCATCTGCATAAAAAAAGAGCCGCAACAGCTGCTAAATACCATATCACAAGAAATCCAACAATACGGCACAACGCCAAAGGGCAGGTAAAAGCGTCAGCTCCCACTACAAAAAAGCCCTATCAGTTTTAGCTCCCAAGAAACGAAAACTCGACAACAATAACAATAAAGACCATGCACCTGGCTCAGCTATTTTCAAATCAGAGCAGGCGGTCCCTTCCATAGAAATAAGGCAAACCGAAGAAAACTCGCCAAGCACCCATTAGAAAACCAATAAAAGTCAGCAGCGAGACCCTAATAACGGCAAAGAAAATTTTTTTTCCAAACCGTACCGTAATGCGAAGCATCCATTCTAGGAGTACACGAAGAAAAAAATACGCAGAATAACAATAACAACAATCATAGCCCATGTACCCTAATCACACAAAAAATTAGAATCATTTTTTCAAGGAAAAAGATCTATATGAGAAAAGACAATAACGTTTACTTTACCGACAACCACAGCCAACCATTAGATGACCGAGCACAAGATGTCTGTACAATGAAAAAATTACCCTCCTTGAAAAAATTGACAATTGGTACACCCTAATTAATTAAACACAACACTTATTTTGACACAGTTTTACCTATAAGAGGCCAAAATGAACAAAGAACAACAAACACATTAATAGTATTAAATAAGTCACTTATTAACTTAAATGAAATATAAATAGAAAGAAAATTTATCGATAGACAGTATCGCTAGAACCACCAAATTAAAAAATATCAAGTAAAAAAAAATCTGTTACAAAAACATATTACACAAACCAAAACAACAATTTTGCCTAAGAATAATACAGCACTTATTACCGCAAGAAAGATAACATTATTAAGGAAATGCAAAACTCCACTATAGGAAGGCATAAAGGTGTTAATAAAACTTACAACAAACTAAAACACGAATATTTTTGGGGACATCAGTAGGAAGACAACAATCTAATCATGCATACAAAAATACGTCAAATGTCAACAAAAAAAACCAGTACGGGTTAAAACCAAACAAAAATTAATTATCACCGACAGACCTACCAAAACTTTTGCTAAACTCGCTCTAGATGTCACTATGTAGTGGGTTCATTACCAGCGACTCAGCAAAATAACGAGTATATTTTAACGATGCAGTGCTTCTTTTTAAAATACGCTATAGAAGTCACATTAAAAAATCAAACAATTATATCAATAGCAGACGCTTTCGTTAAGAAATCCATTAGTATTTACGAAACTTCAGCTGCTATAGTAACGGATCAAGGCACTAACTTTCTAAGTATATTAAATAAGAGGGTAGCTAGTCGATTCCAAATCAAGCTATTTTAAAGAACAGCGTTCCATCCCCAATCAAACGGTTCCCTTGAAATATCACATCACACTCTTACTAAAAACATTAAAAAATTCGTATTTTTTGGCACCACACACACACGTACTTAAAGACTACGGTACAAAAATAGAAATCGATGCAGTACTCCCCGTCATGTTCAATTTCGGATGACAATGGTACAAAATGTTATCACAAGTTACAACTCAAGATGATCCACAGTTAGAAATTGTATGACCAGCCACCAAACAAACTTGAAAATGCTCCAGTCCCCTTGACTTAGCAAAAAGTGGTATTTATTTTTACAGCGACATAGAGAAATTGAGAACCTACATCACGTTTTCTTTCAAATGCTAAGCGGTACTTAATTATTAAAGTAGCAGCAAGTATAACAGAAAAAGCAGGACTTTGATTGCACAGCAATTTTCACTCTGACTTATCTTTGACGAAAACACTTTACTAACACTCACGGAAAATAGTTGGAATAAAATGTGGCAAAAACTCATTACTTTCAGCTCAGCAAGTGCCACTTTTAACACTATGATAATAATTTTTTGGACCATTAAATTTATTCTAGGCATTTTAGAAGCTATCTGGAATTTACTCACGAACCTGCTGCTACATCTGGCCAGATCGCCGCCCAATAATTTTCATAGGCTCTATTGCAACCACCACACCTCCAAAAACCGATACATTCTTATATTTACCCTATAATACATGAACCCCAAACTTCATCTTTAACCATCTATACTAAAAACTCAGAAACACAAGTTTAAAAAAAAACCTTTTTACATAGAACAAGAAGTAAATTAATCTCTTAACTTAGTCCAAAAAAAAAATTTTTTTAACCATTTTATCGATGCCGATAACGCAATAACTTGGACAAAACAACGTAGAAATGAATTAATGACTAATTACTCTCATAAAAATGAACGTGTCTTACAGTTGTATATTAGAGCGGGTAAGAAAGCGCAACACAAGTACCCAGAGATAACATTAATACCCCAGGAACATGAGAAACTAGCCATAGCTTGTTTTATAAAAGGGCTTAAAGCTCCAGTAGGTTGCTACATGTGCCCACTCGCGTACTACGCAACTCTCAAAAAGTGCTGCCAACACGCCGAACGAGTCAACAATTACTTAAGAGATCTTAAAAACCTAAAACTGCAGCAATACTTAGATATAACTATGTAATACAAAACAAAAGAGAAAAAAAAACATTTCCTTTCTTTTCACTCAGAACGTCTTTATTTCGTTTTCAGATATCAGAAATGTTCTGCAGTTGTATCATAATTACAATCATGACAACAACGAGTGCCGAAGTAATACCTGAATTCTATTGATCAAACTTTAACCCATGAATCGCTTTTGAACGAATACAAGATATATATGGATAATAAGCGAATTTTATTATATAGTGTCTTACATAGACATTAAACATTGTAAAGAAGCTCATTTATGACCTCACCGTCATTTTTACCAATCTTAACAGCACCCTTCTAAAAAGAAACTTCCACAATAGCTCCTCGTCTTACACAATACAGAAATTAGCAATCAAAATTCAAGAACTAGGCAACCTCAATTCTAAGTTCTATAGATTATTAACATCGTACAAAGCTAACAATGCCACAACTTTCTCCGAAGAAACTCGAATTTCCAAACATATGTAAAGTACTCAGCAGCAAACCATCGCTCAACGCAAAAAATGCACCTTTTACATAAACAATAAAATAAACTAAAACGAGAAAGCAGCTACGGAGTGATTTAAAAATTTACAAGCTAATCTTACTAAATTTAAAAAGAGCGTCAGCACACTCACCAAGGCACAAGTGCAAGTAGACGTCTTGTTACTTGAAACCAATCTCGTCTTTGTCGTCTTTAAAAAACTTATAGAACCAATTACCACTCAATGCAGCAAAATAAGTTTATACTTTCAGTAAGACTCATATAGTATGTAAGTTATTTTATAAACACCGTTTTTTAACAAAAAATGCCGATTCCAGTCAAAGCAATAAGTACTCAATCTTTATATAAACACAGTCAACCTCGATTTTAGGTAATCAACAGCAAAATTATCATATAATTAATATTTTTGATCGTACAAATGAAGACTTTCAAACTTCACAAGTGCATATCATGGCCAGTATTTCAAAAAACAAATAGCTGCCATAGCACGATCGCTATTTAGCGCTAACAGATAGTCACCGTAAATATTATTTTATTGAAGAGTCAGAGCTAAGTACATATTTCTTTTCATCGACATGCACCAATGCCAATCACTATCACGTGACATAAAACCGGCCTCTTGCCAAATAGAAATATTCCGTAATTCTAAAAATATCAATTTCTATAGGTATAATATAAAAGTATTTAACGCCAAGCCGCCTTATATTATCGAAACATACAACCCCTCTCAGTGGCTCCTTTCAACAAAAAATAAACACAATATCACTGTTCCGTATAAAAATAAATATCACCCGCCAGCAGTTGGATATGGTATCATAAAAGCAGACTTCAAATGTACCAGAAAAGACGTAGAAGAACACTTTGGGTCTGGAAGCAATGGATATGTAAACAGCAATATTATCATCCTACTCCATAATCTTACGATATTCGAACCTGAAAAAATTTTAAACTATACTTGTACATATTCGCCACAACAACAAATGTACCTTGCAGATAATTCAAAAACCCTGAGGAACGTCGTTATAGCCACAGTAATACTCCTGATAAGCTTGATACCAGCCCTATCGATCCTAATTATATGTTATGTAGTTCTCACAAAAAGGACTTTTACGAAACGTATAACTAAGCTAGACCAAACCAGTATGAGCCATACAACCATCGGTAGCATCGACCCTAATCCTCGCTGCGACTTCAAAGGCCCGATATGCACTCCAGAAAGTAACACGAGCCCGGAAACCAGAAGGACAGAGCATATTTATAATGTTTTAAGCTTTCCCCCTGTAAGAGTTGCGCACAGAATAGGATCCCTATATACTGATGGGAAAAAAATCACATTTATAGAAGCAGGCACAAGAAAGTCTGTACACTATTCAAGCGCACGCAAGGATAGTTGAATAACCTTATAACGATAACATTGACTTATCCCGTTATGACACCCACTTAAGCAGCCAAAATAACTCAAATAATCCTGAGAAGGTGAGAGCAAAATAAAGCATACATCGTCAGGCCTTTTTTTACAGCGACCTAGCAACTAGTCCTGAATTTTCCGTACTTGAGACTGTTTTCCTTTTTTTAGCTCCAATCAAAGTTAAGAAAGCATAGATAGTTGAGCCCGATTCTTGCGTATCACACTTAAAGAAGAGTGTTGGAAACAGTATATAAGCTCAAGCACAGCGCATTCTTCTTACTTTATTTTCGAGAACTTGCACTAATATTTTCGTCCTAACAACCCCCAAGGAAAGAAAGCTGAGAAAATGGCACCAACCAAGTACGGAGAATTCACTGTGACTCCAGAAGGCATGGTATTAATCGGCCTGGGGCTGCTAGCCTACAGGATAGTCACCCACATGACGCAATCAAGAACCAAGAAAATCAATCTCAACCAGTGCGAGAAAGTTCGCACAACAAAAATGAAACATGCCAGTTCAAGAAAACCAAGAAAGGAAAGACATCAGGGTAAAGAGCTCTTCTGGGCACTGAAATACGGTTTGGGCCGCCATCATCGCGAAGAACAACAGTTGCCGCAAGAAAGCTTTAAAAACAAAATTCATCTTATCGTGAACGAAATCTTGTAGGGAAAATAGTTCTTCCACGACATTATTAAGGAAACCAGCTACGACCTTGCAATAGCCAAAGCAATCCGGTAGGGACTTCAGGTTCATGCATCGTGAGATATTGCCACTATCCAGACATCCAAGGAATGATGCTTATGAGCTCCTTTTGCCAACAACAAGCGGCTGCTGACAATCGTGGGATAACTTACGCTGGACGTCTCAAAACAACAAATCTTGGAGAAAAGGCAAGCCTAGCCAACTCACCTAATTGTGGCAATTGCCAAGATTGTGGAACTGGATTGCCAGTCTAGCGATCATGTAAGCAGTACTACCAACACCATCTTAACTATACGTTTGAAGATATTTAAACAAGGTGGATCTTTGAATGTACCAAAGAAGACCACGTACGGGAACTGGTGAGCCAACAATACTGTTGGAGCTGCGGAGAACCCTCGGAGCTAAGTGCAACGATCATTGATCCACCTGAATCAGAAGATGTAGATGAATAATATGTATACTCTCCTTTCTCTTCTACAGGAAACAAAATATAACGTATTTATATACATATGTATATATATGTATAAAAAAAAACGCAAACACACACAAAAAAAACATCATAAATAAGAAATACACACACAAAAAAAACCAAATCATCACACACGAAAAAAAAACAATACAGACTAAACAAAATAAAAGTTACGCAAACACTTACAAAAAAAACTTACCAATAAAATACACGAATCTTTCAACATAAAAAAAAAAAAAGAAGACACAAAAGTTTCAATGCAAAAAAAAAGTAAACATAGACACAACAAAAACTTAAAACGACACACACAAAACAAAAGATACGCAGAGCACTACTAACAAAAAAAAACATGTATGATAAAACGCTATTGTAACCCTTCGACGACAATTCGCACGTACGTATAACAAGGTGAGCGCCCTAGAATAATAGTATGTACATAATAACGTATGTAGCCCATTTTTCAATCTATAAAACCCTCAACCCTTCGGTATGATATGTACACCACTTTCAAATCCCACCATCCGCACATCGACCCCTAACTTATTATTTTTTAATCCACTTAGCATCGCATCAATAGACCCGTGGACTAGAATACTCATACTGAGCGTTGGATATTTGTTGGGTAGATACGCGAAAACCATTGCTAAAAAATAGGAAAAGTTGGGACAACTTTTTCAACTAGAAAAGGTGACTCATTATCACTTATCGTATACCAACTCATACGCAGCCAGCCTCACACATGCAAGCAGGAAATCGACTTTTGCACAAAAGCTGGAAGTGGAAAAAATCCCATTTAAAGCAGCTCTCTACATCTATGGTATGAGAAAAATACGTGCATTGGACAGCAATTGCAAGTAAAACTCGGATAGCTTCATCAAAGATATGGTAATAAATGTATTACTGAACAATTTCAAATTTATTTCCGAAATCACCATTAAACACAAAGGAACGCGAGCAGTCAAGGTAACCCTAAGAAACTTAAGCAGCAGCCTTCAGCATCGTGAAGTAAGAAAGTTCATAGAACAACCTGAATGGGATCGAGCCAAAACCCGTAAAAACGAGAGCAAGCCACGATCAATACAGCTGGTATAACAGACGCTGGTCTTTTAGAGCGGTTTCCATTGGGAGAAAAGTGTTACGAACGTCATGTAACTCTTTAGTAATGCAAGCTTTGTCTCCTTAACATTAAACGCTGGAATGACTGATACGCATATACCACGCATCATTTTCAAAATAATGGAGACAACACCATTGCGAGATGCGAGTTTAAGTGCCCCAACCCAGTACACCACCAGAACTTATATAATGTTAGTCCGCTTCGAACAAATTTGACTTTAACATCGTAGTCCAGCGATAACCATCTTCCTTTTCTCCTACCATCCCATCTGCATGTCATTATTACTGCCTGTTTACTCCATTAACCTAATACCATCGTAATCTACTGTAAAAATATTTTTAAAAAATCGTACCAACAACAGAAATTAAGCGCATTCCCGATAGCTACAAGGAATCTTTTACTTAGATGTTAGCTTCGAGAACGGCTGTACCTAATAAATAAGAAAATTGAAAAAAAAATTTTTTAATAATAATAAATAACTAAATATGTAAGAAGCACCGCACACCACTACTGTATTCTTAGAAAATTAGATAATTATTAGCTATCAACTCACATTGTAATATGAAATACTAATATATGAAGACAATATTTCATACGACTGTAACCCTAGGTATATTCAAGTTACGTAAAACATATATTTGTAAAACGCGAGCCAATTTTACCAGGCACGAACTCACCTAGCAAGTAAAAACTTGAAGGGGGCGTGTCACGTCTAGTGATGTCTACCCACTGTTGGTAAGAAATATCATATGGTTTTCGTCACCCAGCTACCACAGCCATGAATGGAAACCAACACACGCTCGGTCGATCGCGTGCTCACTAGCCATTCTTGCTCTCTAACTCTACCCCCACTAAATCCAACAGCTAGCTTACGCCTGCACTTTCTTCTTTTTCCCAAAAATATGTTAGTAAAATTTACCTCTACTCCGTGACTCACCACCAGTCCTACCCCTGATTATCGATTTGATTTAGGGTTTACATAGAACTGCGCCCTGCGAGCTCGTCCTCCTTTCTGAAAAATTCGTCGACCAACAAACAAGTAGACGGTATTAACTACAGTGAGTTATATTAATAAGCTTTTAGTCGTTTAAATTATCATTTTAATATTTGTGATTCAATAAAGTAAGTCTTGCTCACAATTTAATTAAGCTTTTCCTTTCTTATAATACATTACCGGCTTAACAAGCAATTTACTTCACTGGCCTACCCAGGAGAGCTGTCAGCTGCTAATCATCTATTACTCGTACTTGAATAGGTACTGATAAATTAAAACACAATGCTAAACATAAACGCATTTGCTGTCCGTGCGTTGCACGCTGGATTCAAATTCTCGCACGCTAAAGTTACGTTGAAGAGCCGCAACGTAACCGAAGATTCAATAAAATTGCAAAGCCATATACTGGCCACCATTCGTATTGTTTGCATTGTTTTTTGCCATACTAAAATGTTTATTACTGCTCAGTTGTTGGATATTATTATACTTATCATAACCACGCCCCACTACATTTATTCATTAGTATTTTTGGATGGGGTTAGTATCCAGGACGCCAAGAAACTAATCATTCGATTTTTAAAATCGAATATCAAATTTTTCTCGTTATGTCTGGACCTTTAGAGGCTTTCAATCGAAAGAAAAGTCAACACCTTTAGGCTCATTTACGTTGTTATTGATGTCATTTTGAAATCCAGCTATCGTTCTCTACTTGTCCTATAAGACATTTTTATTTTTTTCCTTATTTTGTATGGTTTCTAATAATTTTCATATGATAAAATTTTTTCACACATACTTTTTAAGACAATATAGGAATAATGTTGGACGGCAGTACATCCTTAGATTTTGAAGCTCTTTCGTTCCCTAGCTCTTATTTACTATACTTTTTTTATCCTTTATTTTATTTATAATCTTTAAGACTCCATCTACATCCAAATTTGTTTCTTGAAACACTCATTCTTTTTTTTTGCATTACGTAAAATACGAAAAAAACGGTAAATTCTTTCGATGTATAAAAGGCGTCAAATATTGACGCAAAATATTCATCAAGATCTCTTTTGCATGATAATAAAACACATTTGACTACGAAGGATAAAAAGTTTTATTATACTTTTCCACAGCATACATTCATCAACGGTTATAAGAGCCGAGAAATCTATTATTTGATAGACAAACAGATGTATTACATCTCTCTACAGGTTGCAGCACCAAGTCTATACAAAGCGACAGTAAAAAGTAACTCTTAGCTTATAAAATTATAAACACTCTTTAAAAAACATTATTTTATGGAGCAAAGATAGTTTACCATAAAGATACATTACCTTTTATAATAAATATCTTGAGTGTACACACTAGGTGCACTAGCCCATTTGGACAATAAAGGGAAGGTCAGAAAAAGATAAGGATTGTTTTTAAAGAGATTGAAAGCTGCAAGAAGCTATGCAGTAAGTAACGATAGATTGAAAATAAGCTTAATTCACAATATATTATAATTATAATATCTTCGAACAAGCCACTCATATAGTTACGATTAAACTTCACTAGAAGTTCGTTTAATCATCAATAATGTATTGAAAACTAGTTCTCAGAAGCTTCTTGTCAATAACCATAAAAAGAGAAAGAGATAGCTTGTAGAAATTAAATTAATTGCAGACTTGGCTAACTATAGGTTGGGCAACTTGAAAGGGCCACTTTCCATTTTTTAAAAATGGTTTTGTAAGTTTGAACTTGCAGTCCAACTTTTGAAGGATTAACTTAATCATTACTTTATAACGTAAGTGTTCTTTACACTTCAGCACCACCAGTATTATAATTATTTTATAAAATAAGTTAATTTCAAATTTTTTCAAATAAACTGTGAACAGTTAAATGTCAGCATAATAAGACGTGCTCACTTGTTGCTGACTTCGTAAAATTTATTCTTATTTATAAAACAGAAAACATAAATGTTGAATAATTCCTTATCCCTATAAAATATTTTTTTAATATACGTTGTCACGTAAGGTAGCATATAGCTACGCGTCCGTTTGCCCCTCCTAGTTTGGGCTCTTAAGGATAGAAGGGCAGCAAAGATACGGAGATAGGAACTAAGAGTACGGAACAGTTGAAAAATACCCAGCAAGAGAGTTGGTCAAGAGTAAAGGGTAGATAGTTTGTTTTGAATGGTTAAGCCTAATGCGCGTCTTCTATTGTTTTTATTATTAGTAAAATACTTTCTTCTTACTCCTTCTAGTTATTCCGTAAGCAACCTGAGGCCATAGAACTCTACGTAATAGTTTAGTGTCATAAATGGACAATCCCTCCAATCCATTTCACTGGCTCTTGGATGAGCAGAAAAACAAGCAAACGCGCACGTTAAGGTTTGGGAAATAATTTTTATAATATTTGTGAACAGCCAGAGATACACTCAACTCTGTATTTAAACTAACAAAAGCACGAGTCACGAATATCCCAGGCATCTAATTTTAACGTGCTTAATCGTCTTAACAGCGCAGCGAGTGGGATACAACTATTTAATGGGGATCCAATACAGTTACCACTATAGGTGGTAAAGTGAAACATAGCAGGATGAACAAAGTGAATAACAATTTTAATAATATTGAAACAAATTATTATAATAACAGACAAGAAGGTTGTAACTTAAAAAGAAATGACACCAGAAAAAATAAGTATCGTAACAGGCAAAATAATCAGTATTGTTTTAATAACTCCAGGTACAGTAACAGGCAGATAATTTTAACGAATAAAATAAGAAGGTTAGCAAATCAAAAAACCAAGAATCTAATCCCACAGGATGTTCGAAGCGATCCATAATCGCTGAACATGAACTAACAATAAATGATAAATCGCGGGTGCTTACAATCAAGGTGTGGGCGAAGCAGCATCAAGTATTGAAGACCCATGCTAAATCGTGTGTAGACAAAGTCATTACCAGCAACAAGGAGTCACTTGGAAATGAGTTAAGGAGTAAGGAAAGTGATGAGATTGATAAAATAGCGCACATACAACGCAGAGAGAAAAAATTTACGATTTTGAAGCAAAACAGACAGGGAACAAGTAAATAGAAAAAGTGTGACTCACTGAGCACGCTAAATACTAGAGTTAGTAAGAGTATTCCTTAAAAAGTTTACGTGGGCCATGCTCGTAGTCCAAAGTTATTTTCCCATAAAGGTAGAAGGCAAAAAAAGATGGGACATTTGATAGTTGTATGCAGTTGTTGTATTAAATAATGACAGTAAAGTGTCTGAATACAACAGACAAAACATACAGGATGTCTGAATACAACAGACAAAACATACAGGATGTCTGAATACAACAGACAAAACAATAATAATCTCAGTCCTAGTAGCGGTCTTAATAGCGTGTAAGGATATTCAAACAGCTAATATAGGTAACGTCAATGGGGAATACAAGAAAGCATAAGGTGAAATTTTTATACAAATGATTAGAAAAATTAAGAAATTTGTTAAAGGAATAAAATTATTCAGAGAGATTAAATAAGATGAATCATAAAAATAAAAATGAGAAAAATGTAAAAAATTAGAGCAAAAGTAAGCATGGCAGTGACGTTGATAACAATAATGATAACACTCGGGCTTATGAGAGGGGTTATAACTGACAAATCATAATCAGCAGAAAAACAAGAGTAAATGAGATTATAAAAATAGTGAGGATGTAAGGGTATAACGAGAAAGAGAAAAAATACGTGTGAAAACTTATAGAATTCAACTCTTACGCATTGGTACTTGAGGAAGAGCCTGTGTCAAAGGGAATTATCATAGAAAACTGTGGCACACGGCACACTGACAACTTAATACGAGCAATCTCAGCCAGCCAAAAATTGTAAGTTTCAGCTACCAAAAGCTGATACAGCGAACAAAAAGATATAGAAGTAACAAAAACAGCAAGGGAAGGAATTATAAAAATGGATTTATATGCAAATATGTATGTCATCAGGAAGCACAGGTAAGTTTGGCTGCAGAATCAGTCAGAAAAAAAGAAAAAATCCTTTTAATAATAAATACTGTAGAAATAACAAATGCACCCACTGGTATATCGAGCAAAATTAAGAGTAAAAGGCAGCATGAGAGTGACCAAGACGTGTTCCAAGAGAATAACAAGCCATTGCCAACGATACCGAGTACAGTCAAATCAAGCCAAATGACGCCAAAGGAGAAGGTACAGAGTGGATCTATAAGTAAAAAAATAATTAATCCAAATTACAT
>NW_019379708.1:337949-351890 GCF_000648655.2 Copidosoma floridanum
TTAAAAAAGAAAAAAAAAGTGCCATAGTCAGGAATCGAAGATTACCCGACTACAAGTCATGCGTTGGCAAAACAGCTAGCCCACTCGACCATCGAGAGACATACGGACCCAGAGTCAAAAGTAATATTTAAGTCGTGAGAAGTGGGCAAAACTTAAGTTGAAGACTAGGTAGGTGGCTCCCCTACTCCTACCTGTCTGGTGAGAGAGAGAGAGCATGGTTCTTCTGCACTTGCGCTACTAGCCGAGAGCACCCAAGAGAAGTCTTGGGTATATCGCAACACTGCTTCCAGCAGGTGTGACACGCCTGAACTCGCTAAGTATATGATATCCGTCGCTGTCTCAAAATTAGCTATGAGTTTTTCGGTCAATTTTTCGAATCTTTCTACTATTCCTGATACTTTGTCGCATCCGTCTATAAGTTCCGTGGATATTTTCAATCCTTTTTCTGTTACCTTTCCTGCTTCGTCTCCAAATCTCTTTATAGCTTGGAGAACCTGCTCGTGATTACCAAACGTTGAAATCCTCATTTGTTCTTTTAAGTACCTTGTAGTGTCAGTCGTGTGCGTCAGGTTTGACTTCACTAGCTCCTGGATTTTCTTCTTATCTGCCTCTGCTACTTGTCCCTGGAGTGTCTGTACCGTTTCGATCTGGTTATCATCGACTTTTTGGCCTACTACTGCCCTGTACGCCGTTTCCATTCTTTGTAAGGCTCTTGGGACTCTTTTAATAGCCAGTTCTACCTGCTCTTCACATTTATCCCTCTTCCTTATAGTTACCCTACATTTTTATTGCGTTTGTCGGCTTGCTTGTAAAAATGCCTCTGTCTGTTGGGCCATTTGATTTCAATCTACGTACCATATTATCTTTCATGTTAACGCGACTGATTGAATTGGACCCAGATTCTCTACTAGTATCCCCGGATTTCTTTCGATTTTCTCTATCTCCCCCAGCTGTCCTCCTACCAGCGTGGTTTTACCCCTAAAACGTATAGTAGATATCCTTTTTTCCCGTTCTCACTCCCAATTATCGTAAGCTCCTAAGTCCCTAGGTTGCCCTTGATTAAGGAAAGAGAGAACAACTACGAGAGAGAGAGAAAAAATTCTACCTTCCTTCTTATATTATTGATATTTCTTTATTTCTATTTTGTTTCAACGTTCTGTGTAAATACAAATGCTCATACCATACAATTCATTACACAAATTTTCCTAATAATCATTAAATGCAATCTAGTATTAGGGCTTGACTGGTTTTTACGGTAAGTAGCGAGTGTGGCTCCATCTTTACATTCAGGGTATATCGCTGCATATAATATTAATGTTGTACTTATGTACATCTATATTTGATATATTATGTATGTGTATGCTATAAACATAAGGTACATAATAGTCCTAATCCTTAGGAGTTTGTTTTTTCCGCTTAAAATTCTGTTTTCTTTCCCACGTCACGTCTTAGGTACAGGCGTGTCTGTATGTTTACAGCGTCGTTTTCGCCGATTCTTGCAACATTTGTGTATGTATTCGTTCATAGTACCTTTGGAAGGTACCGCGTTGTATTACAGTTTGTCCCTGTTTTGGCTGGGATGAGCTTGAAAGAGTAGATGATTTTATGATTGTGCCTTTCCGTAGTGAGCAGTATGTTACGTCAGGACCAATACTTCACTCATTTTCCCTTACTTATGAATTATCTCTTTTCATCCCTTTTTTTATTACTATATACAANAAGGTGATGTCAGCTTCGGTTGATGAAGTTCAACCTTGCTTGGACCTCTTCTGGAGTGTAGAATGAGCTTGCCTGGTCAAGACAACTCCTCATACAGTACCAATCCCTTTACTATTGGCTTATTTGCTAGTGTTCTGTCTATTACTAAGGGATCGAATACAGTAACAGCCCCTGCAACTTCTTCTACCTGATTGGCTGCCCTTTTTATTAATCCTTTTATTTTATTGGATTATTGTTCTTTCACTATGCTGCAATGACGCCAGGGTAGAGTATCTGCACAACTAGGTTACAAAAATCGTTTGTCGTCGTTATCACTTAAAGCAATTTTCGTTTGTTTTTCAGTAAATAGCTAATGCTGACGTGATCACATAATTTCCTGCTCTTGAGTGATGCTAGAACTTTTAGTCAAACACTTGATGTTATCATTAATGGTTAATGTAGCCCTTACTATAGTGTTTTTTACACCTTTAGATTTATTTATTGATTTTGAATTTTGAATTTTAACGCTATACATTTTACTTTGCAATCCTCCAAATTCCAACATAATTTTACATTGTATTTATCTTTCATAAGACTAACAAATTTTTTGTTTTTACGAGGCATATTAAAGTCATTGTTGAAAGGATAATCACATGTGTCCAATTATCTGATATTCTTACACATAATAAGGTAGATATTTTTATTCATTATTTTATTCTGTTGCAGGTTACGCACCTCTACGTGTGTCGGCAGGTGCCCACCACCGGGCAACCGTCTTCCGTCACCGTTATTGTCGTCGAGGGTCCTACAGCCCTCGTGGCCGTCTACTGTCCCTTACACGGTTTAATAAGGCTATTAGATTATTGGATATCGTGGTCCTGAAGTTTAAAAAAAAATTTGTTTTAGTTAGGTACACGGCTCGTTGTTGATCCGTACGCTTATTTCAGCGTACCGAGGCCTCTGTGTGAGCAAGGGTGGTTTCACAACGTGGCCCCTTTACCCTTGCGGTGATACCCATATTGTGGAGGTGTTAAAATCTGTGAGGTTTGGTGCCCCTTAGGGGTACCGTTTCTCCTTAATTTTTAGGACCACGAGAAAGCGGTGGCGCGCACATCATTCGACGGCCGCGTGCTGAAGAAATACTGTCAAACTCTTGAGTCCCGGGCAACTTATACTATTGTTATCAGGTGTACTTACCACTGGGTCTTTATGGTGGTGGTAGTTGACGTGCAGCTTGACGCTGCTTCCTATCCTTTCGACAGCCGACCGATAATCCAGGTTCGCTATCAGTTGATTTACTTCTTGTCATAGTTGCCAGTTACATGCTTTTGTAAAGAAAAATTACCTTAGGTGGACGGTCCAGTGGACGGTCTGATCGTCGCCAAGGACGTGACCGCCGATCCAGTGTTGTCTCATGACGACTGCGTGCGCCGTTTACGGGCGCTGTTATTATCCGGGAGTGACCATGGCGAAGGCAGGATAGTCCCTGACGGCGGGCGGAAGAAGGAGATAGAAAGAGGGAAGAGGAAGATCTGTCCTAGCTCGCAAACTCGTGGCCCTCGATATAAGTGTGATAAAAAATTTTCTGTGGTTGCCCCTTATTATTTTTATTTACCGTTCCTCCATGCTCCTCTCGGCCGTACAAATATGCAACTCAAAAAAAAGTTCTATTCTCCTCTTTTCCTTTCTTTTTTTTTTTTTTTTACATGTACATATTTATGCCTATGTTCTGCGTATGTCTTCTAAGTGTACACTTATGTGTTAATTGTATTAACATGGTTTTAACGCTAGTTAGATAGAGCCACACGCACTTTTTACCCACCTCTCATACATCGTTCATGTAAAGAGTAACAAAGAAAATAANTATATATACCTATATTTTGCATATGTATTCAGAGTGTACACTTATGTGTTAATTGTATTAACATGGTTTTAACGCTAGTTAGATAGAGCCACACGCACTTTTTACCCACCTCTCAGACATCGTTCATGTAAAGAGTAACAAAGAAAATAAAAATAGAATATGCCTTTATTATACACTTTATTTATTCATTCCCTCTTATTATTATGATTGTTATTATTATTTTTGTATTGCATGTTTCTCTCTTCCTCTTAATTCCCTAGTCTGTGCTAATTTTGAACGTTATATATTTCCTTTCGTTATATGTTTCCTCCCGTATGTCTGTATTTAATGAATCTTCGCGGCGCGTCCGGGGGCCGTGGAAGAAAAAGAGTTCCCGAGAGAAGTGGTATTTATTTTCACATCTATTCCTATCCCCTATTCGCCTATAATGCTATTATTGGTAAGTAACTATTGGGGTAGGGAGCAAGTTGCCTCTTGGTCCCTTTCACTTTTTTCTTCTCCTCTTCTTATAATCTCATCCCTCGGACGCGGGGATTTCAATACACAAGCTTTTTTTAATTTGTCAACATGTGAGACCCGTATTTCTTCATGTCTCTGTAACTTCACATTATGTTTCCTGTAATCTATGCCGACTATTTTGTAAGGTCCCCCGGTCATCAAATTTCCCTTTAGATGGCTCTTATAGTACATACACCATCTCATCTTTCGTAAAAAATTCGTGTTCAGCGCCCTATCATAATATTACTTTTATCTGTATCTGTTTTGTGTTTGTGTCGTTGCTGCCAATGATCGTAATTGCGTGAGTGTCCCCGTTATTTGCAGCAGTAACTCTGTATATGTTTGATTCACCTCTGGCGTCTTGAAGCTTGACGGGAGTTTTGCCTCTTGACCAAATATAAGCTCGTAGGGTGTGTAGCCTGTACTCTCGTGTTCCAACGTATTGTAAGCGAGCATACACAACGGCAAAAAATCGTTCCATTTGGCAGTCTCACTAATGTAGGCTTTTAAGTATTCTGTTAGAACGTGGTGCATGCGTTCAATTGCCTCATTGCTCTGAGGATGAAATGCCGTGCTCCCAAGTTCTTCAATTTTGAATAATCGAGTAAACTCGTCCATCGTTTTGTTCATAAAATGCGTTTCTCGGTCTAATAATAATTTTTCTAGCGCTCCAAGGTGTCCTAAAAATTTATTCGTTAAGGCTCTTACTGTTTCTCCAGCTGTTGCTCTTTGTACTGGTATTAATACAATAAACTTGGTTAGCCAATCCTGTATTGACAAGATATGTGTAAAGCCGTTTGATGAAGGTTTATTAATTGGTCCGTAATAGTCAATCAAGATTTTTTATCAATGGTCTACTAGGCGTATCTGTAACGAGCATAGCTTGCTTCGTTTTTACACGCACTAGTTTCTTAGTCTGACATGACCTGCATCCAAGTATAAATTGCCTTACATCGGCCCTTATGTTTCTTCAATAATAGTCTTTTGCTATCTTATTGTAGGTTTTGTTCATTCCTTTATGACCCCTGATTGTTGATTCGTGATACTCCTTAATAACCATATATCTTTGAACCGCTGGTGGTATAACTAAGGTGTTTATGTAAAAGGTCGCTGTGACCTTAAGGTTCTTGAAAGTTTCCTCAAATTGTTCCACGAAGTAGATCCATTGGCTCATGTTGAGTATTGCCAAGTCACGTATCACGCCTATAGACTTTATTTTATTTCTCATTACTATTGCATTAAGTAAAGTAATGCATTTTTTGATGTCCGAATTTAGCGCCGTATCTTCAAAATGCGATTTAATATACATTTGCATTACCGCGACCTTTCTCACATTTGCTCTCATGACGTCACCAACATTTTTTTTTTATTATTTAGGGCTATTAGACCTATGTATCCGCGCTCATATAGGGTGCCTATTGTTTCCGTATCAGACACGCTTTCTGTTACCGTCGCAAACACAAGGTTATCTAGATAATGAAATAGGTGATAATTTGCCTGATGCATTCTTTGGAATGGCTGTACTTCTGTTTTTTTTCCCAGTTTTTCAAGTGGTAACCGTGTCCTGCATACTTTGTACTTTTTTAGCTCTAGGAGTTTTGATAATACTTTTTTTTTAAGGTCTGCTTCCTCCGGTTCACTTTTCAACTCCAGTCTGGCCTTGTTTAAGCCAGCCTCCTCTTTACTCTCATTGTTTAGTAAGTCTGAGCTACTTGAAGAGTCGGGGGGTGGTGGTTGATCAGGTGGGGGCGTGTCCCTATCTTCATAAACGTCCTCATTCATGGAGTTAATTTTATTACGCTCTATTTCTTTAACTCCTTTCTTTTTTTCTTTCCATGATTCGTTTACTTCACTTTTCCAATTTATATTGGCGCCCGATCCGTCACTAACCCGCGATTCCCTTGTCACCGGGCTTTGTTCCTCCTCGCTATGCCTGGTTGCGGCAACGAGTGGCCTGAAGTGGTTGTTGAGGTGATGCAAGTGTACATATTCTTCATTGGCATTAATCATAAAACTTTCGAAAATTTCAAACTTTTTTCATTTCTTAGTGTCCTATCGATAAATACAAATATTCTTCCTGAACTCTTGTGCGAACAAAAATATGCAATCATCATTACCATATTCTGTATTGGACTGCAGGATTTTTTCTACCACCTCCGGGTCAACACATATATTTTTTCATTTTGATTTTGTAGAACATCCTGGATTTCTCGCGCCGTCAATTGCAAGTCACAGGAAAAAATAGGAGAGTCAAATAAGCAATTACCTGATATTTCTACCAGATGTTCTTTGATAAGTTTTGAATTTTTGCTCGACTATATGCAGTTTTGTTCTAAATTCCATTTGGCTACATTCCCGCCTCCTGTTTTACTTTCAAGCTTTTTACCTTCATCGGTATAATCGTCCGTTACCCCTCTTATTCTTTCATTCCCCAATGAGTTTTCATTTATCTGTGGTGATCCACGCGGGGTATCTTCCTCGCTAAAAAATTTCTCTCTATCCCCTGAGCCCGTTCTCTCCTTCAAGGCCTGTTGAAATATGTTTGTATCATCATCTGTACTTTCCGTCGGATCGCTCAGAAGTCGATCGGTAATAGTATCGAATTCCCAAGCATCTATTCTGATTGCCAGCTTACCTTTAAAGTCTCGGCGCTTAACATCTAGTCTAACTTTCACTTGGAAGTTGTCTATTGAGTCATTTAGTAACGCTCCGATCTTTTTGTTTACTTTCGTCCTTTTTTCTGGACTTTCTTTCATCTGTGTACCCCGTCGTGATTCACTTATTTGCTTCTCTCTTACACTCTCACTAGTCGGTCTGCTTTGTGCGTTAGCTTAGGCCCATTAGTCATTTCCCTTCTCTTCTTTATTCGCATTTCTGCTTGACATACCTGCGTCCGAACTCATCACCTCTATGGTATTTATAGGGTCAAGCATTTTTTCTCTCTTTCCGATCAACTCTGTAACCAGGCCTGCCTGTGCCTGCTGGCGTCCCCCGTGCTTATCATTATTTACATTTATATCTATGATCTCTGTACTAACAGTTTTTTTTTTCTCTTCACCTTCCTCATTCGCTAGGCAAGCTGCGGCTAGTTGGAATCCCCAATGTTTTACTGGCTTGGATTTTCCTTTTAAGGCCACCGGTGAGTCACAGTTCACTATAATAATCTCCTTAGACACAGTAACTATTTGCGGTGTTACTGAAAAATTTGGCAGGTGCCTATGCATTGTATCTAGTTGTTTTTTTGCGATATTTTCGTTGCATCTTGGGTTGTATTTCAAGTTCTAAATACGGTGTGCTTGTTATTCCCACCCCTTTTTTCAAATTTTCTTCTTTGCACATGTAAGCTAATTTATTCTCAGTCGGACCCTGTGATAGAATTTGTTTTTCACCATTGTTTAAGGATCCTATTTGAATATTTTTCCCCTTATTCTCTTCTGCGATCTGTACTATCTGTTTACGCGGCCTGCCTCTTTTTCCTTGTTTCTTACGTGGTTTTGCATCTTTACTCTCTATATTTTCACTCACCACCGGCCACTCTGATTCTGAATCTGCGTTGCTGTGTTCATTGACCGTCAACTTATCTGATTTATTCATCTTGCGAGCCTTTTTCCTTTCTACCTTTTTGTTCGACCTGTCTGAATCGGATATTTCTATCTGCCATTTCTTATCTTTTCTTATTATGTTTTTCTCTTTTCTTGTCCGCATTTTGAATATTTGTGTGGGTGGCGCATTTATGTCACCATGACCATCCCTCTCCTGCTCTTCAGCAAGTTCATGTAACTCTTGTCATGGTAGTTCAGGATTTTTCTCTCCATCCTCTATAATCGAATTTCGGATCAGTGCATCCGATGCCTTGACTATAAATTTTATATCTGGCTTCTTTGATGAGTGAAAATGTTTAAGAGGCTCATGGTTCGTAACCACTGTAAACCTTCTGCCAAATAGATAGGGTCGAAACAGCTTGTTTGCATATACTATAGCGAGCAATTCTTTATCGTACGTAGGGTATCGAATTTTGCTGCCCTTTAGGCATCTAGAGGCATACTTGCACGGATTGTCTTTTCCTATTTCCCCCTGACTTAATATTGCCCCAATGGCATAGTCAGATGCATTCGTTGTCACCACAAATGGTTTTTCTAGATCGGGTGGTTTAAGTACAGGCTCACTGCAAATTGCATCTACGAGCGTTTTGAATGCTTGTTGATGCTGCTCTTCCCATTTAAACTCTGTACCTTTTCTCAGAAGCTTCGACAGTGGTTGAGAAATTTTAGCGTATCCTTTAATAAATCTCCTATAATATCCAACAAATCCAAGAAATTGTTTGATTTTCTTTGCATTTGTAGGCCTTGGATATTTTCTAGCAGCCTTGATTTTCTTTGGATCCGTTTTTATTTCACCATTTCCTACAATATGGCCTAACACTTTTGCTTCACGTTTTAGGAATTGGCACTTCTTTGGCTTAATTGTAAGATTTGCCCTTGACAATCGCTCTAACAATCTTATAAAGCGTTTGCGATGCTCTTTAAGATTCGACGAGAACACCATTATATCGTCTAAATATACGTCTACCTCATGGCCCTGCAGCCCTGCCAATGCAAGCGTTATTGCTCTTAAAAACGTGTTCGGAGAGTCCGTGCAACCCATAAGCATTCTTTTGTACTCATAATGCTCATCCGGTCCCAAAAACGCTGTTTCATAAGCATCGTATTTCGACTTGAAAAATCTCTGCTTAAAGTCTACCACTTTACTATAGCATGCCATCGCCAGATCTTTCAGTATATCACTCTATAAGGGAAGTGGGTGACAACTGCCTACTGTTATCTCGTTGAGATGCCTGAAATCCGTTACTACTCGCCAGCGCTTTTCGCCGTCTGGTCCTGCGTTTTTTGGTACGATCCACATGTTTAAGCTGTACGGCGACTCTGAAGGCTCTATTATGCCTTGTTCGAATAACTTCTTAATTTCAACTTTCATTTGCTCTCTCACAGCTGGCGGATATCTATACCGCTTTGTTACTATCGGTCTATCCACAGTCGTGTTTATTTTATGTTTTTAAAGATTTGACGCTTTCAGTTGGTCCCCGTCGAGTCCAAAAACGTACGGGTCAACCTCTGTAAGCCCTCGCACATGTATTTTCTCTTCTTAGTTGAACCCCGATATGTCGACTAACTCTAGAATTTGGTTGACTCAGGCTTTCCTGCAACATAGGACGCCTGTTTAAATGTTTTCCTTAAGTATTTGAGTATTCTCGTTGTCACAGCCGTCCCTGTCACAACCCTCGTTTCCCACGATATTTTTCTTCTTACATGTGCAGCTGGCGTCGTTTCTTATCTTATTGCCTAGTTTTTCATTCTCTTCAGGGTTTTCAGTTTCTCCCAACATCCGTACAAAGGCTCTTTCTGATGCTTCTACGCCATCCCCATTGACGTCCGATAAGTCAGTTTTCTTTGTCGTCTCACACTCTAGAAGGTCCACCACTGGGACTGGTACATTTATTATTTTATTTGATATATTTAGACATTCGGCGTACACCCTACCATTATTGTTCGTTGCGATAAAATAACCAAACAAAATACCTTCTGTAAGCTTTTGCAGTGGGACCCAGCCCACTTTAATTTTCCTGTGTAAGTCTTTTATATACGCATATATAACTTGCCTCGTTTTCGGCACAATTTCAAAACTTTCTGATTCTCGTAGCGGAATTCTCCATCCATTCAACTTAAGTGTGTTGTCTTCGGCATTAATCTGACCGTTATACAACTTAAAAATATCCCATCCTATGATTCCTTCCACCTCTATGGAAAAGTCATGGGGGACTACGTGTAGGGTACACATAAAGTTTTCTAGAGGTAATCTTATAGATCCCAAAGTTTGGCGAGCTCCGTGAGTTACGCCTTTTATTTTTAATTTTTCCCTACTACTTACCGCTACTCCAATATCGAAAAAATTCTCTTTAATCATTAAAAGTTCCGCGCCCGTATCGGCATAAAATGTCGCACCTTTGTTTATATAAGAGCTTTTTAGAATTACTGTGGGTGGTGTGTATCCTATTTTCGATAAATTTATTTTTACTGTGCTAGATAGCTGCTGCTCATCTTTTTCTTCAGCCTTAGAATTTTTACGCGTCGTGGCATAAGTTTCCGGTACCTTATGCTTGTCATTATCCATACCCTTCTCTAACACTCCTAACTTTCTCTTATAAATTTCTTCATTCATTGCTTTGATATGCCTGACGATTGGGGATCGTGTCGAACATCCTGCGAGTTTAAATGCTTTGTTTTTTAAGCTGTTTACCCTCGCACTTTGACTAGTAAGATTATCTCTTCTATAATCATCCCTGCGATTATCCTGATTGGAGTATTGGTTATTTTGCCTGTCCCAATAATCATCCTTTCTGTGATTATATCTATTATAATTATGACCTACTTTCCTGTCATTGTGACTATTTCCACCATGATTATTACTGTTATTATTATTGTTATAATAATTATTACTATCGTTGTTATATTTTTTTTCCCTGGTAGCGATTCCCTTGGTTGTAAGGCCTTTTACCATTATTCCCTTGTTGTCGATCAAAATTCCTGTCGTTTCCATACCAACGGGGATAATCATTATTCGCCACTTTCCCATCATACCATTCTTCTTCTTCTATTGTTTCTTTTTTTGGTTCTTCATCAACGTTAGGATTTCTTATTATTTTTTTTTTTTTGCATCTTACCACAATTTCTCACATTCACTAGTAGAATGAGCGCCGTGCTCTCGACAATACGAACAGTACTTTACATCAGCCACAACGTCCCACTCGTCCGTATCTGATTTCCCCACAGGTGCGACGCTGCCGATAAGCGCCACTATGGCATCATACCGTCTCTCGGCGTTATTCGCTCCAAATCTGCCCTTTTGCACTATCATTGAGCGGCGGAGACTTAGTTCATTATTTACAGTAATGACGGCTTCAATAGCCTTCTCTAGCGTTTTTGGTTGGAATTCTGCGACGTTTCAGTTATACGGTGCCTTTATTTCGTACAGAAACTGCCTCAGTGCTTCATTATCTGATCTTTTTTTCGACGCGTTTTTCTCGGCCCGCGTCAAATATGGGTTTGCCTCATGTGCCATCATGATCCCATTGTGTAATCGCTGGACTGGCCCGCAATATTCCATAACTAATTCGTTATTTCATTGCGTGACAGTTTTAAGCTTTGCTGCAAGTGTCTCTACTTCTCCCATTTTATTGAATCTTCGTGATAGAGCCGACAGAAACTCGTCAATTAAATTAAATAACGATAATCGCGTGCAGAACTGATCGTCCACTATGCCCCGCAATTTATTTCCCAAAATTTCTATGAAATATTTTTCATACTGGGCAGGTGTTGTTCCCTTTATCATCCTAACCATTTGCTCAAATAAGGGAAACTGCACGGGGTCTTCATTATACAAAGGTATACCATTTACTGCGTTGTTTAGGTAGCCATATATATTAAGATTTGAGCCTAAGGCTAACGGTACCCCTGTTTGTTGCCTATTACTAGGAAAAAATTGCATGGTTAGATGCTGAGGGTTATCCCGTATGTTACTTTGTGTCCTTTGAAAAAATTCTGACTGATTGTTTATCGGCAGCTCGGTTGGTCCGTCAAATGCAGAGAAAAGATATTCTGTATTTGTATACACATCTTTGTAATTTTTTTCGTATCCAAACCTTAGCCTATCTGTCCTATTGTTTGATGTATAGAAGTTATAATTATTGTCATTTGAATGCAGAGGTGGCCAATCGCAGAATAGTATAAAAGGTTGTTCACTGTTTGTATTTTCTTGTTCTCGCCGTTTGGTATACTTTTCCTGCCCACTCGTTTTGCCTAGCCCTTTGACGCCTAATTGATCACGTTTCCTGTCTACCCCTATGTTTTCCTTAATCGCATTCTCTTTTAATTCTGATTTTTCTAGTGCAATTTTCAACATCTCTATTTCTGCTGTTTCATTCGTTGGCTGTGCTAATTTTGTATTAGAATTTTTTTAAATGAAATTTTTGGTTTTATATTTTTAAATATCATTAACGAAAGAACTTGATTTTTCTTATCCATCTTCTCATGGAGTGCCTACGATTCGGGATCGTGTTCAAGCATAACCGTTATTGTATCTAAATCTTACTGTGTCATGGAAAAAGTTTTGTTTAAACCATTCCTATCGTTATTAATCTTTTCCCCGTGGTCAGATATCATTATTTCTTTTCTTTTTTTTTTTTTTCCTTCTATAAGAGTGATGTGAACTGAATTATATAAGTTGATTTCAGTCCACGCACAAAGAAATAATAAAGAAAAAAGGATTCCTATTTAATTTCCGATTCTGTATTTCTATTTTACTGGCTTCTAAAATGAGCGGAACTAGCCGTATTCAGGTTAAGAATTTTTTTTTTGTACGTCGTTTCCTTAGCTGAACAACCCCGAGGGACAATAAGTATATACATTTGGGAGGATAAAAAGAATTATTACTTACCCTGACATAAGGCACGAAACGATGAGCGCCAATATACTAGTCATCCTCTTTACGATGGGTCCTTTTGAAACTGGATGTTGACTAATGTCCTTCCTTATTTGACAACAGCTGCAGGTGACTGCCTTGAATTTTCTGCACCTGTTGATGCACTGCACTATGTGCACTTCCCGATCGTCACCCGAAAATTCCGAAATATCACGTGTAAAAAAAAATTTTTATTTCGCGACAAAACCTACCCCACACCTAGCACCAAAACTGTTATTTGGGATTCTAAAGGTTCAAGGTGCTTAATAACAATGCAGCAGTTAAACTCAATCAATAACTTTATTAATATATTCCTTGAGGGAAGGCACTTTGCAGTCCCGAGTTACTTATTGCGACTCTCCTCTTTCTAGTCCCGACGTTCTAGAGCCCTGTGGCTACTGCTGCGGGCCTTTTTATGCTTTTTTCTACCCCACTTGTGCTCCTTCCTACAGTGAGTAACTAAAGTGAGAGAGTGTAATCAAGCACGCTTATATGATATCATCTGCTTTAAGCAAGGGAGTATACAGCGCAGGGATTTCAAATTGACATGTGTAGCTATACATACAAATTGCTACGGGAGCATCAGCTAGTGCGCGGTGTAATATTAAAGGGCTCTTTCTGTACAAGAGTATCTGACATAACTTAACACTTTTTTCTCTTTAAGCAAGAATGGGCTCGACGGTCACGGTTTAAATACCGTATTAATAATTTTTTTATATTCTCGTATGTATATGAGTAATCTCCTGCCTATGCGTTTATATGTTCTTGAGAGCCTTTAAGAAACTCTTTTTTTCGCAAAAGCAATTAATTCATCAAATTGTGTATTTAATCAAATTTAAAAATTATCGTATTTCCACTAAACATTAATTTCTGAATTATAAAAATTATTTTTCTGAAACGTACTTACTACTTGTTTTTTGATTTTTTTGTTTTTTAATAAATTACTGTTTAATGTATCACAGTTATAGTAATTTTGTAACTGATTATTAATAAAATCTAATTTTTTTTCTAGAACGTTTTTCTCTCTTACAAGCTCCTGCATAAACAATTTTCTACCAAATCAGCTTTTATGTCTCCAAATTTTTCGTACTTAGGTATATTTGACCTTTCGGGTGGGCCTACAATGTATTCGTCATAAAATTTCTGTTGGTTAATTTTATCCTTAAGGCATTCCGTCTCTTTGTTAGTATCAAGGGTTGTAGCTAAAATTTGATTTTCCTGTGCTTGTTTTTTGAGTTTTATGGTTTTTTGTTCTTTTTCATCTCTTTCCAATTGCTCTATTTCCTCAAGAGTTTTTAAAAAAGGGATGGGGTTCATTACGTCATCATCTAGTACTATAGCATCATGATAATATGATAATGTGGCTC
>NW_019379708.1:367471-378549 GCF_000648655.2 Copidosoma floridanum
ATAATTTAAATTCCTTTTTCAATTAGTTTTATATCACTTTATTTTATATTACTAGTATACATATAAAATAAAACAGAAAAGGAAAAAATAGACGGAACGTCTGGTTAATCTTATAAAATTGATTATTACGTCTGCACTTGATGAGCGGCAGCGGGCTACTAACTAAAACGCCGCGCAAAGAAATGCACCTTGCACGAAGTTTTAGTTAAACTTCTTTGTCTTACTTGCTATGGGGCCGGTACTTGCTGACTTCATGTGTTTAGGCTTCATGGCTCGCATCGGTTGTCACTTGACACTTCCAAGAGCCACGAAGTTCACAGTCAGCTTTGTTAGGCGACGACTCTCGTTGAGTATGACTCTGTAAAGAGTCTTAAAATTTTATCATTGGGAATGAAATATAACAGGATAAAATAGAATAAAACCTAAAATTTAATTATTTACACAAGTCGTCACCTAACACACAGCAACAAAAATTGATATAAAATAAAACAGTATACCAAAAAACTGTTTTTCCACTTCAATGTTTAATTCATTGTTTGCTTAATTAAATAAAGAATAAATTATGATTCTTACAATTTTTGAAATTATTAAAACTATTCAATAACATTAATTCAAACCCAACAAAAATAAGGTAAAAAAATAATAAAATCTTACCTTCTTTACAAAGGGGCCAAGGTGAGCTGATGGGAGTGATGGGGGTTACGTGGAATGACTCTCCAAAGCAACTGTATAATATAGGAAGATATATATTCATCGTTTTTTTTTTTATAGTTGTATAAAATTTAAGAGATAGACTGATGGTAAAGACAGAGCTCATTTGAATTGTATTTTTTCTTAGGGTTCGAAAATGCATGAATGTAATAGCTGAAGTTAAGCAGTGACGATACACCCTCGCAAAAAACATTGGATAAGTGCAAGGCTGCAGGCGCTAGCCATGTTGCCTCGTAGCGGTCAACGCACTTGCAAACAACGTTGTCAAGTCACAGCAAAATTGAAGCCTGTTGGACGCATACCTTTAATACCCCTTGTAATAGAAAGTACAATGTCAACAGTTATATCTTCCGTGTAGGTATTCATCACTGTTCTTTTACTGAAATGTATCACACGTGACGTTTTTCGACTGTATTATCACGCTACTTATTATTACATATAGCACTTATGATTTGTTAAAAAATCACTAGTTAAAGAGAGCAATAAGCAAACTAAGTGCAACTTGTTGGACATGTAAGGTTTTATGTATAAAATGATAATAGTATTTTTTACGTAATACCTCATGTAGATACAAAATAACGTATCTTTTACTTTGTATTTCAGCATTGTTTACTTTTTGGAGCAAAATTAGTTTCCCAGCATAACCTACGTTGTGTAGCATAACCAACGTCGTGTACAACGTGTCGTTGAGTATAACGTAGCCTCTGATTATTCGAGGATGTCTTAAATACAAACGTTGTTTTCAACTGAATTAGTACGAATTCAGTAGTGCAAGCTTATTATGCGGTGTTTTGTGTGTGGTGGTAGAGAGAAGTTACTCCAGACTGACAACGTCTGTTACGAAAAGTGTGACTGTAGACTCATGTTTCATCGAGAGAGACAATTGAAGTATGTTAACGTGGTTTTGCCTCCTTCTGCAAGTTAAACCTTTTATAATTCAGAGTGCAAAAAAAAGTTTTTAATGTAACAAGCCACCGACAAACCAAACTTTGACACTTTTTTTGAACCAGTACGTGAACTGTTACTATAGTACTTGCACCATCTTAATGATAATTTGGCACATATCAAACCATTTTTTATATTTTTGACACTTTCATTTTTATACAGCCATCAGTAACTGACACTTATAGCCAGGGTCTTACGAATGCAGAATTTCCTGTAAAATCGATTAAATTTGTGTCAACCCCATTAACAGCTAAAGCAATAAAAAATTTTTAAATTAGCAACATATCAATTTATAATATGTTTCATGCTGTTTTTATTTAACTTTTTCACCCGTATGCTGTAAAAGTATAGTGTATCTTTATTGATTTCTGCTTACGTCATGTACTACTCGTACTCTTCACTTTATTTTGAGTTCTCATCCAAAATCAAATCGAGTTTAATTTTTAAAAACAACTGTCAATATGAACTGGAGGAACAGTATACACACAAGATCGGTAAAACTTCCAGCTAAGCTCTCAAGCCGAAGCAACTGAGCAGAACCAAGTAAGCTATATAGAAAGTGGTCGCAGTGGCGCAACGGTAGAGTTGCAGTTCCGTCGATCTCCGAGGTTTAGCTGCATTCGGCGCGGTTAGTACTTGGATGGGTGACCGCTTGGTCACCATTCGGGTCTCGCCGTTTCTCCTGTGCTCTTGATTCTCGAAGGTCGATTAACTGATTCTCTGATGCTTCGTCAACGTGATCATAAGTGTTACTGAGTTGGTCCAGATGTTTATATATGTATATGTATATAAACATCTGGTCATAACTCAGGAGCACCGGTGGCTAATTAACACTATGCTTGTGTAAAAGAATGCCATGTCTGAGGCTACGGGCGATAATAAAAAAAAAAGCTATATAGAAATATATGTATATATAAATTTCTATATATGTACATATACATATATATAAAAAGTTTTTTCTATTGCTTACATACAGTTTTTTGGCCTGTATGATGTTGCAGTATAGCGTCACTTTCCTTTGTTCTCCCTTTCGCATGTACTCCTCGTACTCGTCAGTTCACGTTACTGATTTATCTCAATCAAAATCGAGTTAATTTTTTTTAGACAATTGTCAAGATGAAATTGATTGACAGTATAAATGCGAGATCGGTTGAGCTTGTGCCAAGTCCGTAAACTTCTCGTGCTGATGTCAAGATGCACATATTTTTGGAAAAGCCTCACCCCATTATTAAAGGTAATACAGATCTGCTGCGTCCTTCAGGAGTAAGCAACACATCGGAAAATATGCATGTATATTTCGCAAGAATGAAAGAAATAGGGTAATCGAAAAACACCATCGCATGTTTCTGTGCTTCGATCCAAACATTCTACAGCACACAAGTAATAAACATGTTGCTCTCGGTGAATCTTGGATTACCGATCTATTACTTAATCGAGTCTCGTTTTCCTATTATCACACTTGCTTTAAGGTCTAAAATTTAATGAATTTAAATGTCGAGTAAATACTCTGAATACTGTCAATCCTAATAAATACGGAGTTTGGCATGGAATGCGTAATATGCATAGGACATTCTTTGTAGCTATAACTACATTGCTTTAAAAAGTTCATTAATATTAAAATAATTTAAAGTGAGGAAATATCGATTTTAAGTGATGTGTACAACCACCACAGAGGAGGATTTTTACAGTTACCCTGCTGCTTCTTTTCAACAAGATGTTGTTAATGAGTACGGTAAAACAAAAAAATTTTTGAATGTGGTGCAGTACAGTAATACAAAAAATATTTTTAAATCAAAACGAAGCATTGCTGATTTTATATGTAAATCTGCTGTTTAACAAGATGCAGATAAATAAATATTGCAACATTCTGTTTACGAACTAAGGCCATGACCAAGATGAAGATCTACAAAACCAGACAAAATCACGTTTAAAAGTATTGTTAAAGATGACTGCGTTATTTCAGAGCTCTAATTTGACATTATGTGTTACCTTGTGAAGGGCCCAGATATAAGAGGAAAAGATTCTATGGATGATTTTATTAAAATAAAATCTATATGTCAGGATCTGACGGACGTCGTGTTAAAAGGCAAGGCCAGATACGACTATCTAAGCACTAAATATTAGGTGTAAGTTTGAATTCATCGACAATCAGTCAAAAAATATTACATATCATAAACATACTAGAACACTGTGTCAGATACACTGCAGCAGAGCAATAAGATACTGAAATGATATTTTTCAGTCAGTAAGAGATTAATCTGATTCCCCCCAGTATACACGTGCAGCTAAACTTAAGTAGTAACGTTGCTTGGGATGGTTATAATTATTCAGTTGAGACTATCTCGGGAAAAAAAGTACGTTACATAGTTGGTATTATTGATAAATTTAAAACCAAGGACCAGAAAATTGTCAATCCTGTGTCAAGAGATGCAAGTTCCCCTTTACCGGTTGCAACTACAAAGCAAGATTTTTCTAGGAAATGACACAAGTTCGATCTTATTTTGTTGAACATTTCTCCCTACCAATAAAAGCCGCAAGTTCTCATAAATCTTATGTCCCTTTACGAATTCGACACGTACCTGGAAGTGTGTAAGTTAACAAAAAATATTTCTTTTATGAACAATTTTCTCTGGGCTTCCTAAATGCCACATATGACCACTACTTGCCTGTGATCTGGATTTGTCAGCAAAACCAATGACGAGTCACAGTTACAAGTAGTCGACTACTCACCACATGTAGACAAGTCTCCAACCTCAGCAGATGTAGTGTATGGAACGCTTGTCAGGAGCCAAAAAATCACAGCATCTTGTATCCAAAGTCATATTGTGATCACGTATTACCTTGGAACTGCCAGGGTCGTAATAAAAATTTGAATAAAAGAAAGACTACCCATCGGTAATGTATTTGGAAATCTTATTACTTTTCACATACGCATGGCCTATCTTAAAAAACTTGTCAAGTACCTAGACGGCTATGGTATTGTTGAAGTATCGTGTCAATTCGATGTCCTAGGAATTGGTTTTTTGGATGGCAAAAACTTTAATTGATACAAATAACTGCACTACTTGCTATCAGCTAATCTGGAAGCTCTTCAGGTAAAGGAATTCATCCAAAGGCATGAAATGGATCTACCTGATATTTTAGAGGAGTTAACAGTTCATCCTGAGAGTTGCAGAATTAGAACACTAGCTCACTCTTGAATAGTTTCATTCAATCTTAAGTTGAATACGTAGAGTATACACGGAATGTCTCGTATAGAAAAACAGCACAGCTTTACATGCAATACGCACTTTTCATTAAAAGCTACTTATATTTTTCATGAGATACGCGTTGCAGCAATGCTTATTTGTAATTTTGTGCTTTTTTTTATACGTGTAACTTACGAGCAAGTAATCCACCTTTATACAATGAATTTGAAAAGAGAGCTTTTGGTATGAGGTAAACAAATAGCGCGTGTTCCAGGACACCCTTCAACCTCTCACTGAGCAAACAATAAATAATCACCCAGAAAATTTGTTAATAGGTGTCAGTCAATTAAAAATTCTTTCACATCAAGGCATTGCTGAGCAGTAAGCCTCGTATTACTACAAACTAAAGTTATTCTGGCATTCCAAGGGGAACTCCTTATTTTTTAATGCAACGATACGTTGAAGGAACTGCAACACCACAGAATGATCAAAGATTTGTCATCATTAACAGCTATTACACAGTGCATTAAAAGCAATATGAATCCATTAGAATGAATTTTGTATATAACAACGTCACGGGCTGGTAAGCCTCTGTTGAAACTGCACAATTTCTTTTTAGGGGTCGTACCCAAATCCGTGGATAATTTTTCAAAATTTCTTATTTCCCTTCCCCGTGTCAACTTTGTGTAAATTAAAATTAATCCCCCCCCTCCTAAAAGTTACGTTGACTTACTTTTTTTCTATATTTTCAAAAGAAAATTTTAGGTCATAAAATCTATTAATTAATAACTGTTAAGTATTGAAATATTATGAGTTCATATTATATTAAAACGACAATTAGTTAAAACAAAGTGTAACAGTAAACGAAGCAAAATTAGTCATAATAAGTATCGATATAAAAATAAATAATAAGCTTATAAATTAGTTCAAAAACATCTTCAATATCTTCATCAAATGGCACTTCTTCAGCTTTACCCAAGTTCTTATGTCCCTGATAATACATATAGGAGCTGCTTTTAATTCCTTGAAAATCGTTGGAGGATCTCTGGTCACTGACTCTACATTGATCTACTATTTATTATTATTTATTGTCTAGAAAATACACACAAAAATTTTCCTGGGCGTTCAAAAAGAATCTGTAAAGAATACACTTGTGATACATCATTATCATTTTCTTGTCAATTAACACTTATTTCTTTATTTGTAAATATTTTATTTCTTATTTTAACATACTTTAGTTTAGATTAGAATCTGAAAATAAATGCACAGATTTTTACGTATGATGATCAAATGAATTCTTCGAAGTAAAATGAAATCCTCTAATGAAACATTTTCTTTTATTTACTTTTTTTTCTAACGAAGAGCAGCAAAAGTCGTACGAAATCTGTTGGTGTTGAGAGTACTTTGGACGCAGCCCTAAAGTTTGTCGTGATAAAAATGATTAATACTTCTAAGATTGCTTATACGCTGGACAAGGAATGTTGTCAGGCTGTTGACTAAGAGTAAATAGCACAGGAAGAGGTCTTTGATAGATTATTTTTTTCAATTTGCTTTTATATGAAGAGCAACAGGTCAAGTCGTTGCATTCAAAAATCCACATTCATTAAAAAGAATAGACGAATAACAATTAGAAGTGAAAAAATTGTATCGTTTCATATACTGAATGTTGTATATTTTCCAAATTTCACCTGTAAATAATATTGGCTTTAACGCACATGGTTTGAGTACCAAGGATCTTTTACTAACTCAGCTTAAGAAACTTCCCTTTCAATGGGTATAAATTCTGCTACTAAGTTATGTCTGTCAACTTTTAATTCAGACTCAATCCCGGCAAGTGTTTGTCCAGCACATTGAATAATTTTTTTTTAAAGTTCAAGTCTATGGTGCTATGGAAGTACTTTTTTTGGTTTCTGTCTAGATGACTAGCATATGTCTCATGTGGCAGAGCAAGAGAAAAAAGTACTTTGCTTTATGGTGATATACTTCTCTCAACATAATTGAAAGCTGATCTACCAGGAGCGTTTGTAAATATAAAAATTGCATCCAAATCCTGTTTTACAAAAAAGGTAATTACATTTGCTCTAACTTCATCATAGCGTGGATTCTCGTCTGGACCTCCGTCAACTCATACCATCAATACTGTCTTAAGTTTTCTATCATTAGGTTTCACTAATGGTTTAAGATCATCTAGCCTAATGAGATTTTCCTAACCGTTTTCATGGGTAGCAACTGTCGAACTGCTATCTTCTTTACTTTCTATGGCTATGTATGTGGGTACAGAGTATGTCACGGCTTCCTTTCTACCCATGTAGTTTTCTCTAAGAATAATTCCAGCGTTTACTGTTGGCATTACTTTGTGACAGTTGCTTGTTTTCCAGCAGTTATCTCCAATGGCACTTTTGCTTTATCATCTTGTGAGATAACCCACATCTTCAAAAAGTTGTAAACAGTGAGGAAAAAGGAAAGAAAAAATTGTTTACGGAAGGAATTCAAAAATTTAAAATGTTTAACTATTTTAGTTATTAAATAAATTGACTTCTCTTTAACTCTTATCTACATACACTAGCCATACGTTAACTGAAGAGCTGTGAAATTTAAATGCTATTAATTTAATATAACTTTGAAACACAAGTAAAAACTCTTACTACAAATTAACGATGCAACAATAGCAACGACATCTCAACTATTTTCACTGCGGCGTTTATTAACAGCATCTCCGACCGAAGAGCGATGTCACGAATAGCTTCTAATATTGAGATCGGCAACCTAGTGGTCGTGCCATCTGTTGGTGAGTTCGCAAGCAGTGAGAGTATGCTTTTTGGAAGGCTTAAAACTCAATCAGAGCTCCCAAGTGTCACTAATTTTTTTTTCATCAAGATTAATTAATTGTTGTATAGGTGTGCGTAACAAGTAGGTAAATTAATAGTCTGTGAACAGCGCTGTAACATTGTTGACGAAGTAACTGACTTGCCAATTTTTATTTCTCTTGAATTTTGTAATGTTTACATTCATGTCTATGCACTCAATAGCGAGTGTGTAATAAATTTAAAAAAAAAACATATATTTTTAAGTGAACAAAAATGTATTCAACAATCTACGAAATATGCAAGTTTTGCAATGTTAAAAATGAGCCTATAAAAATTGTTGGAGCAATCAATGAGAGAGGTCAAATTTTTCATAACGTGTACTTCTAAGGCTGGAAAATGCAAGCATATTCTGACAGCTTTGTTATTTTGCAACAGAGAAGTAAATTACGTTTAATTGTTTCATTACATCTATTGATGGAAATACTAAGATTTTTTATTTATAAATAGGAACAATATTAATGAAAGTAGTAAGATTTTTTATTCATGAATAGAAATAATATTAATATATGTAATAAAATAATTAAATGTAATTTACTTCTCTGTTGCAAAATAACAAAGCTGTCAGAATATTCCTGCATTTTTCAGCCTTAGAAGTACACGTAAAGAAAAATTTGACCTCTCTCATTGATTCCTCCAACGATTTTTATAGGCTCATTTTTAATATTGCAAAACTTGCATATTTAGTAGATTGTTGAATACATTGTTGTTCAGTTCAAAATATATGTATTTTTTAAAAATTTATTACACACTCACTATTGAGTGCATAGACACGAATGTAAACATTACAAAATTTAAGAGAAACAAAAATTGGCAAGTCAGTTACTTCGTCAACAATGATACAGTGCTGTTTACAGACTTTTAATTTACCTACCTGTTACATAAACCTTTACAACAATTTATTAATCTTGATAAAAAATAAATTAGTTACACTTGGGAGCACTGATTGAGTTTTGAGCCTGCCAAAAAGCCTTCTCTCGCTGCTTGTGAAGTCACCAACAGATGGCGTTACCGCTAGGTTGACGATCCCAATACCTTCTTGCTTAGTTCTTTCTGGAGCAAGCCCTAATTCATCTCTAACTATTAAACATTTTGCAGTTTTAAAATTTTGCCTTTTAAAATTTTTCAACTCTTCGCATCGTTTTTTGCAGTAGATTCTTTGAAAATCCTCCCTTGACTATTTTTGTTTTAATTTTTTTTTTTAAGTGTGAAACTTGTTTTGAGAAATGAAAATTTCTTTTCCATCACTGTCATTGGTTAATCAAACGTTTCTTTTTTTTTGTAATAACAGACAATTTAATTCACTCTGAAGAACAACTATACTTTTTTTAATAGGTCTTGTCATGGCTCATAACATTCCCGAGTGGATTGAATACAAGTCGATGATAATGAAACTTTTTTTATTTTTTTTGTGAGGTCTGTATAATTCTTACACAATTAGAAATAAAAATATAATACTGGCTGTTAAAGGATTTTAAAAGATTATTTTACTTCACTATTTTACTGAAAGTTGACGAAATTTATTCAAAACATTAAAAGTTTTGAATAAAAAGCTAAAAAAGTTGCATTTTTCGTAACACCAAATAATTCTTGCAACTTTTGTTACATTGAAGTCTTATGTATCTACTAATAAAGTTTTTTTAAAAGTTATATTGAATTTAGAAGTAACTAGAATTGCATAGAAGTAGATAAACAGTGGCGGTTCTAGCCCAGCTGTGCTACAACCGCCAGGCGTTTGTAGCACACTTGCCCCCTCTTTGCCTGCGGCGAGTATGCCCGAGCTGTGGCCCGAGCTGCCCCGAGCTGCGGCAACTATGCTCGAGTAGCCCCGAGCTGCGGCAACTATGCTCGAGCAGCCCCAAGCTGCGGNCCAGCTGTGCTACAACCGCCAGGCGTTTGTAGCACACTTGCCCCCTCTTTGCCTGCGGCGAGTATGCCCGAGCTGTGGCCCGAGCTGCCCCGAGCTGCGGCAACTATGCTCGAGTAGCCCCGAGCTGCGGCAACTATGCTCGAGCAGCCCCGAGCTGCGGCAACTATGCTCGAGTAGCCCCGAGCTGCGGCAACTATGCTCGAGCAGCCCCGAGCTGCGGCAACTATGCTCGAACGGTCTGACGAGCTCCGAGTACCACCAAACTGCTCTGTTCCCCGACAATTTGCTCCCGAAGTGTAGCTGCTGCATGAAATATGGAGAACCATAAATCTCGCTCTTAGAATATATGACTGTGTGTTAGCTGTTATATGGTAAATGTATCTTGAGGACCCCAAACTGTAGCAGCTGACGAGAGAGAAAAAGTATGAGGAACGGGTGCTCTCTCGCTCTTTTACCATACTTGCCTGTTCTGCTGAGAGATTACACTAGGAGAACCGACGATATCTCTCGTGCCTGTTCTTCGCTGCTGAGAGATTATGCGATGCTCGGAAAATAGGCTCTCTCTTTTACTATACGTACCTGCATGCTTTTGAGTTGCGATAGCTTTTTCCACCGCATACGACTTTATCGCATAGAAGTTCATGCTGCTGCCAAATGGAACATGAGATGATGTGGAATTTAAACGAGGAGAATGAATTATAAAAATATTTGTTATATTTTTTCTATAGGCGCATGCTTGATCTCTTAATTTCATTATTTAAATCTTACAGGCATCCAACAAATGTTTTGAACGTAATTTATGTTTTAGAATTTTAGGAAAATAATGTTTAGGTGTTACAAGGAAAATAAGGTTCAACACATTATCATTATTTTTATAATTTATATTAAATAAAATTAAAAATGTATATACAAAAAAGATATAAGCAATTAGATATTATAAAATTACATATATTAAAAGTAAAAAAGACATTTTTTTAATAAACTTACTATACTACAACAAAATATTCAAAATTTCACTGTTCATCAAAGTCAAGCGTACGACATACTTTCTTCTGAGGATGGTCGAACACTTTAGTCATCCACTTTTTTTTACCCATGTTACTTCGCAGATCACTTCGGGTGACGAGTCTGCGTCCACATTTATTATTAGGGGTGAAGGTGATAATTCTATCACTGGAATCAGTGGACGGTTAAGGGCTGCTGGCGACTGTACCAAATCAATGATTGGAGTTGGAAGTTCCAACTCCAAATCAATAATTGGTAATGAGTCAGACACATCTACTGGCGGTGAGTGTATGACGGCCGATGGTGTTGTTGATAAGTCAATAACTTCTATTGACTCAGATACTTTTGCTGTTGTAAGTACCTCCAATTCATTCATACATGAAAAAATTGGAGACATCGCAGTTGTATCTTTGACCGACACGGCCACTGCAGGGCAAAATGGTCCCAGAGGCAGACATTCAAGATCTCCTTCGAGGTCTGTTGAAAATAGAAAAA
>NW_019379709.1:0-49952 GCF_000648655.2 Copidosoma floridanum
ATGAACTAGAGATAAAGGCAGAGAAAAGCGTGTCCAGCAAGGAAAAATGTGTAAGAGAGAGGCTGTAGATGCTAAAGCAAGGAGCAGTGGAGATGGAAACTCACCGTAACAGCCCGAGTATTTACGCAGTACAGGAAACAATAGATCGTATTATAGCAGAGTACGAGGACACTGCTTCACAGTGGAGCCACAAATGCATAAGAAAAGGCAGAAAAGCCTGAAAAAAGAGTAATTGGATAAAGGCGCTGAATACACATGTAGAGAATGACGTGTCTAAGCTTTCAAAGTGTGACGAAGAAGTAGCGCAACTTCCCAAAATACCAATCAAACTTATGAGAACAGAGCATAGGCTACCATCGGTCCAGTTAAGAAATGAAAAGGTTATTTTTCATACAGATACTGGCGCAGAGATTTCAATTATAAAGGAAAATTTTTTTAACAGAGGCATACTAAAAGACAGTAAATATTAAGTAGGTACTATCGGCGCGACTCATGGAGCACGCAAAACGTCGGGCACAGTACAAGCTCAATTGCATGGACTAGAGTGCACACTTCATGTCGTCCCCCATGACTTTCCAATTGACATGGAAGAAATCATTGGGTAGGATATCTCCAAGCAATACGGGGGCCAAATAAGTTCCGCTGAAGATATGATTAGATAAGATGGCGTAAAAATACCACTGTCAAAGCTGAAGTGTTTTTAAATACCTGCAAGATCGAAACCAGTTATTTATGCGCAGATTAAGAAAAGAAGAGATAATGCAAGAAAATGGTTGGATACCCCTCCAAAAGATAAAAGAGGAAATATTGTTTGGTAACTATATAGCTAGAAATAATAAGGAGAAAGTAATTGTTGAATGTATTAATATGGCCCAAAAAACAAAATATGTTCCTGTTCTGAAAAAAAAACCACTGAAGGCAATAGCAAAGGATCCCTGACTAGAGTTTTCAAAGCTTGAGCAGTAAGAAAAGAAAGAACCCAAGGAAAACCAAAAAAGATGAGAAATTAATGTACGAGCTCAAAAGCATCTTACAACGTAGAGGAAAACAAAAAAATGACTCACAAATAACCAGGACATTATACATGATTTCATAGTTCTAGAGGGGGGTGCTTGCTTAGAATCGAAGGAGCTGAACAGAGAAAACTTACGGTGTCGGCAAATGTCAAATGACGAGAATAGCACAACGGCACTAAATATCACGAGAAGAGAGAAGCTAATTTTACAAGGGCCAACAGATTGAAAGTGAGGATACTTAATAAAAAAAGGAAGAATTCAAGAGGGGTATAAAGGCCACTAGTATATCCACAATACTGGAAAGACGAATGAAACTACGGAAACCACATGAACGACAGCTTGATACACTACTCAGAATGGTACCGTAATTTTCAGTCGTGCTTTAAATAATTGAACCGTTAAAAGAAATAATAATAGTGAATCGTGACACACCACAAAAGGTGAACACAGAGACATATTCAGAAACTATTAACGAAAAACAAAAAACCAGCGAGGAAGGAAGATGATCTATGGAACAGAATACTGACCCTTCAATGGATATAAGAGTACAAAAAAGACCGAACACACACGATCTATAAAAAGGAAAATCTGATCAACTTCGAGCCCAAATAATAATTGATATCAAAAGACACGATGTAGAAGGCAGGCTAGGAATGAGGATTGACGTATGGGAGCCTAACAAGACCAAACCCGTAGAAGATGTGGCACCATAGATAAGAAAGAAGATGGATGACATCATACACAGCCAAAACAGAGACAACAAGTCGAATGAGTTAAAAAACCAAGCAAGAAATGGACCCACTGGGCCATTGAAGATCGCTATATAACCAGATAGATGGTTGGAATGTCCAAGAGACAAAACGCGAAGAGAAACTTGTAAATGCGCACAACCTCGTAGTATTATGGTAAATATGTCCGAAATACAATTTAACCCACCCAAAGACTGTCTATTCCACGGCCTTTTATTTTTATTTGGTCTCAACCTATTGACTAGTGAACTGCGAGTAATACTGCGCAATTTAAATTTTTTACCAAAATGTAAAGAGCCAAACGAGGCAACAGAAATATAAGAATCGCAAACAGCATACGAGAATGATGATTGCATGTATCTTTTTTCCCAAGAATTCCACGAAAATATTTGTGTTTACCTGGCACTTACTAATGAGAGTTATATTTCCACACACTATATTGCAATAAATGGTAGTCAATTTTATTATTTACATCTAGAGGGTATTGGGAGAAACTCACACTATACTCCTATTCTATGAGTCCCTTATTAAGTGAATCCTAATTTTGAGCCGGGAAAAGGGCTAGTAGGAAATTACCAAAGCAACAGTAAGGAAGTCCAGGAAAACAAAAAAGAAGGTAAAAGGGTAGACAGGGGAAAATAGGGAAAAAATGTTAAAAATCTTATAGGAACTGAGGGAAAACTAAGTAAGAAAGAAATAAGCCTAAACGAGCACATTAAAGAACCAACAAAAAGAAGCATACAATCAGCAACAGAGAAAGAAGACGGCTTTGACCATGTCGAAGTACAGGACGAGGAAGTGGTAATGATTCAAATAAATGGCTTTGTGAAACGAACAGCGAAATTGAAAGATTAGGGAATAAGATGGTCTCACACCCGCCATCGACGGTAAAGTATAAATATGTTCTACTGTGGGTACCTAGGGAGGGAAAGAATTTACCTCTTCTACAAAAACTAAACAAGATCAAGGGCCACCCATTTAAGTAATTAGACAATCTGGTGTTTATAACAAAAAAAAAAAAACAGTATCCAACACAGAGGTTATAGATGTGCTACATAAAAGACAATATATTAAGCCAAAACTCCCAAACAACAAAGAGAGAATCGCATTATAAGCTAAGATGACAAATGCAAAAAGAGTAAAAATTATGCACATATATGTAAAGGAACATTTCGATGAAACGGTGCTTGGATCTTACATCAAAGAGTGTATCAAGATCCTTAGAAATGTAATAGTAGCAAATGAGATAGAAACAATTGGGATTGTAAGGGATCTAGTGATCCTTAATCTAACCTAGTAGAGATAATTTAGTAAAATTTTTGAGAAAATATTTATAGATATTAGACTATCAGCGGTACTTTACACAAATACCCTAGTAATCTCACTAGCAAATCAAAGATTGAAATTTATCAGAGAACACTATGAAGTGGTAATAGGTGGACATAAGGGAACTAACAAGACATATAATAGGATTGCCAAGGATTACTACTGGAAGAATATGAGCCCAGATGTTAGACAAGTTATTCTGGGATGCGCATCATGCTAAACAAAAAAACTCATCCAAATTAAAATAAAACAAACCATGCTAATCATTGATGCACTAAGTAGACTGTTCTAAAAGATTTTCATAGACTTCTACGGGCCCATCAGTAAGCACTCAGTAAATTAGTACACACACATACTATCCTATCGATGCAAAATTGGCTTACAAAATTAATAATCCTCGCATCTGCCATATGAGCAACAGCCGAAGAGACTGTAAAAACGAAAACAGAGTAGTTTAAAGCGTATTTTGGGACGCTGAAATATTTATTATCAGACTGAGATACTCATTCTATGAAAAAAAGCATGGGCAAAATTGCAAGGTTGTTAAAAATATAAAAATGTGCTGCACAGCATTCCATTCACAGACAGATGGTGGTACCATCAAAGGTATGCATCATACTCCCTTGGAGTACAGCAAGGCCTACGTAGGACAAAATAATCACTGGGATGAACATTATCCATTGTGTATGCCCTTATACAAAAGAATGGGCCATCAGAGTACGGGATACTCATCACACGAACTCGTTTTTGAACAAAAAACAAGAACACTATTTAGTATAAAACTGCCATTCAAAGTCCAAGCTTCAAACGAATATTTCGAGGGTTAGTTGGGACTCTGACTAAAATCAGAACTATTGCAGCAATGAACTATTGCAGGCAAAATATTTATCGAATATTACTACGACCGCAAACTAAAGAGAAGGTATTTCTTGGAGGGAGAAATGCTTATGTGCTGAAAGTGCCATCGGAGAGTAAATATAATTCGCAGTACGAGGGCCCATACAAAATAACAGGTATTGATTATATTAAAAAAAAAACGTAAAACTAAAAAGGAGCGACTAAATAAGAGTATCCCACGTAGATGAAATAAAAAATGTATGTATGGTAAAGGCACCTTCAAACAATGTAAGCAGGATAAGAGACACGAAAGTTAAGACTTAAACATTCGACTGCGCTTGAAATTTGTGCGGCCCCTGAATGCAACGCAAAAAAATAACAGAAAAGAGGGACTTAATAAAAGGGCACCAGGATCCTGTCACAGAAATTCGCTCATACGTCACTTACCTAGTCCCTACACACTGGATTCCTCTGGTCCATGAGGTCTGCCTTAGGTGTCTGGCTCAGGAATGCCAAGCCCGTCCGTCATTCTCCATCAAAAAGAATTCGCCATCATAATCTGCTGACAACCACAATGCCTCAAACGACACATACAGTCGTCATGAGAAATCGAATCAACTGCCATGTCCTGGGCATTGAACAGACAGTTTATCAGACCATCTACCTTAAACAAAGCCTAATTTTGCAAAAATTACATGGACCAGTACTTAATAGTTCATGTAAGGGAAGCTTATAATAAAGCAGTTGGATGACTGGTTGATACCCAGTATTGAAAATATTATTACTTACATGACGACATTGCGCAACAGTACACAAAAGTTGCTCCTGCAAAATTGCGTCCACCAAAATCACACATAAAGGTCATCCTGGTGTAAGAAATTGCGTTGTCACACGAGTTGTATCAAGACTCAGCTTCGAAAACTCAGACAGTGGTGCAATCTCTTTATAAAGGGCACTTTCTCGAGACATCATGTAGAAAAAATAGAAATTTTGTTGTTTTAGGGAAAAACAGCGAAAAAGCAGCGAACAAAATCAGTAAATGCGTGTACGGCGTTAAAAGTAGAAGCAAAAAAAAAAAAAAATCTGATATAATCCCTATCCTAAACTTTACCATAAGAAAAGAAAGAGAAGTAGGAGGTTAACACAATATCAGAAATGCAAGAATTATAAGTACTAGGTAAATGTTACGATACAGGTCAAATAGTAAATGTGAGATATAATGCCGTACAACGATTTGTTTATTGATACTTCCAAGCTTATTTCAATTAAAATACAAATGAAATGTATGACGACCAATCGTAAAACTATCTAACTCTACAGTATTCTTCAATATGCTATACGACCCCTCAGGCGAGATGGGGCGCACAATATTATAACCAGCTATTCACAAAATTAATACCCTACTCTTATGCACACGTAAAGGTGATGCTAAATAAAGGATAACGTAATAAAAAATATTTACGATAGAGAATTTTTAAACAAGCAAAAAATACGCACATTGACTAATAATAAAATAAAATGAAATACTAAAGTAAAGTTCAATAATCATACAAAAAGGTAAAGCCAGAGGATAAAAAGATACGTTTATTATTGAATACTTTACATGTAAGGCAAGAGCCACATTAGCAGCTCAACGCTTAACTAAAAAAAAGGAGGGGGAAGATAAGAGAAAGGGTAAGGTATATACAGTAATACACTTAAATAGATGGCTATAGATTAAGTATCAATTGTGTTAGGATAAGTACTTACCACAGAGACTGAAGCGTGGGCCCGTAGGCAGCAGCCAGGGTTCGAAATGTATAGCAAACAATTTTATGTATTGCAGGGTACAATTGGAGATACCAGGAGAGCTACAGTGGTTAATAATACATATACAAAATAATTTAGGATTAATCATGGAAAAGATCTCCCCATTGATTACAATCAGCACAAATTGAAAAATCATACAAAAAATAGACTTATCATTCCACCTTCTGCTTGGACATAAACTAAGATCGATATGTGGATAATTGTAGAAAAAGAAGTGTACCATTAGCACCTAAGGCTTAGAGGATCAGACTATAAGCAATACGTAATGAGATAATAACAGCTATACAGTCCTAAAAGTGATTGACAAACCTGCTACAGGGAATAAACAACCAACGTAAAAGAACAATAATGTCCTGGGGGAAGCTATTCTACAATTTGTATTTGGAACATAAGACAAAGATGACCATAAAGTATTAACAGATTTGCTGAATTTAATTAAAAACAATACACATAATACAGCAAAACTTCTAGCTACACAGACAAAATTATTATCGAACAGAGTAAGTGATGTAGAGGACAGGGTGTGAATAATGAAAGTGGATATAAAGAGGATAGAAAAAATAAATGACTTACAGAAAATAGTTAATTTAACAACCGCAGCTATAAATATACTGGCTGGAAGCATGAAGCAGTATATGGTAGACTATGACTCTATAATAATTGCACTTTTTGCGGCAAGAGAACTAGTACATCTGAGGCTAGTATCGCCTGCAATTTTTAATAACTCCAATAAACAAGTACATAACAGTAATAAACAACATAAGCATCTCACTACCAGATAAAGACTACGCCGTTTATACTCAATATTATCTCTGCCAGTATAGCAGAAAGGCCTAGACAGTTCAAATACTTATGCTTATATATGGCCAGAGCATCAATGTATGACGATGAATGAGAAGATCAATATATACAGGGAAATAACGGCTCTCGAAATTTTGAGCTGTGAGAAATTGCGCGAGTTATTTATCTGCGATCATACGGAATTAAGAAAAGAGATAAGGCAACATTGTTCGTGCAAAGCACGGCTTATAGTACAGCACAGCATAAGTGATTGAAAATAATGTTTGGTAAAAATCGTTGAACTGCAAGACACGTACTGGGCCCGATTCCATGCAGCAAACTTTGGGATTTTACAGCAGTACAAGAGGAGCCACTACTTATAGAGTGCTATGGCTTTAAACATAGAACAATTTTACTAAAAAGTACGAGTATTCTATGGCTAAGTACATGCTGTGCCACTCACAACACGAATGTACGCATGACAACTTCGTCAAATGTTGAGGGAAGGCAAAATTGTACCTACTTTACATTAGCAAATATGATCATCAATGGAATATCAAAAGAATTAGATAAAACATTAAAATGTAAGGGAGTTACAGATGGTGTCATTAGCACATGGGGAACTTAAGTTAATAATTAGGGAAGGGTACTCTAGGATCAACCCACTAGCTCTTAGTGAAGATTATTAAAAAGGCTCGTGGGCTCGACAAAATTCAACAAACATGAAAAGGAGTTACAGATTTTAAATGGCTTGTTAACCTTATAGCTGGACTAACAATCACGGAAATGGGACTTTCTATTCCATATAGAACTGCTTTTTCCATTGGGGGCCCTAGTATTAAAACGTTATTGAATGATAACAGGAAAATATGAGAAGAAGCACAAAAAAAGACAGCTGCAAAAGAAGCACGAAAATTGGCAAGAGTTCAAATCATGCCATTAGTAGAACTTCGAGCAAAAAGGAGACAGCGACCCTTTAGATGAGTAATAGAGTTGCCATTGGCCGTAACACATGATTCAAAACCACGAGAAAACGAGTATTAGCGTTGGGAGCCAATTGAATATATTGGGGGTTGCAGTCCGTAGGACAAGACTAAGAAAGAAATTCTTTTTCTTTCTAAATTATGTAATATCAAGGAAGTTATTTGAAGTTTCATTGTAAAAAAAAATAAAAAAAAAAGAACAAAAACATGATAACTGAAGGTATAAAAATAACAATAATTGTTAGAATGATAGTTACAATAACAGCAATAACAGCAATATTACGCAGACAAGAATGAGCGCCAAGAGTCGCTCGACTGTATCGGAAAGCCCACTCCATATGATGAAGACAAGAAAGAATTTTTTTTTTTTTTTCTTTAAAATACGTAATAAAGGTAAAATTATGTTAAGTTTAATTTATAGAAATAAATTACTATGATTATATTATATAAAATTAATAAATATAAAAATAAGTAGGTAATGAGCGCCAGGAGTCGCTCCACTGTATTAAAAGGTGTAATCCGTAAGGCGAAAAGAAAAAAAGAATCTTCTTTTCTCTCTATTACTGGTAATAAGAAATTGGTACGGAACTTTTTTGGATAAATTTATAAATAACATGTAAGCATATGTGCAGTTTTTTAAAAGAAGCTCTACGTTAAATAACGTCATGTATAATTCCAATATCTTATGTTGTATGTAAAACAACACTTAATGTAAAGTAGTATTAAGCAGATGCCCAATTTGCGTCAATTTTATATACAATTTTAGTTGAAGGCATAGCGTATACACAATAAATTTAAAATTACACTTAGCAAATGATGAGAGGAACCTTAATGATTAGAAGAGCACAAATACTCATGTAAAGGGAAGAGCAGTTCTCTATAGTTGAACTGAAGAGTGAGTGTGGAATACTAAACAACATAACATCGCGGCCTCGGACGTGTGACTCACTGAAGTATGAGTGCGAATCTACGCTGCTTCTCCTTTGATCTCATAAAAAAAGGTCCTAGAGCCAAGAGAAAGGAAGAGTGAACAAGGAGAAAGTCTTTGGGGGAATTACACAACGAGCCTTAAAAGAGAACACACGTGTAACTTTGCTTTATAAATGTCATATCTTAAATAAAGATCTTTTAGGTAATTAATTTTGATTATTTTTGCGATAAACCTCCTTAAAAATCTCTGTTTCACGTCACACGTAAGTGTAAGATTAAGGGAGTTAAGCAATTACACAAATAATGTACCCAAAGTAGAAAAATAGTAAAAACATCATAATGTACTAAGATACTAAGCATGTTAAAATAAGCGCAATAATATTTTCATAGGCCATCTAGGTGAAAATTCAAGAGTTTTCTTACAAAACTTAAATTTATAACTTAGATTGAACCTTAAGAAAATAATAAAATATAAGATAACAATCAAATAATGATTATAGTTATGTACTATGCGTATTCCGAACTGTAGTCAGATGGTTCGAAAGTCATGTGGACCAACAAGTCCTAATTGCTGTGTAAGTGATTGACCTAATGATAGAATCTAAGGTTAATTTTTTTATTTACCAATGCCAATAGAATATAATAATATTCGCAAAGTAACAAAAAAATGGTAGGCCATTTTACGCATTATCGTCTGAACAGCTGTTAACTATATATATAAAAGCAAGACATTACTAAAAATCAGAAATGCACCATTGGAACTACAATTTAAAAACAAAAAGTTGAAAAATAATTAAACAATTATTTACGATACAGCTTTTATAATCTTTAAAAAAAATTATTGGTAACAGTTCCTTAAATTTTACAAATATTGCTAGCCGAAAATTTTTTTTTACTAGATATATATTAATTTTTTAATAGATTCTATAAAAAACATTTTTTTAATCATTCAAAATTTATAACCTCACAAACTTGAATTAAATAGTAAATTACTTCTGAGATTCTATGTTAAATGGTAACGGTTGAAACATGTCAGTTGCCTATTAAGCTTATGACTTTGTAGCCAAAAACTTAATAGATACACTATTAGTGTTAGTTTATTTTCTTAAATAACTGTTTACCTTGTTTATCAAAAACATCTGTATAAGTACTTGCAAGCACAAAAGTATGCTTACATTTTGCATTTATGGAAAGTTTTTTTTGGTGATTTCTCGACTTTTTTGCAGAAATTAGGAGTATTATTAATGTTTTTTCTGATTTTTATTAACTCCATGACTTTTGAAGTCTGAAATGTTTGTACATTAAATGACTTTTGCTGAGCCGTTAACTTTTTTTTTTTTCAACCAGGCTGTTGCAGAAGTTACCTTATTATTTATAGATTTTTTTAAATTTAGTCTTTAGAAATAATTTCTGGTTTTCTCTAAAGATCAACTGGTGAATAAGTTACTTTATAACTTTTGCCATACGTGGAAAGTTTTTGTTATATCCATTCAGCTTTTACGAGATTGATATTTTCCCCGTTACAGTGTATCGTTATTTTATGACAAATATCCGGACTTTTTTCTTACTTTTTGAAACTTACATAATGCCCTATTATTGAATTTATGAATGCAATAAGAAATGTATTTCATACTTCGTACTCTTACATAGCACTTAATATGTACATGACTCTTATGTTTAGTTCATAAGGATTCATTATGAAAAACAACAATTAAACTATTCATAAAAAATTATAAATCTAATTTTCTCATTCTCTCTATATTATTGACAAAGACATTGTTTATTTTTGTGTAGTCAGGATAATTTTTTGTAAGATTGTTTGAATTGCAAAAAGTTAAGTCGTCAAAGTTATGGACTTTATTCTGAATTTCAGACTATTAAATTAGTATTTGATGTACTAATAAAGATTTCTTTAAATTATTATAGAAAATTTGGTAAGAAAATATAAAACTCAAAACATTTCTAGAAAATATATAACAAACAACGTATGTATCAAAAATTTTGCTGATTGTGAAGAATGTACTTGTAATAGTGTTATACTCTCTGCTCATATAAGTGAATCAATTTCTAAATGATAAAATTCATAAGTAAGTCAATAATATTAATGTAAATTTTTCACTCCAAAGTTTAATATTATTCAGAAATTAAAGGATATAAGACGTCTTGTAACAGAACATAATTGGGAATAACAAAATTATTAAAAGAAAACGTTTCTGGAAATAGATCAACTTGGATGAGATTGAAACGTAATATTGTTATTCCATGAACCACATTTAACACTAAAAATTCTCTTTACACTATATTTTATTTTGTGTCGTAAGGAATTCATCAAAGTTGTGATATTTGCTATGACTATCAACAAATGTTAATATCTAATAAGAACTTTGTTCTCTCACGGTTAATTATACCAAGCCCTATTAAGGACCAAAAACAAATAGTGAATTATTTCAGTTGAGAAAAACAATAATTTTATAATCGGTAGTATTGTTTAAAAGAAGTATTCTATTAATAAACATAATTTTCACAATAATTTTTATAAATGAATGAAAGATTCATACTTAATGAAATTATTTTGTAAAGAACATTTGTTCTAACTAATAACAATCCTCCAAAAATTACTTGAATTTCGGTTAACAAAACTAAATATAAATATTACGACTTTGTAAATATGTAATTTAAAATTATTTCTATATTCTTTCCATAAATTTTTTTTTTAATATTGAAATTGTTGAAAAAATTGTGGTAAAAGTGTATTTTGTCTTATAAAATGATAAAATTAACGTAAACGGTTGTTTTACAACATATTTACGTCAAAAGATACATAAAATATTATACCTGTTTTTTTTGCACTAATACTAGTGGCCTCCTTTTGACATTGCCCAGAATTTACTAAGCCAAGCACATAGTGTGTTGACATGTAGTGCTAAATATTTTTAGTATATTAACAGTTTGAAATTTTTCATCTGTTCTTGACACTTATTGGAATTAAAAAAATTTGTTTGGAATACATGCCAGTGTTAAACAATAATGTAAGCAATATCATATAAATACATTTAATATATTATAAGCTACACAAACCATTAGTAAAATATTAACAAAAATTTTTTATAATTACTTTAAGAACTAGGAAAAGGTACATAAATAAGTCATTAAAATTCTGAGAAAAACAGATAACAAGCGATAATTTTCAAAAAAATTTTAGCAATGTCAATAGTTTCTTAATAAATTACATTATTTTAATCTTTCATGATAAGCACACGTCTATTTTTAATGATCCAATTTCAACAGAAGTAATCAGAAAAAGTAAGATTTGTAACATTATAGATTATGCAATTTATAAACACATTTTATAAGTGACGACAACGTCTACGCTAATTTTGCAATGAAATATCTGAATTTTTCTAGAAAAAGTCTTTCACCTCAAGAACTAAATTTCTAAATTAATGCCGTTGCATTGTTAGGAAGAACTTTATGTATACCAGATAAATTTGTCAAGGCACAAGACTTAAAAAATAACAGAATTATTTAACAAATCATGAAGAGAATCAGCTCAAAAAATCGATTTCTCGTAGTATTGCATTTATTTGCAAATGATGTCCTGACCTACACTGCATAAAAACGTTACTTGGATATTTTGATCTCAAAAAAAAGCATTTTATTGTATACATAAAAATTAAGGTTTTTCTACGTAGAAATAAATTTTATTCAATTACTGGTCTCATGATTTATTAATTGTAATTGAAAAGAAATGCTAAGGAGTCCTTAAAATAAAGCAAGAATGACATGAGTTTTAAATTTTCTGTCCAGCCTCTCCACCTACCGCATAAGCTTCCTTACTGCCGAGTGGCCTAATCCTTGCCCTAAAACCTGTCTCACACCCATCTCCCAATTGTGCTATAGCTTCAGCCTTTTTACCTACCACCATGCACCACCTCTCCCTCACCCACTGCCTGATTAGTTTTCCCTCACCACTATCTCTGGAGGAGCTGGGGGTTTGACCCAGAAATAGCATAGTTTATCTTCTTAAAATACATTTCATGAAGGTAAGGGCCAGCGTGATACATCGTTAAACTCACAATACATTGTCATTCTTAGGAATTTGAGTGATAACGCACAAATACGTCTTTCGAGAAAAGTGTGTCCGAAAAATCCTCGTTTCTCCAACAAGCGTATTGGTACGCTATTTCACGACCAATTGTTTATCTTTCTTTATATGTCAAGCAAAGAACACTAAAAAATTGTTAACTTTAAATTTGCATTTTGTCAAATGACGAGTATATGTACAAATGTGTGGATGATAAATAGATAAAAGGAAGTGACACTGTATACCACGGTGAAAGAAATTATTACAAGGTGTGCTTTGTTCTACTCAAATGATTAGCCAATAACAGCGTGGAAACAAGCAGCCTTCCACATGGACTTTTTTGTTTGAAATAAGTACAAACATGCTGTCATTAAGCATAAAAGTGACCAAAGTGAAAAAATAGAGGTAAAACTCGAACACGGGAAAAAAACAGTGCTCCCGAAGTTTTAATTGACTGGCTGCCGTTTGAGATGCATATTCCTAGATACAAACTTTGAGGTTACGAAGCTATCGAAGCGCATGGAGAACGTTGGCATTCATTCCTTGGACGAAACATGTTGTCAGCACGATCATGTCTACACTACGGAGAAGAAGGATGCACATCTTAAAGCTGATCGAGAGTTGGTTGATGCGTTTCTTCTCGCGTATGCTTGCTGAAGAAATACCACTAAATAACAGTCGCTTAATGGCATTATGTTAAATGTGTAGCAAGATTACATTGAAAAAGTTTTTTTCATACAATAATTGAGCCATTGGATCTCAGTTTGGGAAGAAAAAGAAAAAAAAAACTTTACCACAAACCAGCATGAGGAACTGCATACGCAAGTGGTAACAAACTCGCAAGAGCTGTAAAAAATAAATACTTGCGACCAAACGTCATTAGTTGGCTGAAAAGTCAAGATAACTATAATTTACACAGAACCATGAAAAATCGTTTTTTCAGAAGAAGCTATACCTTATTTGATGGACTTGGAAGCTTTACAAACTATCAATGACGACTAAGCTTACATTCTCGTTGTCATCGATATCGTCAACAAATATGCTTGGGTTGACCCTGTCAAGAATCAAACATTGAAAAACGTCGCCAAAGCACTTCAATATATTTTTTTTTAAAGTGTCAATCGTATACTTATATGTCTCTAAACAGATAAAGGTATAGAATTTGTAGGTCATGAAATGCAATCTGTTTGATTAGAAGGTAAAGTTGAATACAGAGAAGTACGTAATCTATTGGCAAAGACTGTAATAGCTGAATATCTTATGAAAACTATTTAAAAAATAAAATGTGACGATGTTTGACACACACAAATAATCGTTGCATCATAGATGTTCTTCAAAGTATAATAAAGGCTTACAATGGCATATAGTATTTGTTGGCAAAGATGGTGCCAGCCAGCGTTACCTTACCCAATGTTGTGCAAGCACGTGTAAACGTATAGCAGCGTTATGGTTGATACATTTATAAAAAACCAAAGTATAATTTTGGCGATTTAGTTCTGTGACTACTGTGACATACTGTGACTACACGATAATGTACCCAAAAAAAATCTTATGGCTTATGAAGATTATTGTGTACATCCCGGTCTATACGCAAATATTTATAGAATGGTACGAGAAATTAATAGTTTTTATACTATACGACATCACGTGATTTTAAGTTTGAAAAGAGGTGGTGACATAGTTGCTAAGTTAGTCCTTTCTAAATGAGTGCACAGTGAATAAATGTATTGCTAACTGCCATCTGAAAAATTACGAAAAATTTTAGGCTTTTAAAGTGTCACAAACCTTTTCTTATAAAATAACAAAATTCTATCTGTCTCGCGAAAAATTACTCATGAATGACGTCAAGGTGGAATTGTGATTGGCAAGATCTAGTGATGCAGTTTATCTCATAGACACTTTCAACTTTTTTTCCGTTTGTATCAAAGAAGCGAATCTTTTAGTGAGACGCGTCAAAACAAATACATCTGTTTTTCTATCCGATACCAAATCTATGTTAAGGAGCATGACAAGATATCTGCTCACGCGTGTCGAAGTAAAAGCTGTGACAATGCACAGCAGTTGTTATGTCAAAACTTTAGACAGTATCATTTTGGGCCAGTTACCTAAGAAGGTAATCGTCGGTTTTTTTTAAAGTCAAGCTTATAATGGCGTTCACACTATGAATCTACTTGATTTTTATTATTTTAATATTAGTTTTCATTGTGTGTCTATTGATGGCGTTAAAATCCCTTCTAAACCGTTACAACCAGACTTTTCAACGAATAATTTATACGTCGTTGCTCATCGTACCTTATTTTCAGGTAGTAGCGTTTACTTGTGAAGAAAGGAAACCACATGGATAGCAAATCTTATCACGGTTACTTTCTCCTTGCTTTCAATTTAGTATCATATTTATCGGCCAACGAATGATCCAATAAAAATCTGATTCAACATGGTAGTGTGGGATTGGACGTTTGATTTGCTAACGAGCTAGTACGAGAATATTCTTGAAATTAATGGATGACCTCAAATTATAATCAATTTCAATGGTAATACTATGCCACTATTTACATACACTTACGCTTGCTATTGAAACATGTCAGTATATCTGCTCAGCTCTTGTTGGTACGTTCAACCATGTTTAATAGGCAACGGACATTCAGTATTTTACGATGAAATAAGACGTAACGGTACCAAAAGTTGCCATCGTTGCCTCAAACAATGACTTGTTCGCGTATTGGGTGGTAATGGCAACTTGTTATTCACGAAAGTATAGTACGAGGGCACTGCCATAAATTAACTGAATAACTAAATGAAGTTTTTAAATTTTTAATGATATTAGAAGACGTGCGAAAAATATTTACGTCAGGGACTGCAAAAAGTTGTTATATTCACATTAATAACCTCCTTTTTAAGTAATAAATTTGGAGTACAAAATTGACCCCCTACTTTTTAAAAAATTTATCATCAAAAGTGTATAGGATACATCAGGCATTAAAGCAAATTATCAAAAATATTGATGTACCATGAAGAACGCTTATACTAAACGCTTAAACTAAGATCTTGGCTCTGCGAACGTAACAAACAGCCTGCAGATATTACAAATTCTATCACAAATAACATTTCATACGACCAATATAGTCCCAATAGCTCAGATTCTACGGATGTGGACAAAACCAACAGCACTCGTCATTAATTCTGATGATCGTGCAAAGCTAGACATGTTTTGAGTTTCTATATACATTACAAAACATACCTTTAAACGTATAAGGCCAGTTTTATTTACTGTTTCTATTTTGTATGAGCAATGGATTAGGTTACCAAAAATTTTTCGATGCACTTTCTGTTGATTCGGAAAAGAATGACAAAATTGCCAGACGTTTTATTTCATTGTAGATGGTACAAAAAAAATTGAGTGGCTTGGTACAAGGTAACAGTGGTTGTCTGGTATTATGTTTACGAAAAATCTGTAGTTCAACATCTTTGATATGAGTGTGTTTATGTTTATGTTTGTAATTTGTACTCCGTGCATTTCTTAGAGTCTAGCAGTAGATGCTCATGTTACACTACTATTAATAATAATAACCAATTTTAACGCTTTTGTAATCCAACCTCTAAATGTTTATAGCTTGTAAAAAAATTTCACACTCAGCATTCTAATAAGCAACTAATACACGGTTCTACTTGTTTCAGTTTACGCTGTCCTAAATGTGTTCTTGATAAAATTTTTTGTTCTTAAACGTGTCTTAGTAACTCCAAACGTCTTTTACTTTGTCTTTTCAAAGCTACCACCAGTTACTTTCGGCACCAAGTGAGTTTCTGTGGTTTTTTCCCATTGAAATGGCCCTACCAAAGGCTTTTTTTGTGTATTTTGACCTGCTAAACACGATTTTTGATGGTGGCTTACTAAAACTTAATTGTAAATAAATTACAGTTTTTAACTGTAAACTCCTTAATCTTATTTTGTTTTATTATATTTGCCAAATTCTTTATACTTTATATTTTTTACATAAACGTATTGATATGAGCACTAAATAGTAAGTTCTTCTGGATTTTATTAGGGAGCATTTATTTTCAATCATTTAGTTTGACTTTATACTACGAAAAAGGTGGAAGTATACGTAGCCTCATAAAAGTTGAAGTAGGTGTAAGATTATTTATTAATGATTGCTTGCAACGATAATAAGATTACACCCTCAATTTGTCGAACGCCTTGCGTTTTACATTTTCATTTACTACATTAACCAAACATTTTTTTAAATTTATTAAATTATAATTGAATACTAATTCAAAGAGACCTTATAAATAATTTTAATTTCTCAATATTTAGATACTTTTTGGCAGGTATGTGTACATGTAAGATCTTTACCCTGACCAAAATCAAGTAAACAATTTCACAGGATTTCTTTGTACTCTCTTTAATTTGGTGCTTACTTTTCTGGTATAATCTACTCTCGTAGGGTTAATGCAAGGCAAGAAATACACGACATAACTTATCACCTAATGCATCAGCGAAAGAGTGGATAGGTGCATGGCATACAGATGCCGCAGATTTAACTTGTTCTTACAAAGTCTAAAAATAAGTATAAAAAGATATAATAATTTCAATAAATTAAGAAATTTAGACGTTAAAATCATAGCAGTATAGCTATAAAGTACTTTTTTTAAATTCATGAAGGAAGTATAACACTAAAACAACAGCATCAGTGTCAAAAGATATCAGGTAAACTTTCAAGTATCCAGAAATGATTGCATGGTTGAAATAATTTAAAAAGTTTACGCTGATTTCTTCTACGTCAGTTCTTTGCAAATCTGTTCAATTCACTGGTTCTACATTAGATTCACGTCATGAATTGTTAATCGTGCTAAATATTACAACAAATTGCCAAAAAAAACTCTTCTCTCACATAATACTTTCTTTTTGGGAGCAACACTTCATTATTACGTAATCCCCAAGATGTTTGTTCAAGCTTTATTAAATTTGTATCCTTATTAATACTGTTGTAATTGACCTAAGTGGATTTGCTTACATCTTTTTTGGTGCTAAGAATAGTGTGTGCTCATAAATTCGTACTAAATTTTCAAACGGATAATTTCTATCATTAGCTAGTGCTAATAAGATTGATTTCCTTTGTGATTTTTATATATGTATCCTTCTAGGATTTTTTTGTTTGTCTTAATTTTTTTTTTATACTAATAATGTGTGAGAGTTTAGTAAAAGTTTTTTTTTTTTATTGTTGCTGACAAAAACATCAATTTTTTAACAAATCTCTCATCTTAAAATGTTTTCTCTAACTGAATACCTCAATTAAATATATTTCGTAGTGTAAATACCTCATGGGAGGTGAATACACTATATTACAAAAAAAAAATATATATATTTTGTAGTAGATCTGTACGTATCGAACTGTCCGTTAGATTTCCTGTGGATACATTTTTTAACAGCTGAGTTCCGGCAGTAAATAGGCTTAAATTTTTTCTGTTCATATAATTTTTTATTTTTTAATCACAAATTTTTGAATTTGTAATAACTGTGGGTGAAAATTCACGTTAAATAATTAATATACCTTAAGTATCACCAAGATACTTAAGCTTTTTCAAAATAATAACAGATTAACAATAATTTGCGACACATCAAGTCATAAACAGCTGTTTTTTTTCTTTTATTCCTATTACTTCTTCTATACTACTTTTTGACGTACAATTAATTGACTGCTCCAATCCATGATTTGAAGCTACTAAAGTCAAAGACGTATCAAATTTATTTTACTGTAGACCTACTTTTAATATTTTCTCATAAGCTTCTTATGCTATTTTGTCCAGTAAAAACAGGTCTTCAACGAGCATTGAACGTGACCTTGAATAATTTATTCGATATATAACATGACATACAGGAAAAAGTTTTTTTAGCGTGTTCATATGTAAATTCATATCCCCAATTGGATCTGCTCTTCTTGGATATTAACCATACTAACTAATGTTAATTAGTTTTTCCATGAGCAACACATTTTAAGTTATCAAGATCTACGCATAGTGGATTCATGAAATTCATTTAATAAACTGGCACAACTTATTTTTAAATTTTTGTATAAACACTTAAATTTGTTCGTATCTTTAATCTGTAAACGTTCTTGAAAAACTATTTTTAAATCCGTTTTATTTTCGTACTTCTTTATTCAATCTTGTGTAGAAAGTTCTTTCAGTTTTAATCTTCTCAACACTTATTCTAGATGAGTAAAAGCTTTTAAAAAATGTGCACAATGACTTTCTTATAAGTAATACTTCAAAGGTTATGCAAATTCCAAACAACTTAGACTTGATACGTGTATTTTCCATGTTACTCGTTCTTATATATTTTTCTATGCATGACAGCACTGTTTTCGTTTTAAGAAAGCTGCCAAGAAACAAAACTTTAGAAAAAAATCTTTGAATTTGACATTGTTTTCCAGCTTAATGTGTCTTGCTATTTTTTACACTTTTTTGTCACAGAATACTGCTAATAAATTTTAATAATATGTATTTCGCGTGCAGCTGTATGTAGTTTTTATAGTCGGTTACTTGTGCAAAAAAAACCGAAAAATAAAATACTCTTTGCTTCGGTTGGTTGTCAACATTCATCACTTAATCAAATGAGATCTATGAGGGTACACATTGACTGGATGGTTTTTCTATCACATGAGAATCTTTCAAAAGCATTTTCGTAAGATATCACATTAAAATAGATGAATTTAAGGAGGCTGCATCACGAAATGTACAAGAACTTTTACTGACATATCATTAAATTTGAGATCACGCTGATTCCAATGGTATCTTTGGCATCATCAATTGGTCTCTTATGGCCGAAGGCCTGAAGCAAACTTTTGACTGTTAATGAAACTACTAAAATGGAATGTGCAAGCAAAAAAAAATACTTACCGTCATTCTGACATTCTTATCTTTAAGAAACCGGTTGACTTTATAGGCTTTGGTGATAAAAAAAATTGATAAAATTGTGACGAGGTAAAACTGGTGTTGCTAGTTTTCCCTGCGACCCTGCGACGCCTCCTTGCTCTGCTCAATTTTAAGCATGCTTAGCTGTCTTTGTCTAATTAATTGTTCTTTTAGGGACCCGTGCGAGCTGGACGTGACGACGAAGACGCCAAGCCAGATTGGTGGAAGCGACGGCGGCTGCAGCGGAAGATGGAGAGAAAGGCGCGAAAAGTCAGCGGAGTGCAGCGGAAGTCAGGGAGAGGGCCATCCCGAGAGCTTGGGAGGGGAGTCAGTCTTGCTCGAGCCTTGCAGCGAAGTAGTCGAAGAGAGAGCGTGTCAAGAGTCTTTTCCTTTTTTTTTTGAGTAGAGAGCGCGTTCGATATCGTGGAGTGGAGAGAACGAAGGTACGAAAGTGTTGGAGAATCGAGGTGCGAGAGTTGAAACGTGAGCCGAAGACAGAGGCCAGGGTCAGCATTGAGAGGAGTCAGCTAGGGGAGGTCGAGCGAGCCAGCCAAGGAAGTCGAGAGAGGGAGCCGGACAGTGGACGAGGGCCGACCCAAGAGAGAGAGAGAGGAGAGATCCATCCCGAGGCCGAGGGTCAAGGAGCCACTCTAGAGACTGCAACAACGTCGGGACGAGGTAGGGTGTTAGAGCATTTGGAAGCAGGTGAGAAATAGGAAACTGAGTGTGCCCCGGCCGGAACTGGTCATGAATCGTGCAGGAGAGTGAGAGTGTGTGAGAGTTGAGAGAGAGGGATAGAGAAAGGAAAGTGCGAAGCTGGAAACGAGCTGGGGAGAGCATAGAGAGAAAGACTGTCGACCTAAGGGCAGAGTGCGATGGTGGTGGGACTAAAGGCGTGTGGACTCATACTGTAGGATGCGGGTGTCAGTCCGGTGAAAAAGTGTACGTGCTCGCGCAATCGCGGTCGACGTTGATGCCGTGGCCACTGAATCGCCGGCACCCTCGATTGGTGTATTGTATCAAAGAAAAAGGAGAATATAGTGCTTGATTAAACCTTGATCCCGCGTTAAATCTATTAATCCTAATTGTTTTTCCCCCTTCCTCCTGGAGCCGGGGAAGCTCAGCGTGGACCTCCTTTTGGTTAAGAGACGGCGGTAAGGAGAGGTATAACCGCGAGAGAGCAGGAGAGAAAACTTAGTCGCCTGTTTCCGGGCCGTGGAACTTCTTCACGGAAAGCAGTTCGTGACAAAATAGCTAAAATACTATTTTGGTCTGCAGTTACGTTTGATGAGTGCTGTGACAAACACTGCCAGCCATATTGGTCTAAGGAGTGCTCTCAATAAAAAAAATTTAAATTTGTAAAATAACATGAAAACTTATATAATGATTTTTCAACTTTTATTTGTTGGGTAATAATGCAGTAAATTATGGCAATCATTAATATTTAATTATTTGACAGCTGACTATACAAATATGTAGCAAACTATATATAAAAGCAGGTGGATTCAGTTAAAAATAAAACAAACTCCCTTACCAACATACTACTAGTATAAAAGGAAGCTTTCGTCTAGTGACATCGGATTGATCGTCACTGAATTGACTAACACAGTAGACGATGAAGCCTTCTTAAGATGAAATCTTAAACATGTAAGGTAAAAGTATTTTGTCTTCTGCAGCCGCGAAAATCCATAATCTCTTGGCGTTTTAAAGGTGACATAAGAAATCGTAAATTGACGAAATTGAGATACCAAGTTTTACATGACGATTTTCAGTCGTATTTTTAAACACGACAATCACCGTATCATGTATTGCGTTCAATCTTGAAATAATTGTTTCATGGTGGTCAAAGTTGTCAAATACGGTAGTGATAAAACTATTCGGATCAAACTATTAGAAAACTATTAAAAATAAAATGCTTTGATATCGAAATATCATTTGCAGCTGTATTCAATGCGTAGCTAGTAAAGCGAGTTCTCATTCTTGAATGTAAAAGGCACGTGCACAATATAAGAGGTTGTACCTATACAAAGAACTGTATTCAGTTGACCGATCGCTTTATTTATTATAAAAAAAATTTAATAACGCAAGCGAGAATGAACCCACAACCCTAAGTGCTAACTGTACACTTTATTTATTGAGAAAATAAATATAATAACGCAAGCGCCAATCCACACAAAATCGAGGCACTTACTAGTCGCTATGACAATTCAAAAAATTTATTAATTAACAACGCAAGCAATAACCCTCACGCAACCCAAAAAACTTACTGGCCACATTATTTATTGATCAAATAAATATAATAAGGCAAGCGCGAATCCTCACACAACCCAAAGCACTTACTGGTCGCTTTACTTATTAAAAAAAAAAATATCATAACGTCAGTACCAGTCAGGGGGACATGTATTTAAGGTAATGATTAATAAAATTTATTAATTGACAACGCACGCATTAATTTCCACACAATTAAGGGTGCTTATTGGCCGCTTAACTTATTGATAAAATAAATATAATAACACAAGCGCCGATCCCCACGAAACCCAGGGCGCTTACTGGTTGTTCTAATAATTAGTAAGATTTATTAATCGATAACGCACGCGCCAATACCCTCATAACCTAAAGTGCTTAATAATCGCTGTAATTAATAATAAAATTAAATAATTAACAAAGCTAGCACTAATCTCCACACAACCAGGAATGCTTACTGGATACTTTATTTATTAATGAAACAAATATTATAACGCAAGTGCCTATTACCACACGACACGGAATGCTTACTAGCCACTTTCGATATGTATGATAATCAAAATAATATCGCAAGTGCCAATCACCATACACCCCGGACACTTACTGATTACTGTAATAATTAATAAAATTTATTAATTAACAACACAAGCATCCATTTCCATACAATTTAGGGTGCTTATTGGCAGCTTAACTTATTGATTAAATGAATGTCATAACACAAGCACTGATCCCCACGAAACCCAGGGCGCTTACTGGTTGTTCTAATAATTAGTAAGATTTATTAATCGATAACGCACGCGCCAATACCCTCATAACCTAAAGTGCTTAATAATCGCTGTAATTAATAATATAATTAATTAATTTACAACGCAAGCACTAATCTTCACACAACCAGGAATACTTACTGGATTTTTTATTTATTAATGAAACAAATATTATAACGCAAGTGCCTATTACCACACGACACGGAATGCTTACTAGCCACTTTCGATATGTATGATAATCAAAATAATATCGCAAGTACCAATCACTATACACCCCGGCCACTTACTGATCGCTGTAATAATAAATAAAATTTAATAATTAACAACGCAAGCACTAATCCCCGCACCATCTGGGGCATTAAGAGACCACTTTATTTATTAGAAAAAAAAAATTTTGAAACGCAAGTGCGAATCACTACACAAATCGGATTGTTTACTGGCCACTTTATTTTTAGATCAAATAAATATAATAACGCAAGCGCCAATACCCACATTACTCGAGCAATTACTAGTCGCTCTAACTAGTAAAGAAATTTGTCAAGTATCAACGCAAGTGCCCATCTCCACATGAGACAGGGTGCCTTCCGCTCAGTTTGCTAATTAATAAAATTTATTAATAAACAACGCAAGTAATAATTCCAACACAACTCAGGACACTTACTTTCCACTTTGTTTATTGAGAAAATACGTATAATAACGCAAGCGCAAATCCTTACACCACCTAGGAAGCTTACTAGTCGCTTTATTTATTAAGAAATAAATACAATAAAACAAGCCAGTCCCCCCAGAAACTAGGGCACTTACTGGTCGCTCTTATAATTAATAAAATTTATAAATAAATAACGCAAGGGCTAATCATCACACAACCCAGGGTGCTTACTAATTGTTCTAATAATTAATAAAATAAATTAATTAACAACTCAAGCACTCATCCCCACACATCCTGGAGTATTTACGGGTTGCTTTGTTTATTATGAAACAAAGTATAATAACGCAAGCGCGAGTCACCACACAACCCGAGATTTTTACTGGCCGCTATATTTATTGATAAAACAAATATAATAACAATAGCGTCAATGCCCACACAACCTAGGGTGCTCACTGGTTGCTCTAATTATTAAAAAAATTATTTATAAACACAAGCACCCATTTTCACGCAACCTAATAAGCTTACTGGACATTTTATTTATTAATTGAATAAATGTTATAACGCAAGTGCCAATTTTCAAATATTCAAGGGTACTTATTAGTCACTCTAATAATAATTAAAACTTATCGCTCAATAAGGTAAGCAACAATCCCAACACAATTCAGGGTGCTAACTGATCGCTGTATTAATTAAGGAAGCTCTATCACGAAATGTACAAGAACTTTGACTGATATATTATTGAAGTTGAGCTTGCGTTGAATCCAACGGTATCTTTATTTTTATGGGTTGGCGATCGAAATCCGGAGATAATTCAATTCAAAGTCAGCAATCTTCGAGCTCACTTAACACAGTCCCTTATGGACGACGGCCTGAAGCAAACTTTTGACTATGAATTAAACTACTAAGTAAAATGGAATGTACAAGCAAAAAAAACATACTTACCGAATCCCTGACATTCTTATCTTTAAGAAACTGGGTGACTTTATAGGCGTTGGTGATAAAAAAATTGAAAAATAGCTAAAATACTACTTTGGTCTGCAGTTACGTTCGGTGAGTGCAGTGACAAACACTGCCAGTCATATTGATCTAGAGAGCACGTGCAATAAAAAAAATTTAAATTCGTAAAATAACACGATAACTTTCGTAATGATTTTTCAATTCAATTTATTTTTTGGGTAATAACGCAGTAAATTATGGCAATCATTAATATTTAATTATTTGACAGCTGACTGTACAAATATATAAAAAACTATATACAATAACAGGTGAATTCAGTACAAAATAAAACAAACTTCATTACCAACATACAACTAGTATCAAAGAAAGCTTTTGTCTAGGGACATCGCATCGATCGTCACTGAATTGTCTACCACAGTAAACGATGGAGCCTCCTTAATAAAATTTATTAATGAACAACGCAAGCACCAATCCTCACACAACCAGGAATGCTTACCGGCAGCATTATTTATAAATCAAATAAATATAATAACGCAAGCGCCAATCACCACACAACTTAAGGCACTTACTTACTAGTCGCTTTAACGATTTAAAGTACTTAAAATAATAACGACAGTGCCAATTACCACAGAACGCAGAGCGCTTACTAGTCGCTTGAATTATGTATAATATATAAAATAATAACACGAGCGCAAATCTCCAAACAAACTGGAGTGCTTACTAGTCACTGCAATGATTCATAAAATTTATGGACTAACAACGCGAGAACCGGTCCTGACACTACCCGAGACGCTCACTGGTCGCTATATTTATTGATAAAATAAATATAATATCGCAAGCCCCAATCGCCACACAACCTGAGGCAATTACTAATTGCTATAGTTATTATTAAAAATTAGTATATAACAACGCAATCGCCAAGTACCACACAACCCAGAGAGCTTGCTGGCCACTTTAGTTATATATGATAAATAAAATCATAACGCAAGCTTCAATCACCATACAGCCCAAGCACTGACTAATTGCTGTAGTAATTGCTAGCATTCAATAATTAACAACGCAAACACAAACCCCCACACAACATCTGGCATTTACGGGTCGCTTTTTTATGAAAAATAAAAGTATAATATCGCAAGCGTGAATCACCACACAATCCAGAGTGCGTACTGGCCGCTTTACTTACTGATCAAATAATTATAATAACGCAAGTGCCGATGCCCACACATTCCAGGGCACTCACGAACCGCTTTATTTATTAATGAAATAAATATAATAACGCAAGCGCTAATCTTTACACAATCCAGGGCGCTTACTGGTCGCTTCAATAATTAATAAACTCAATTACTCAATGACGCAAGCGTTAATCCTCACACAACTCGGGGTACTTATTAATCACTGATATGATTAACAAAATTCGCTAATTAACAACGCAAGTACCAAATCCCACACAACTTGAAGCACTTACTGGCCATATGATTTATTAATAAAATAAAAATAATAACTTAAGAGCCAATTTCCGCTTAACCTAGTGCACTTACTGGTCGTTCTAATAATTGATAAAATTTTATAATTAACAAGACAAGCGTCTATTTCTACACAACCCATGGTACTTTCTAACCAATGTGATGATTTATAAAATTTATTAATTAACAGCGCAAGCACTAAATCCCACACAACCTAAGGTGCTTATTAGTTGCTGTAGTAATTCATAAAATTTATAAATTAACAACGCAGATTCCCATCACCACACGACCCAGGGCACTTACTGTCCGCTTTAAATATTTTTGATAAATAGAATAATAACACAAGCGCTAATATCTACACAACCTGGGGCGCTTACTGAACGCTGTCATAATAAATAAAATCAATTCGTTAACAACATAAGCACCAATTCTGACGATGATGCTTACTGGTTCTTTCATTTATTATTAAAAAACATCAAATACTAATTAAGCACAATTAGTACTGAGCAGTAAGTGCCTTGGGTGGTCTGGTGATGAGCACTCACGTTATTACTCAATAAATTTTATTAATTATTGGAATGATCAGCTAGCACCCCAGGTTCCGTTATGATTGGCGCTTGCGTTGTTTCTTTATGTATTGTGAATGGTTAAGTCGACCAGTAAATGCCCTGGGTTGTGTGGTGATTGGCGCTTGCATTATCATATTCATCTTTTTAATAAATAAAGTGGTCAGTAAGCTTTCTGGATTGGGTGATAGTTGGCACTTACGTTATTATTTAATTTATTATAAATTAAGTAAGTGGCTAGGAAGCGATCTAGGTTGTGTTGTGATTGGGACTTGTGATATTATGTTAGTCATTATAAATTAAGTAAGCGACCATGAAGCGTCCCGGGTTGTGTAGTGGTTAGTGCTCGCGTTATTATATTGAATTTATTAATAAATAAAGCGGCCAGTAGGCGTTCTAGGTTGTGTGGAGATTGGCGCTTGCGTTGAAAATTAATAAATTTTATTTATCATTGCTGTGACTTGTAAGCACCACTAGATTGTGTGGTGATTCGTGCTTGCGACATTATTTCATGTTACTTAAATAATTAAGCAGACCAGTAAGCATCCCAGTTTGTGTGGTGATTGGCGCTTGCGTTATTATTTTATTTATTGTAAATCAAGTAAGCGACCAGTTAGGGCCATGGGTTGTGTGGTGATTGGAGCTCGTGTTATTATTTTATGTATTTTATTTATTACTAAAACTTATGATGCTGCTGAATGACCCATTCGATTATTAGGTTAAATAGCTTGAGATTAATTTATTAAGTTATTGTGTGTGAAATTTCATAGAGTAATCTATGGTCTTGCGTCTGGCTTTAAATAGCAAATTCAAATTTTCCGCAAGTTCACCAGTCACAATTGGGAGCACCAATAAGCACTTCTATAATGCCTCCTTTTTGGCTGCCTATTAGCTTTTACAACACTCTATAGATTGGTATGTTAGTGACAGTCACTTTTATGTTACTGACCGTAATCTTTGCTGCAGGAACCCTCTTCTCTCAACACCAGTATACAGTTTTGCTACCAGTGTTGGCAAACACTACCATGTATAGTTATACTATTACGTCTGCATGGTGTTCTTTTCCTATGCGATACCTGGGAAAATGGAAATGATACAAAATGTTTAAAAATTTATGAGACAACCTGTATATCTTGTACTATAGTGTCAACACTGTTGACTGTCAACTGCTGCACTGCACTACACGCACAGACGTATACATCCATATTTATGTAACAATGTGTAAGAAAATTAATACAAATGTAATAAAATTTTTATTTTTCAAAGTAACGTGCAAATATTTTTAATTAGGACATTTGATACATTTAAAAGTCATTGCACGTGTGAATAGTATACAAAATAGAGCGGCTACTAGGTAATAAAAGTAGAGAGAAAGCATCATGTAACAGCCCTCTTTATCATTATCTTTTTATCTATATCACTATGTATTATCTACTAATCTGACATGTCAATACCTTCGCCTTTTATATGTGGAGTAAGTGATAAAGTATTTAAAAAAAAAAAAAAAACTTTTTTTTGTTTCGACACAAAATAAACTTATAAAATACAAATAAAAACCTTTTTATAAGAACAAGCTTCTTGTTCTTAGACTGTTCGTGCACCTAACTATTAATTTCATGACTTTTATAGTTTTCATAAAATTTTTAAATTGCTGATAGTTGGTTGATATTTTATAGTTAATTTATTCTTATAGGTGCCAATGAAGTGCAAAACACCTGTTGATCCGTACTCGTTCGTTGATGAAGAAATAACAATTGGGGGAATAAGATCGGCAAGTAGTCCAGGTAACAACTTGAGTGGCATGACCAATGTTGGTGGTCAACCAAGTAGCCTCATAACGACTACCTCCACGTCTTCCAGTTCTATATGTTCTCTGTCCCACCAACATCAGCCACAGCAGCAAGATCATCAACAACAGCAGCTTCAGATGAGCTTACAACTAATAAGTAGTGTACTTAGTCCACAAATAGAAACCCAACCAAAAAAACGTGGACGCAAGAAGAAAAGTGAAATGATTTTAACACAAGAAGAGTAAGTCTTACATTCTCTTTTCAAACGAGTATAAAAGAAATACCACATAAAATATTTTGCGATGCACACATGTATAAAATTAGTTCTAAAGGACAAGTGTTTTCGAAGTTTTACTTCTATACGTTCGTTATGCATGAGAGTGAATCAACGGTTTTAGACTTTTGACCTTCAGAAAAAGTGTGACGAAACTATATGTTGCATGTTACTCCCACTTTACCCTGCCCCCCTTACATATGCCGTTCCACGCCTGTCCCCTTGACACCACATAACGCCGCACCACCTCATCACACTTCTTAAGTTTTATGAGTTTTTTTCTTTTTCTTTTAACTAATTTTTTTTCAAAACCAGTGCGCCGTGGGTGCTTGAGCACCTAAGTATGTAATTATACTTCTATAAAATTATATAGCAAACAATATAATTTTGAGTATAAAAATGCCTTCTATGAAGCGATGTTATGTACGAAGGTGGTGAGTTATCGTGGGAATAAGTACACCAGCACTGACTGAATATGATTTTAATTATTATTTCATAAGTTAACGATTTCAAACAAAACATTATGACACGATACAATAAAAACTATATATAGGCTGCTCAGCACAAGACATTGCGCTTTTATCGAATCTTTCGTTGATTTGAAAACAATTTGCTACTGCTCACGCTGATTACATCCGTAACATCACACTCACATCTATCACAAACGATCCCACATTCATTCCTAGTTCATATTTAGCACCCAAAATATAATTTTATATAGGAAATTAAGAAAAACCATTTTATAGTGTAGCTTTCGTCAATAGGGTAGTATTACATGCCAGTGAATATCCCTTCAGGACGTTCGTCACACGTAGGTTTTTTTTACAGATATTATTTAAACGTTACACGTGTATTCAAATAGCTTAAAAAATACTAACAACTATTGCAGATTGTTTGACTGTACCATTATTTTATATACGTTACATTAAAAAAAATCGATACTTAACATGTAGCCTTATGAAAAAGTCACGTCAAATGGCATTTATATTATTTGTAGGAATCTCCCAATTTTTGAGTACAAAAGATTACAGTAAGATAAGCCAATCGAATATTCAAATAGACCCACAAGTTGATTTTTAAATGAATTAAGGAAAAGGGTATGAAGTCTGTGTAATGGCATGTATGAGAGTTCCACACTAGAAAAACAATAGCTTTACTGCATACATCAGCGTTCCTTTCAATTCTCTGAGCTGTACCACCAGTAATTATGTGAAGAACGCCTTAAGTAAAACAATTACTTTAATGACGAATAGAAAAATTGTAAAAGGATAAAACACAATAAAAACTAATTATCGTATTTGTACAGTACAGAATTTTCTTTTAATTTTGGATAATTTTGAATAAGTTAGAAAAATTGTAGAAACAATTATTTATTTATTTACTGTAAAAGTAACAAATTAAATATATAGGAATAAATATCTATAAATACATTGGAAAGGTACTCTGCAAAAATATACTAATTTTCTAGTTTTCTGAAAAAACGTTTCCTTACGAAATTGTTCTATTAAGTAAACCATTTATTAATTGAATAAACAACAAAACCAAATAAATGAAAGTGCATTAAATAGTAATTTACATGAAAAAAAAGTTATGAACTACACCACAACATGTAGGAATCGTTGATGTACCCTCACGCATAACGCACCTACAGAAGTATAACTTCGAAAAATGCTTCCCATGAGTCTTGAACCTGCGAGCTTCTGCACACTAGCCAAGGCTCTTACCCACTCTGCTGTGAGCGGCCTTGACACAGGAAATTCGATTACAGATTGTTATCGTGTGGTTCGTAACTTACTTTTAATGTCAATTTTTACTTACTGTTTGTGAATTTATTCGATTATTTAAAAAAATATTATTAATAAATGAATAACTTATTGAATAAACTCAAAATTAAACTAATAAATATAATTTAATAAACTAATACATTCCAAATTTTTAAAATTAAAAAAACAATTTCTTGTTCTGTATAAATACAATATTTGATTTTGATTGCATTTTGTTCTTTCACAATTTTTCTATTTGTGATCAAGGTGAGTCTTAAACTTCAGGACGTTCTTTACATAGTTACCAGGGGAAAACTTCAAACAAATGAGAGGGTTGGAAATATATGCAGCAACGCTGGCAATTATTTTCCCACCTTCTAACCTCAAAGTAGCACCTTCATCGCTCGATTTTGGGTTCTTAGGTGGAAAAATAATATACAAAACTCGTTCGAAAACCCTTCTTTATGAACATCGTTACGGCCCTCGTCTTTGGCTCATGCCGTAAATCTCCTGGTTCGTAAATCGAATCCTTTGCAAACTAATGCGTAGTATGCTATTTCTCAAATAGATGACCTTACATACTTGATTTTACGCCTACTTGACGTTCTCTTTTTTGTGCTGTTAAAAAAAACAACTTGTGCATCCATCCAAAAATTGAATAGGCTCATCTAAACATAATATTTCATACAAACTTGGGAGATTCGTACAGATTATCTAAAGACAACTTTTTGTGATTTTTCCATAATGTTACATAGTGAGTTGCAGTTTTTTAAAATTTAACATATGAAAAAAAGGGAAGATTAAATAATCTGCATTTTTTTTAGTATTGTTAATGATACTTTTAATATACATCAGATGTTTAAATACTATCTGTGAAATAAATTAATGTGTGATGAACGTCCGAAAGCGGTACTACGAGACGGTGTTTCTCAATTTTTCAGATATAAACAAATTTTGGATACTTAAAATGGACTAGAAATAAGTACTTTTATGTTTTTAAAATTTTTTTTTTAATCTCCACACGTAGCAAATACAACTGCCCTTGAATCATTTTCATAGATATCTATTGAAATTTTAATTTTTACTGTAAAAATTTCAATAAACAAATTATTTACATACAATATTTCAATAACAGTTTGTACCAACACTGTACCCTTTGCAATTGTTGAAAATTTTTTTACTTTTTTTTTGTTTATGCCTGTCCTGTTGCTTATTTTCTTTTAATATTATAGTTAAAATTTAAGTTAATTTAAAATTACGGGCTTGACGCTAGGACAATAGGCATTGAGCATTCGTAGATCTCGAGTCACGTGATTGATACATGTTTAAGGACGATACGTATATTCAGTGATTAGGTAACCTTTGGTGAGGAAAGATGCATCATGTAATACATGGAGTTATAATATTAATAAATTAAAATCGATTTTAGAAGATGTTGTAAAGTATTTATAATTCTAGGCTCATTTATTTTTAACAATTATCTTCGGCCCAGTGCGAATCTACAATATCGTTAAATACTTAACGTTTATTATTGAATCATAAATCAACCTTGTATCTTTTGTCTTGACTTAATATTTCAACACTCTCGTTGCATACTTATTGTGAGTTGCATTATAATAATTCGGAAAGCTACTTAGATAATTGACAATGTATGTTTAATCTGCTTTCGTGCCTCTGCTTCCTTGTAACAGCTTAACAATTAAATTTTTGAACCTTATTTGTTCCTCGCAACTATCAGATTTTTTAACTTTTAAACTTGTTTTCATAGAAATATCATATAATATTATATTTCCTAATTTTTATTTTATCACTAGTTACTCTACATACTCATTATACATTGCAACGTACATTTTTCTTTATTGTTATCGATTTTTATCCTGATATAATTTTTAACTTTACTTATGTTTTTAATTACGAGTTGCTTCACAAGTTTTGCTTTTATTTTTTTTATCTTATCAAATCATTACTGCATATAAGTAAATCATCAACAATAAGATGAAAACTATATTTGATTTGATTTATCATTTTTTTATGAATAAACAACAATCGTTATAACTTGTAACAAAATTTTATGAAATTGACTGAATTAAGTTTTCTTCCTTTCAATTCATAATCTAGTTTTTTTCATCACTAGTTTAATTTTCTCGTTTTTAATGCTTTCGCTCATTCTTATAATCAAATTGACCTTTGCTGAATGGATCTGATTTTACTTTTAATTTTTGTTTTCTATTACTTTAACATGTCTAGCTACTATAACCTTATTGTGGCGTATAAAATAGTTAAAGGTGGTGTTTCATTGTTAATTGTGCTCACTATTATCTAATTTTTCAATAAGCCACTGTTTTTTTTACTTTAGACCGAAATAAATCTATATTTTCTTCATTCATCTAACACCTTTTCATATCCATTGCCGATCTGTTATATTCTTCTGCAATACTGTTCAGTTTACCTACATAACGTAGGTATGAAAATAGTTACACACTTTTAATTTTCATAAAGTGAAAAATTTTTTTATTTAGGTACTCTTTTTTATTGTCACATCAAAACTTTTTAACCCCTTTGTTAAATTTATTTTCTACTAAATTTATATAATCGATAAAGCATCTCGCTGTTCCTGACTCATTTCGTATACAATAGAAGCTTACACATTTACTTAATTAAATTATAAATGTTAATGTGAATATTCATTGTGATTTCATGAATTCATCATTATAGTGAATTGTCCCTCAGCACCAGTAACCAGAGTATTAGGAGACTGAGTCATTAGCATAGCAAACTAGAAGTCCTCCAAAATTTTTATTTGGTAAAGCTTTTAAGAAATTTTTGGCCTTCTTGACATAAAAATTATACTGTCTCTCATAATATGTGATAGGTCATCTACTACCAACAGCAGCATATGATCTACCTCGCTCATTATCCACCTGCGTGCACATGTGATACGTGCTATATTGGATGAATCAAAATTTTAAATCCGTATTAAACTTTGACTTCTTAACTCTTATATGTATACGAGATAAATTTAACTTTCATCGATGGTTCAAAATAGTCCAAAGCAAAAATTTTTTTTTGTAATGCTTTAGATTAGACTCTGATTGCTATACCCTTCCGTACAATTAATATGTAAAATGCATAACGAAACTTATGGAACTTAAGCGCTTGTGTATACATTCATTGTATGTTTTTTTAAATATGTAAGTCATTAACAGCTTAGTTAGTTCACCATCCCATTGGTCAAAATTGGTTAGTTTTATCTTGAAGTCTTCATAACTTGTGTTTCTATTTTATTTATAATTTTTTTAGTATAATTATATAATCTTGTTAGTCAGTAAAAACAAAACGTTTATCTCAACAAGACAAAAAGATAGTTATTAAGTTATTTTTAAGAAGCCTCATATTAACTTTTTTACTATAAGGAAATGGAATAGATTTATGTGGATTTTAAAGGCTTTTGTCAATAAAAAATAATAGGAATAATAATTTATGTACATATTATATTTTCAGACAAACACATAAAAAAAAAATTAATAAAGACAAAAACTATTACAAAGTGTATCAGAAGATTTATTTGTTTGTTTAAACTTACAACCACATTAAAAAACCTATACCAGTTCTCGATATGCAAGATATTTTTTTTTCTTCTTAGTTTTACACTATTTGAGCTGATTATTATATATTCTACATTTAATAAACATAAATACTTAAAAAAGTGATACAAACTAAATTTTTTCCAAGATTTAAGAATCCATACTTTTGTCAGTTTCATTTTTTTTAAATTTTAAATAAATTTCTTTTACAAGTATATCAAAGCAAAAAGATGTTGAACATGATATTAAAATAATTATCCAAAAGTACGTTATTAATCAAAGACTGAAGATTTCCTTCCACATTTTTTTGTATGGGATACAAATTTTCTTTACGTGTTTTTTCCACGCTGAAGACTTCAATGATTTTTTCAGTAGTCAGCTTTACAACTAATAAAGTTAACTTGTCAACAATAGAATCTTTGCATTTATCGACTAATATGGTTAGGCTCATTCCAGAGAATTCTTTCATGTATACATTTAGCCACTTATGTGAGCCCTAAAAAACTGTGCCTATGCATAATAACTGTTGTGCAATATCTTTCTTTTTGACACGTGGAATGATTTTTCTCGATATTAGATAACTTTCATTCAATTTAAAAGATTTTACCTCATGTTATGAAGTAAATGTCAACTTAATATTACCCGCCTGCAGCTGACCCATTTCACTGACGTCTTTATTATTAAAATTATTATTTATAGCAATAAAATGATTTTTTAGTTAACTCCATGCATGTGAGTTTCTAACAACTCTTTCTGAATTGTCTTTTGAATATCTGTAAAATAGGTTTAAAACATAGACATAGACATAAGTGGGTAGATATGAGTCATTAGCTTTCTACTAGATAATATATCATTGTCTGGTTGATTTTTAATAAAGTTTTCTGACTTCAACTTTGTTGTATTACTCTCCAGTATTAAAGAACAGTTTTCTCGATTTATTCCAATTAAGCTTGTTTTTTATAAAATGTCAAGTGCATGAGCTTGTAGGACTTTATGCAGTAATTAATATTTTCGTACTCCAGAGATGATTAATATAATATAATACCACCCGTCATATTCTACAACATCCAGACAACTGATTGGTTTGTAAGGAGATGACGCAATCAATCGACAAACATGAAACGTTTGTGGAATTATACTTTCTTAAAAATTTTTACCAATACAGGCTAGAATAAATATTGTGAACAATGTTAGATTGAAAGTGTTAAATGCATTTGTAAGCTTTTACTTTAAAAGTACGATATTGTAATGAAATTAAACATATAAGCTTTAAAATACTTGTCTCCTATTTAATAAAATAATTCTCAACATAATGATAGTCAAAGCACCAGTAGTCAAACATTGAGATTTGTTTTATCGTTACGAAATTTAATATAAAATTGTTAAAAAAAATATAAATATTATATGATTATATCCAAAAGTCTTGGCTTATAATGAAGTGAAGTGGGAATTATAGTTTTATGACAAAATATTTTGTTTTGGCTTTTCTTTAAAATTAAAAAAAATTTTTTTTTAAAGAAAATGTTTTCAATGAGAGTTATCCAGCTAATAATAATGCATATGGACTAAACATTTAAAAACAATGTTAAAAAAAAAAAATTTTTTTTTTTAAATATCAGGAAATCATAATATTTGCAGGGTCTTAAAGTGCCATCAGTGCCTTAAATTTCATAAAAATAAAGTGTTATACAGTCTTCTGAAAGTGCGTCAAAAGTCTTATCATGACATGGGATGTGTAGAAAAGTCAGTGTGATGTGTTCACATTTATGTAATCAAAAATGACAAATCAACACCAGGACTAAGTAAGTTATAATTTTGATTGTTCATAACCTTGATAATTCAAGACGAATTGAAACCTGATTTTCTGGATTCGTCGAATGTTAATTTTGCGTAAAAATACATAAAAATCAATTTTAATGAACGTGTTGTTTAAGACCGTACCTTTTTTAACTCACAACTTGGTTATTTGCAGAAAATTAGACTTAATAACACTCGTTTTTCATAAGTTTATGAATAAAAATTAATTACAATCTTTAGTTTCATCAACTAATATGGTTAGGCGTTTGGTGCTAAATACGGTGAATTTTTTTATCTACATAGCTGCTTGCATTGATGTAGCTCATACTCTGGTTTGTATGCAAGTATGCATCTTTTTTTTTCCTCTCGGAACATTGTACCTAACTTCACATGCGAATCAGGATGCTGACCACTACTATTTTACGAGCTTTGCAGTGAATAGTTCCTCAATGCCAGGAAGCAGAGAATTAAAAGACTAAGTCATAAGAAGATGATACTAGAAGTTCTTCAAACTTTTCATTTAGAAAAGCTGTAAAGAAATTTTGTGATGTTTCAATTAAAAATTAATCCGTTTCTAAAAATGTAATGGGTCATTTACTACCAACAGCAAAAGATCATATGTCTCGCTCATAAAAACTTGCATTTCTATTTTAATTATGATTTTTTATGCGTAATAATATAATCTTGTAAGTCAGTAAGAATGAAAAGTTTCTAATTTTTTCAAAACTCGTTTTTACTGACTAGACAATGTTGATTATTATATTTTAATTAAGGGTAAAATCTCGCACCATTATTAACAAATTTTTCTGTGCACCACTTATTGAGTTAATGGTTCAAATCGCTCGCCAAGCCGAGTCACGTGACGTCTCTAAAAAAGCAGGCCCTGGCTATGCTTCCAGCGGCAACCGTATAACACACGTACTCATACACACACATGCACGCACACACGTGCACATGCGTGTATATGTGTCTGGAAAAACACTGACAGTTTTGAAATTAGACTGAAACCTAGTATGGAGGAATCAGTGTGAGATAAAAAGATAATCAAGTTAAAAAAATATAAAAAGTATCAAGCACACTTTGTAGTTTCTCTCGTTAACTTCTAGGTCATTCTGATCTTTGGCAGATATAAGTAGTGCTATAACCATTCAATGGTGAGTTTTGAACCATGAATTCTGATCTTATAAGGAATTGCAATTAAATAAAACTTAAATACAAAGGAAAATGTTGAAAAGACTTGTAACTATGTCTACTGATTGTCAAAAAATGTTTTTTTCAATTATTATTTAACTAGATATTTTATTACAAATATTAATGAACTTCTTTTACTTACTCATTTGCAGGTATTCTATGTTAAATGAAGCCCACTTATATAACGTTATAAAGAATCCATATTTATATATATCAAGAAATTTGCACTAAAGGTGTGTATATATGTAAACTGTTGTACTTAATAAGCTTTCTAAATTAAATTTTTTCTATTTCGTCATAAAAATACACCTTAATTCTTTCTGTTATAGGTATTTGAGAAAAACCTTCAAGAATCGTTTTTCAATTTTTCCTGAACTGTTATAAAATTTATTTTTCCTCCAACTGTCATATGCTTAACTAATTTTAAACATATGCTCAACAACTATGTACACAGCTGCCGTTAACGGAATTATTGAAGTTAATTTTTAATGTTCCATTTCTTCATTCGCCCATATATCTGACACATTAGTGGTTGAAAGATTTTAAGATAATGTATACGGATCTTAGACTACAGAATGCAGAGAAGCAAGCTTAACTACCAATAACAGCAGCGACTTCAACAGTGATAGCAAAAAAAATGAACACGCTTCTTACACTACCACGTCCACTGCAGGTACTAGTGGTAATTTTTTATTATGAGCAGAAACAGCAGCAGGTCCATCACCAATAGCAACAGTGATAGCAGCAGCACCACCACCAATAGCAACAGCGGTACTAGCAGTTTCACCACCGACATTGGAATTTTGACAGTGTACACATCGATTGCTTATCTTCCCAATAAATAAATTTCATACAAAAGTTGCTGGCTGTTATTGCATAACGGCATTAAAGAAATTAATGATTTTGCCATTTATAACGAAGGATTCACGAGAGATGACGTCACTATCGCTCTAGAGAGGTGCGCAGATATCTTTTAGCTTCAAAAACAAACCAGCCGTAAAAAATAGCGTTATCTCGGGAACCATAGATTGTAAAGTGACATTTTTTTTAAAATTTGGATAACTAGTAGAAATAATGATATTTACCACAATTTCAACTTTCTAAGAACTAGTGCCAAGTATTAATTTAACTGTTCGTATTCTTCAATGATTAAGGACATCGTTTCTCTCGCTTAAAACTGATCCATCTATTACAATTATTTAACAAATTACGTTTTTTGTTTTATACAATACAATACATTATCATTATAATATGGAGCACATAAATTTTAGTATAGTGTGAAAATAATTTTTATAGAATGTTACGTAGGGCGTACAAAACATATAGATACATACATTTGCTACTTCATTAAGTAATGTATACATTTCTGTTGTTAGTCTTAAGAAAGTGTTTTTTTATAAATAATTTATTATCTATTTTTTCCTCTTCCACAGTATCTATAGCTATTTACAAATATTCTTCTATTTCTTTTTTTTCAGCTCTACTATTTGCAAGTATTTCATCGATAGTTTTATCGTAATGCATGAAATAATGTTTAACCTTTGCTGTAACTATGTCCTCGTTTATGCATAATTCTCCATCACAGCCCAAACACAGTCAAGTGCATTTAAATCCATGTTTTTTACAGCTGCATACATTTGACCTGAACTTTAAAGCGCAGTGGCATGTTATTTTTTTCGAAATGCTTTGAGCAATCAGTTCAGAGCTTTAATAAACTGGCATTAAACCATTTGGTGTTTGCTTCATGCCCAAATGCAAAGCTGATTTTTCGTTTGCGTAGCCATTGCTGCAGTTAGAAATACACTCCATAACTGTGTTGTTTACCAGTACCCACTGTAGGTGGCAGCGATTTTAATACGGACGCAGATTTGTTCATAGATTTCTGGAAGTGCATGATTCACAGCTCATTTAGCTTCCCCTGTTCATCCTTACGTACAGTAAAGTATCCTTATATACAATAGAGTTTTACAATTATTTGATTACTAACTGTAGCAACTGTCGATAAACTGGCCATTGGATCATAAAACACTTTAGTGGCATTTTTCAAATCTTCATTATTTTTAAGTACTGCAATTGGCTTGCTTTTTACAATATTTACGAAGTAGCACAGTGATAAATACACCACGGTACAAAACAAACATAATTTTTTAAATAATTGTAATAGTTAGATCAGTTTCTAGCGAAAAAAACAATGTCTGCGTTCATTGAAAAATACTAAATGTTAAATAAATATCTTGCACTAATTATTAGAAAGTTAGAATTGTAGTGAATGTCATTATTTTTACGAGCTTTTCCAAATTAAAAAAAAAAAGGTCACTTTACAACCTATGGATCCCGAGATAATGTAATTTTTCATGGCTGGTTCATTTTTAAAGCTGGCTGGAAGGTATCTGCGCAGCTGTGTAGAGCGGTAGTGACGTCATCTCTTGCGAATCCTTCGTTATAAATGGCAAAACCATTAATATTTCGAATGCCGTTATGCAGTAACAGCCAGCAAGTTTTGTATGAAATTTATTTATTGGGAAAACAAGCAATCGATGTGAACACTGTAACAATTTTAGAAAAAAGCTTTATTCATAAGGAAGATACAATCAAACAATAATTATCCATTGCCGATCTGTTATATTCTTCTGCAATACTGTTCAGTTTACCTACATTGGAAAGGTACTCTGCAAAAATATACTAATTTTCTAGTTTTCTGAAAAAACGTTTCCTTACGAAATTGTTCTATTAAGTAAACCATTTATTAATTGAATAAACAACAAAACCAAATAAATGAAAGTGCATTAAATAGTAATTTACATGAAAAAAAAGTTATGAACTACACCACAACATGTAGGAATCGTTGATGTACCCTCACGCATAACGCACCTACAGAAGTATAACTTCGAAAAATGCTTCCCATGAGTCTTGAACCTGCGAGCTTCTGCACACTAGCCAAGGCTCTTACCCACTCTGCTGTGAGCGGCCTTGACACAGGAAATTCGATTACAGATTGTTATCGTGTGGTTCGTAACNAAAATCAGGGTTTTTAATTGGTCATGGGAACCACGGTAAAAATAAAGTTTAAACATTTGATTAGTACTGGAAATTAATTAAACATGAGATGTATGTCTAAAAATATGATAAAATAAAAAAACATAATTTTGTCAAGCATAAATACAGTTCTCACAAAGTTTAACCATAGTGAGTACTGAACTAATTTTCTTTTTTTTTTTCTTATGATTAGTTTTTCAAGTTTTTGTTTTACTAAACAACATAAATGCAGTTCTTATTTGTGTAGAGCTTCGTTTTAACCTTGGATCTCACAACATTCTTGTTGTCTGTGAAATTATCTTCTTTATTTTATGATGTTCTTCGACACGCGTCTAATTTTTAATTATTTTTCGGCACTCATTTCATGTTTAAAGAACTCCGTTCTTACCATAGGTCTTATGATCTATTTAAATCTTCTGATTGGCTTCGTTCTACTTTTTTAAATTTTTTTTCATTTTATTAAGTGATAGCAGCAGCACCACCACCAATAGCAACAGCGGTACTAGCAGTTTCACCACCGACATTGGAATTTTGACAGTGTACACATCGATTGCTTATCTTCCCAATAAATAAATTTCATACAAAAGTTGCTGGCTGTTATTGCATAACGGCATTAAAGAAATTAATGATTTTGCCATTTATAACGAAGGATTCACGAGAGATGACGTCACTATCGCTCTAGAGAGGTGCGCAGATATCTTTTAGCTTCAAAAACAAACCAGCCGTAAAAAATAGCGTTATCTCGGGAACCATAGATTGTAAAGTGACATTTTTTTTAAAATTTGGATAACTAGTAGAAATAATGATATTTACCACAATTTCAACTTTCTAAGAACTAGTGCCAAGTATTAATTTAACTGTTCGTATTCTTCAATGATTAAGGACATCGTTTCTCTCGCTTAAAACTGATCCATCTATTACAATTATTTAACAAATTACGTTTTTTGTTTTATACAATACAATACATTATCATTATAATATGGAGCACATAAATTTTAGTATAGTGTGAAAATAATNTTTTTTTTGATGGCATGAAAGGTGCTCCAAATCTTCAATACTATATTTGTGTCTTTTTAATCTGACCTTTATGTTTTTATTTATGAAGTTAAAAGGGTAATTGTTTTTTATCAACAGGTTGTACATTAATAAATCAACGCAAGAAAACTTAAATACACTTTACTTGTATTTATTTATTTTCTCATATTTCGCCCTCAACGGATCCCTAATCACTTTGAATTTTCTAATATAACTTTCGTTAGTATATATCAGGGCCCTCCAGTGAATTTGGAAATTCAAAGTGATCAGTGATCCGTTGGGAGCGAAATGTGAGAAAATAAATAAATACAAGTAAAGTGTATTTAAATTTTCTTGCGTTGATTTATTAATGTGCAACGTTTTGCTGACAATATGCGTCAGCCTCATCAGGCTACAAAATTAAAATTAAAAATACATAATGAGTGATCTGGAAGGCTCAAATACAAAATACAATAAATTTTGATGTAAATTGTTACCGTAGGTACGCAAGAATTCGTAAGTTTGGTTGACTTACTCGTCACCTGTCGTGCTATCGACTGACAATAAATTACAACAACAAGCCAGCGCTTATAAAGGCAGAGCCGCAAAGGTAGACGGTAAAGGGCGATGAACTCGATCGGGACATTTAAACTTTCGTAGTAAAGGAAGGTATGCTCTATTAAAGGAAAGCACATCCTCCTTTCTATTGATGTTGTGTTTGTCGAGTTTTATATAAAGCATTTCGGAAATAATTCTTTTTTTGTAATTGGATTCTTTGTCAAGGATTTTAAAGTTATCCCAATCGAATTCATGGTCAAAATTGATTTGGTGTGCACAAACAACGGAATCNATTTAATTATATTTCAAATTATCAACTAAATATAAAAATAAATCACAGTTTACAATATAAACTATGGGTTTATGGTAACAAAAATAAGATACGTTTGTTTTTGACTGTATTTTATTTATATATTAAGAGAAAACGGCATCTATCGTGATCCCATACCTTGTTGTGTACTTTTCAGGATTATTATTCATAGTTACGTTTAATTTTTGGAAGAGGAAATTGGTCAGTGGCTCGAAGTTCTTATGAGCAAAGTTTATGTTAAAATCACTAACTTAAATAAGTGGAAGTTTATTAAGATCTTGGCCAAGCAATTATGCACCTCTTTTAGTATACTTCAGTATTATTCTGTGAATTGTTTCAATTACATCTTCCCTTTTTCGATTAGGTGAGACGTAAATGACTACTATTACTATTTTTTAATCATTTTCCATTATAGATATGGCTTAACAAGTGTTTGCAATATCTTTTGTTCCAACATTTAAATCATGGGTATTTCGTACCGTCATATCCGTATTTGGACCGACGATATTCACTTATCACTAATATTATGCTATATTGCAACTCCAGCTGACCGTTCATGAACATGTTTGAAATGGATGACACAGTTAAATTGTGGTACATCGATTTGTTGATTATTTTTAATCCATGTTTCAGACAACATTAAAACATTACATTTTCTAGTGACTGTATTATTTAAATCAAGTAAATGTTTCCTTAGACTTTGAATATTAAAGCTTAATATAGACATATTTCTTCTACCAGAAATGTAATCAGTTATTATTTGAGCTTCAGTCTCTAGAGAGTTTAAAGGGAGCCTTTGAAATTCTTCTACTAAACTTACAGTCAAAGCAGCTTGTCGACGGTTATGATAAAATTTAAACTTAGTTGGATCGTAATCAGGTGTTACTATATACAATCCTCCAAGACTTGTTACACGAGAAAGTGCAACGTAAACGAGTGATTGCGAATGCAATTTTTCATACCGATAAAAAACTTCATTGAACATTCCACCTTGAGGTTTGTGAACTGTCATAGCACAAGCTGCTTTCAAGGGGAAATATTTTCGTTTAACGGTAACTTGATTGTCTCTTGTTTGAAAAATATTCGATATTCGTAGTTCAATTGGTACGGAAAATCTATTAATTTCATTTTTTATAGCAAATGAAGCAACTTTTTTCTGATTTTTTTTCCAATTTTAATGTTACTAGGAAATTCTAGCCAAACTCGGAAAAAAACATTGTCTTTATCAAAATCTAAATGTACCAACTTACCAATATTGCCGTGGGCTAAGCTATCAGATATATCAATGTTTGAAGTGATGAGATAATACTTATTTTTAACAAAAGTATTAACGTAACATAAACCACCTGTATCTGTTACTGACATTTTGTGTACTTTTCGTCTAAAAGTACTTTCCTGTTGAGCATCTTTTGATCTAACAATGACATTATCAGTTATAGAAATTATTTTGTGTGGTGATTGTTATAAAATTTTATTATTGTAACTATTAACATCTACATTTTAAAGATATAAATAACCTCTATCAAGGCACATTCTTTGAACTTCAGCTTTTGTGAAAAATCTGTATTCAAGAATATCAAGTCTCACATTTGATGATACTTCATCGTTGCTAATTTTTGTTAATATAGAAAAAAACGTTTCATTAGCCTGCCTTATTACTTAATTAAGATGGTAAAATTTTAATTTTTCCCATAAATAAGGCCCAACCATAGAATTTTTAATTGATTTGTAAGTAGGCGTTAATCTAACTGGTTAAAGTTGACATAAATCGCCAATAAAAATAACTTCAATGTTATGACTTTTATAATTTTTAGTAATTTGTTTTAGACCCGTATCAACCTTAACCAAGAGTAATGCACTGACCATGCTTGTCTTATCAATGATAAATACTTTAACGCATTCAAAAAGACATCTGTGTAGTTGTAAAAGTTCTGATTATAACGGTAATAGATTTAAAAGAGAAATTTTGAGAGCAGTGTGAATGGTTGTACCGTCAATTGCTACAGCAGCTTTACCAGTAGAAGCATAGATTATGTAAGCTTTGCAACAACTATCAATGTCAGTGAGCCTATTGTATAATTCCATAATTAGTTTGATAAAAAATGTTTTACCACACCCAACAGAACCAGTCAAAAATATTTGAAAAGGTGACTCATGTTTATTCTGAAGATAATCAATAATGATATCTAAGAGTTCTATTTACTCTATGTTTGCAGATCTCATTAAATCGTAAAACTGTTCAGTACACATTAAATTTTCTCTTTTTTGCTATGACGCTAAGTTTATTTAAAGAGGCACGTTGCAAATCAGTGTTAACAGCACCTTCAGGATCGCAAAACAATCTTTCATACAGGTTCAGTTCAAAAATCATGTTAGCTTAATTTTGTAAATCTTTGTCTTGAACATCGTTTTCATCATTTTCTCTATGCAACTGCTTGTAAACTTCAAGAGTTTTCTTTATATCCATGTTAGATTCAAACTCTTTTCTGCGCTCCAAAATTTGATCGTCATTGTCTTTATATATTTAAATGAACTTATTTTCAGCTAAAACATCATTCTCTTCGCTTTTAAAAAGAATGTGTAACAGTACTATTTCTCGTGCATGATCATTAAATTCAGACATATCGTAATAACGGTACCTAATAACTCTAGGCTTTTGCCTTTCAACATATTCTCCTTTATTATTCAAATAATATTCAGCAACAAACTGTACCAACGTAACGTCTTCGAGACTGTTAGGTCTTTTTTCGTATTTATCAAACACATTTTCTTTCCACAATCGTCATCCATTTCATTAAGTTCTTTCATAGTTTTGCTTAGTCTCATACGTTTTGTAGGGTGAATAGTAGATATATAAACGGCTGCTAAAGATGATTTAGCTATTGGTTCGTGCAATAAGTACCAAGCAGCTTCGCAGCAGTGCTGACATTTTAACAGAACTAAGAACGTTAACACTCATTTTTCTTGTAATTTAAACTATATCAAGCTCAGAATTTTCAATTTCAATTCAGCCATAATTTTAATAATTTGTCGTTGTAAATTAGTTATACCTCGATTGTATTTGATAACGTACTCGACAACGTAACCAGCACAAAAATAATCATCTTGAATAGTTTGAGAATCCATATTAGATTTTAAATGATGCAAAACAAATGGATTGGATGTTTTGTGCCATTTTTTCGACGCCGTTCAACGATAAAACAACTTTGGTTGAGTGATGGCAGCACGGATAATGTTGTGATAATGTTTGTCAGACATGATACCGTTGTGGCTATAAAAGTTATCAAATTCTTCGTCATCAAAATTTCATAAGTTTGTTTGAATCAGACTATAATGTTTCTTATAATTATTAAAATTTTCTTCAGAAAAATTGGAGTCAGTATCTTTCATTGGTATAAATGTCACAGTTTTTTTTGATGGCATGAAAGGTGCTCCAAATCTACAATTTTCTTTTTTTTTTGGATCCATTTTTTTATAACAAGTGGAGGTGTGCTTATGCGCTTGAATATTAATATTTCCAGAGGCTTCAGACACTGCTACTGAAACTAATTCATTAATTATATTGATCACGTCATTGTCATTTTTTAATAAATTTTCAGGTGCATTATGTGACCACAAAAAATACGAGCATGAGGACTACCTAGATGTTGAAATTCTATTCTTTTAAAATAATCTAGCACCCAGTATTTTCCAAATGGTCTGTTTGTTTTATTTTGCAAAATGTTTATTAAAAAATTTACTTATTTATTGAAATAAATTATACATGTAATAGCATCGTCATTGGTTAGTGTAGCTTTTCTGACATAATGTTGCTTTGCAAAAAATTAATCAGAAACGTAAGTTTCATTATGTTTCAATTTATTTAATAATTTCAATAATTTTTTCCATCCAACTTCTTTTGCACTTATAGTCATAAAAGTTGTTGGTGCACCGAATTGTCTAATAATCGCAAAAAGATCTTTTTTTTGATCAGCTTAATATCAAGGAGAATTAGGTGTACATAGAAGAAAAGCAAAGTTACCTGCAATACAACTGTTTTTATAATTTTCGGATTGAATTTGCTCTTTTATAATATTAGTATCATGGCCAATATATTTAAAAGCTACAGTCACAGCTTCTCAAACTCGCTGTCTCAAAATTTTAACAGCCAAATATAAAAGATGTTGTGGATCTACACCCCGACGATTGGTACGTCAAAGTTCACTGGTAGCTTAAATATATTAACCAGTCCATAAAATTTTTTTTTTTTACAAGACCATTAACGTTTCTCAATTTATGTATTAACTTTTTTCTAATGTGTACGTAAAGAAGAATGGTCATCTTGAATATTTCTTGGAAGTTTATTGACTGTAGTTTTAACATCAATTAGAACATTAATAATATTTCCATAAATACCGAATTGGCCATAAACATATCTGAGTCTTCTTATTTGCATAAAAGGGATTCTTTAAGTATCGAAGTAAGTTGCTGTTCAATAAGATTTAACTCTGGTAAATGTAATGGAATGACTGGATATGAAAATCCGTTGTATGTGGATAATAATAGAATTTTTTGTTTGTCCAAAGATTTTTTACACGTAGATCAAATAGCCACTACAGAAATGCTGCTAACAAAATTTTATTAAAATATAAATAATTATTTAATATGAAAATTTGTTTAAGAGTATTAATGAAAAAAAAAGANAAGAATTTTTATACAAATTGAATCTGAGAATAAATCAGAAATTAAAAATATTGTTTAGCAAAAAATTTTTCAGTAATTCAAAAATATGTAATTTTAAAGATCGTCACATTTAGACAGACGTATATTGATTCATAAAAACCATGAAAAACAAGTATGTAAAAAATGTGGAAAGGGTTTCATAAAAACAGATAGGTTAAACCGACACATGAAATGTCACAACATTAAGCTAACAATATAAATTATTGTTTTAAAAGCTAAATTGTGTTTGTCTATTTAATCATACCTTCTCCTGAATTCTGTCTTTTTGTTTATAAAGTATTGGAATTAATGGTGTGAAATGCAAGTTTGTTCAATGCAAACGGATAAAATTCGAAGAATCATTCACTTCAAAACGAGCGAAGATTTTTCTTTCCATATTAATATTTAAATCAATAAAGTGATAATGTACTCATATATTTGTATTATATAATCTTGCAAATATATATATTTAGTCTATGTCTCCGTATTTGTGGTCACTAGAGTATCTTATTTACATTTTCGGGATTTAAACATAAACACAAAAAAAAAGATTGTTACAGTAACCAACTTAGTTGTAAAGGTGTAACCATAAGATTTTAAATTCTTAAAAAACAATAGAACAAACAATTTTTAGCTGGCTTAGATGAAATATCGCTGTTATAATTTAAAATAAAATTTGGTTTAGCACCTGTAACACTATACTTATACAGGGAATTCTCAAATTTTATTGGTACACAGACAGAGTCCTATATTGAGCATGGATTATCATGTAACGAGGCATTCGTATGTAAATTTGTACATATATTAATACATATATCATAGCAAACATGAAAGTACTAAGAATGCATAAATCTCGTGTAACACAAGTATTATGTATAAGTATGCGCATTTCATGCAAGCGCATGCTCGAATACTTCATAATAATGAAATTTTCACTATATTAGTACTGAATTCTTGAAGACCTATTATAGTAAGGTGTAATCTAATTTTCTCAGTTTCTGTTATACCAAGTTAAATGACATGTAAGTTGGAAGTCTCACTTTAGCCAAGGGTCCCAAGACCCACACCTGGTTTTGTTCTTAATGTTAGTTTGTCTTTGCATGTAATAAGCTCCATTGTTGCTTATCACTTCTTCAACTTTTACATATTATAGTAGTCTTGACCTTATTTCTTACTTGCTTAGACCTTTTGAGTACCATCAACATTGACTTATAAAGATACGACAGTCCTTTTTAAGGCAAAGTACTTATTAACTGTGGACTTACTCTCAAGCCTTATATCTTTAGCTGCTAAGTATAAGTAAAAATTTTAATCACATAATCTTTAGTATTACTACAATTATCTAACTAACGAGTAAATCTACTCAAGTGCAACAGCCCAAATTAGATGAAACTTCATGTACAAGTAATACATTTAAAAATATTAGACACGTATTTTTTTGGCACCTTCAGCTCACTTTTAAGGGTGGAAACTACCCTATCAAAACCACCCCTATGAGACCATAGGTTAACTTACCACACCCAGAGAACAGAAAGTTAAGTGGCTTATTTTTCTTAAAATGGTTAAACTTAACACCTTTTACCGGCTAATCCACCTCACTATCTATGACTCAGTTCACCTAATCNTGAGGGAGTTGACATAAAAGTGGTTCGAAAGATTTAGTTTTAAGCTATTTGCTTATCCAATTCGAAATAAGTGGCCTTAAAACCTATCAAAACTATGCGTTACTTGTAATATACATATATAATGATACTACAGAAATAGTTTAAAGATTAAACAATTATTAGTATAGTTATTTAACATTGAAACATAATTTGCTTATGACATTAGAAATAAACACACTTAAAAATCATCAAAATCATATTTAACTTGATATATACATATACAATGATTCTACGTTATTTATTTATTAATTTGTCAAATAAGTTGTATGGTGACTTATCATTTTAACACAATTTTTTTAATAAATTAAAAACAAACGGCCTTAAAAACCATTTAAACGATGTGTAACTTCATATATTTATGTATAATGATCTATGAAAAATATTTTACATATAAGTGCAAGATAATGCATCGTTAAGTTCAGACATTTGTTTTTGTAATTTAAGTTTTTTTCTATATCTTTAACAATATTAAGCATTCATAATTATACTAAGAAAAGTAAAAAGTACGGTGTTAAAATGTACTTTAAAAGTATGTGTACAAAACTAAAACTTACTGGTCAGATTTCTCATCAGATTATCGTTTTCGTAAATTTAACAATCGTAATGTAGGCGTACGTAATTGTGATAGCAGTTTTTCTGTACATGTTTCCTCTAATTGATTTAAAAAAAAATTTATACTTTGTTTTCCTGTAAAATATTAGCGTCTTGTTTTATCCTCATTATCATAAGATTTTGGTAACTTTACTTGAAACATACGTTGTTCTCTCAATTCCCTTACTGTTTTTGTTGAATTACATGATAGTAAAATATTGTTGTTACATTTTACTGCTATTTGATGCATATTTTGCTGTTGATTTTGTTGCCAATTTTCATTTTCTGGAAATGTTCCTGTCTGTTTTTAATTTAACCTCAACAATTTATAAGGAAAGTCAGAATTTAATTTGTTTTAAATTGATGTTTTGGAATCAAAAAATGGACTCGCGTCTCCTCTTATCTTTCGTTTACTTTAAGAAACACTAAAATTTTTGTTTAGGGTGGCAAACTATGGACTTGTTTGTGATTTGGCATACTTATGTTCTCCAAGAAGATTAAGACTTTGTTTCACATTGTGAGGAGATTTAGTCAATTTTTTTTCGTCAATTCCTTTGACTTTTTCGATTTCACCTTTGAAGGACTTGAACTCATTTTTACTGAATTTGAAGAACAAACAGATTCTTAAACTTTTAATGTAGTTATTGCTTACACGTGTAAACTAAACATTAAAACGCACTTTGTGGCTACAGAAAATCACAGAATATTAACAGTCAAGTCATTGACACGTTGCAACACGAGGAAAATTAACCTTAAAATAAAATACCCATGCTTTATACGTAGCACTTAAAGCGGCTTCTCCTTACAAAGACGACTGTCAGATAGTCCTCTATCAGACAGGAGGAATGTCTTCAGAATCCTGTTGTGGCCGTAGTTCATAATTGATGACAGCTGGTGCCACCATAAGAGAGCCAAAAAAACTTTAAGAGGGCATTAAAAAACGATTAGAAATACATTTCACACAGAATTTTATTTATACAAATATGTATACATATATATACTAGTGGGGCTAACGCCCCCCTAACAGATTGAGTAGACAAAATAACGACATTACTCGTGTATTTATCAATGCAGGCTGAAAATTAGTTTACAATATCAGAATATGTGATTCACAAAGGAGTTGATAAAACATATGATAACATAAATATTGATTTTCCAATATTATTTTGAAATAATAGTAGAGAGGGTCTTCCACCACACGAATAAAAATTAAAAATTTATACTGAAGTAGTGTTAATAAGAACTTTTAGTATATCAGACGGTCTCTGTAGAGGCAAAAGATTAAAAATAACAAAATTATTTGAGTATAATATTGAAGCAGAAAAAATTATGGAAGAAAAAAAAGCAAGTTTACATTCCTAGAATAACATTGAATACTGGCAACTTATTATCATTACCTTTTGTCTTTTATAGAAAACAGTTTCCCTTTGTATAAGCATGTTCTATATTTATTAACAAATCATAAAAACAGAGTTTTGATTCCTTAGGATTGTAAATTAAAAAACCTTTATTCTCTCATGGACAATTATACGTTGCTTTATTAAGATGTAAGAATCCAAAAAGAATTTTTATTCAAATTGAATCTGGTATGTAAACACTTCACGACTTTA
>NW_019379709.1:50710-108585 GCF_000648655.2 Copidosoma floridanum
TATATTTATATATGTTAACTCTTTAGAATGTATTAATTAATTTGATAAAAATAATTATACAATTATTTAAAATTTTTAAGCTATTTGCTTATCCAATTCGAAATAAGTGGCCTTAAAACCTATCAAAACTATGCGTTACTTGTAATATACATATATAATGATACTACAGAAATAGTTTAAAGATTAAACAATTATTAGTATAGTTATTTAACATTGAAACATAATTTGCTTATGACATTAGAAATAAACACACTTAAAAATCATCAAAATCATATTTAACTTGATATATACATATACAATGATTCTACGTTATTTATTTATTAATTTGTCAAATAAGTTGTATGGTGACTTATCATTTTAACACAATTTTTTTAATAAATTAAAAACAAACGGCCTTAAAAACCATTTAAACGATGTGTAACTTCATATATTTATGTATAATGATCTATCATAATTTATTTATGTTGAAGTGCACGACTATATCGATAGGCTGTAGGCATGCGCGTCTGCACGAGCGTATGTGTGTTTGTGTTAGAGGAGGGGCCCGTACAGCGGCAGTCAAATGTGAGGCAGTTCTGATTTGACCGTAGTCAAGTGCACACGTATAATATTTATCTCTCCTTTGTATTCTATTAGTCTGTGCATATAGAAAGTCAGTTATAGTCAGTCATCAGTTGGTTTTTGTAAAGTCAGTTAAATAAATAATTTCGTAAAATAAATTATTAAAGTCGTCTCCTCATTTTCCTCACCCAAAACCCTTCATGTTATGGGCCCAGCACGCTTCCACTGCACTTTTTCTCTTTTGTGCGTTTAACTTTTTCGTGTCCTCGGGAGGAAACATGGTGAACAGGAAACTAGCTCTGGCAGAGGAGAAGAGCGAGGAGATCGCGCTTTTAGTTGAGGAGGAGCTCACGGTGACCGAGACTGAGGATGAGGCCGCGGCGATGGTGTTGCCAGTAGGATCTCCTGAGGCGACAAACCCAGCTTGGTTTGAGGTACAAAATGTCGGTAAGAGAGAGCAATATAATTAGGTGTCTTGTATCGAATCTCGGAGACAGAGCTACGGCGAGAAACAGTCAAAAACAAGAAAAGGTCAGCGAGTATCTAGAAGAACTCAAAAAAAATAAGACTGTCTACTCGCACGCGATAACAAGGGCGCCGCGGGCGCGTGCTCAGTTGTTTTTGAATGTGCGGGAAAAATTAAGGGGGAGGTAACGAGCAGAGAGAAAGCGTTCGGTCTCTGTCTTACTAACAGGAGACCATATGCCCTGGCGCGCATTGAACAGCGATGCGTGATTTCTAACCAATAATAATTCTCTCTCTTGGTTTCCGGCGTAGTAACCGTGTGCGCGCTCGGTCGGTGTTTTGTTTTGCCTCAAAGAAAGGCAGAAAGGCTGATACATCAAATCTCCGGGATCGGTAAAACAAAGTCAAATATTTTATATTAAATAAAAGTCAGAGATAGTTCGTTAAATATTTTCGAGATGAAAGGCAGCAAAAATATTTTAGATGAGTGAACATTCGATGCTCTATCTGGAGCTTGCCACGGCATTTGTTTGCCCGTAGGGTAAAATGTGGGAGGATTGGAAGTTATTGTATTGGTGGACGAAGGCTGTATTCATGTAATACTATAAATTTCGAAGGTGTGTTGCAGATATTTTTGGAACTTTTCGCTGAGGCTTGCACAGTCATGTAGGGCTTGTGTTCGGTCACGCAGGACTGTGTAGGTGCCCAGCACACAATAGTGCTTTGTGTTCGAGCACGTTTGTGTGCACCGGGCCGAGTGACTAGCTATGACATGTGTTCAGTTGGTCTAGGTTAACTCTCTAAAGACTCCTGATATTTGTTATGTTTTAGAATTCCTGATTGAAAACGACATTTTGTACTTGCTGAATTTTCTCGATTTTAAGGGCGGAAAACTAACACTACCAGGAGTTCTTTTGAAGGAAGATTTCGAAAATAGAAATGCTGCTCAAAATAAACCCGGGTTATTTGTAAAGTCGGTCGATGTGAATAAGACAGTTGACGAGATTAAGTCAGTTAATAAAACGTCTGATACTAATGCTCTAAATGCCATCGGTAATGGCAGAAAACGTGACGAGAGATTTAAGTTACACAGAATGGCAGGCATTAAGGAAACGTCGGAAAAACAAGCAGAAACCGTTCTCAAACTAAGCACAAGCGAAACCTCGTGAATAAGTATAAAGAACACAGAAGCAGTGCCAAATAAATATAAATGGTCAAAGGCAGTGCTTGAATGACAGTCGACGTCAGACGAAAATAAATTTTCAAAAATTACAGAAAACAGTCCAACGCAAAGACTGGAAAACCTGATGGCCGAATTTGACCGTATGTTAAAAGGACAGGAGGGAGATAATAAAAAGGCTGCAGAGGAGAGAAAGAAGACGGAAGAAGAAAGGCAGGAGGGAGAGCGGGCAAGGGAGAAATTTTATGCAGTCCTATAAAATTACTACCAAAGGATGAATATGTGGAATGAGAGGCTCGTTAAACTCGAGACACTGGCCAACTCCAGTCCCCTCTCACACTCCACGTCAAGACCTGAAGGAAATCAGATTGAGTAAGCAGGCCTGGCAGAAGCTGCTGGAGGCCGACCCATAAGGGCGGCATTGACAGCGTCATGACCCCAGGATCACCTTCAGTACTTTAAACTGCGACGACTGGGACCATATGGCTGATAGATAACCCGGAGGCTGGAACTGGGCTTAATAAGTGCTACACTTGTGGCACTTTTGTAAATGACATACCAGCCCACAAGAAGTGCAGTCCAAGATGTGGTGAGCAAATTAAGTCAGATTCATGGGATTTTAATAGGCAGGGGCGTGGAAGCCAACGGCATTAAGGTGGCCGCAGACGTGGTTATAGCAGTGGCCGCCTAAGTCTCCGGAACTTAAGACATAAAAGGGACTCTAGCAATATCAGAGATGAAAAAGACATCAAAAGGCAGAAAGTGTCTGATCAAGGCCAAAAAAAAAAAAAGAAAAAAATAAAAAACGCGTTGGGATCGAATAAAGGCGAGTCTCTGACATTGATCGAATCCCTTAAAACTCGAAAAAAAAATTATTTAAAAAAAAAAAAAATAAAAAATTTGTCAAAAGAAAAATTGAAAAATTAAATGTACAAACTCAGACTCATCCGCAGATTTGAGAACGGAGGGAGTGGGAAGGATGGTACTTAGAAATGGTAAAAATGAGGTTGAGTTGAACGGAGTAGTTTGTGCTCGGGAATTTACTCATCTTACGAAAATTTTCTGACATGGGTCTGTCAATCTATTTAGATGATTAAGAAATAAGCTTTTTCGATCCTGTTACAGACAACGTCTGGATTTAAAAAATATACCAAAAATCGTACCAGATAGTCAAATTCATAAGGTCTCATAGTATAAGAAAGTTTAACAAAAGACAGATCGGAAGTGATAAAAGAATGAAAATACTAACGGTAGAGTCAGAAGCACAGATTGGTCCTGAAAAGTCAGTTTCGGAATACAGTATAACTGATGAGTTGGGAAGCTCAATTTGAATGACTGAAAAAGGTGACAGTTCTTTGATATGGTCTTGATGCAAGATAGGAAGTTTTACGATGTCAGAATTGTAAAAACTGAGTTAATAAACGAAGTGCAGAGTCCATTCTCTGAAAAATATAAAATATTTAAAGACAATAACGGGGCTATGCTGTGGCATGTCAGGTTAGGACATGCGTCACTAGAATATCTCAGGTAACTGACGCAACTCAAGAAAGCATACCCGGATATTTAAAGTCTGAAGGAGGCTGTCCTTAGTGATACAATAAGGACGTGTGACGTGTGTCTGAGAACAAAGTCTCAAAAATTGCCTTTCTCCTCCGTGCGAGACAGAGCAGCCACACCACTTTAGATCATCCATTCAGACACAATGGGAGTAATGAGTTCGTTATCTTTTCCAAAAAGGTACAGATTTATATCTGTATTTATTGATGACTTCTCGAGATTTGCCATGGCGTACCCGATGAAAAACAAAAGTGATACGGGTAAATGCTTAGAAAACTTCGTCAAAGGCTGTAAAAATTTGTTAGGATATGGTACTAAAGTATGTTATCTAAGGTCACACGAGGGTACAGAATTCACGGGAGGATCCACCCGAAAGGTGTTAGATAGTCTTGGAGTGGAACTCCAGTTGAGCTGTCTAGATACCCCCGAGTTAAACGGCACGTTGGAAAGGCTGAATAAACCCATCCAAATGAAAGTCAGAGTTCTCATGTTTAATTCGGGCTTGCCGGAGATGATGTGGGACTTGGCCTTGAACGCGGCAGTTTTTTGCGTAAAATCGCACTCCGCATCGTTCAAATAATATGAAAATCCCTTTGGTGAAGCTTGTGCCAAACAAAAGGATAGATATAAGTCAGATGAAAAGATTTGGTTGTGTCTTCTATATGAAAGCTCAGAGAAATACAGACACAAAACAGGAAAAATTCTACGAGAGTAGGGATGTCAGGTTTAATGAACGCTTTGTATATGGAGACATGTATGGTAAAAGTTCGATTAAAAACTGGGAGAACGTGACAGTAGATATAAAACTAGATGAGTGATTTTTGATCTTTGAGAAAGAGAGGGAAGAGATGACAACATCGGAGGGAGAGCCTCCAGTCGTACGAAGAAAACCAGGAAGGCCGAAAAAGTCAACGGCGTTAGAAGCAAACATGGCAGATAGGAACCTAAAGTGTAAAAATCCAGTTATAGATGTTAGTTTTGTGGGTTTGGCTATTGCTGACGACCTCATAATAAGTCTAAAAAAAAAAAAAAAATATGATACACATATGGCAGATAAAGATACGTCTGCAGAAGATCTCAGTCACTACCTGCTTCTGGCTGAAATAAATGAAGACCCGTCTTCATACAAAGAGGCAATAAAGGCAGCAGATCGGGAAGTCTGGATTCGAGTGATAAAAGATGAGCTTGATTTAATGGCGAAAAATGATGTATGGATTCTTACAGACAGACCTGTGGGTCTTATAAACGGCAGACGCCCAAATATAATTGACTCCCACTGGGTACTTAAGAAAAAGATCGACTCTCAAGGGCAGAAAAAATACAAGGCAAGGCTGGTAATTCGAGGATTCAAAGACAAAAATAAATACGATTTGACAGAAACTTATGCTCTGGTGTTGAGACTGATCTTGATCAGAACGGTTCTAGCTCTGGTAAATAAACTCAATCTGAATACATGTCAGCTAGACGTAAAAACAGCTTTCTTGAATGGTAATCTTAATGATGAAATATGTATGGAGATACCAGAAGGTTTGAACTGCACCGACCAAAAAAGTCAGAATACAGTCTGTAAGCTGCCAAGAGCCTTGTATGGACTGTAGGTCAGTCCTAAAAAATGGCATGAAAGATTTTTGGAAGCATCTATTAAAATAGGTTTGAAGTCACATATTTTAGAACCATGCCTGTTTACTTGGCACGAGGCAGACAAAATTCTAATTTTATTTCTATATGTTTATGATATGATTATTGCAAGTAATGATCCAAATCGGTTGAGGTCTGGTAAAGAAGGTCTTCTAAGCGAATTTGAGATGACGGATTTCGTTGAAGTAGAATCTTTTCTAGGTATCGAAGTCAGAAGAGACAGGGAGAGGCAGGTCCTTAACCTTGACTCAGACTGATTATATGGATAAAATTTTGGCTAAATTTAGATTAAAAAATTCAAAACCTGTAAAAACTCCCATAGTCACTGGACATGTGTTGAATCAACAAAGAAAACAAAGAAAAAAATCTGAAAGGCTGGATGATTTAAAGGAAACAAAATCGACAGAAAATGTTCCCTACCAAGAGGCTGTGGGCTGTCTATTATACGTGTCTAACACCGTACGTTTAGATATCAGCTATGTTGTAAATGTACTTAGTCAACATTAGATAAATCCAACTGATAAAGATTGGAACATGGTAAAAAGAGTGTTCCGGTACTTGGCAGGCACTAAATCTTTTGGGCTAAAGTTCTTAGGAAGGCCGGACAACTTAGAAGCCTTTTCGGATGCCAGTTTTGGTGACTGCAAGGCCTTCTGACTACGAGTGGGTATGTCATCAAACTCTTCGGAGACTCTATAGCCTGGAGAACTCACAAGCAGACCTACGTAGCATTGTCAACATGTCTGGCCGAATACGTGGCACTAAGTGAAGTATGTAGAGAATTGATGGCTGTAGACAATTGTCTCAAAATCATCCTTAACTAAACCTTTCGTCTAGCTGACCTATGGTGCGAAAATAAGGCAGCGGAATTAAATTCAAAAGAAGTGGAAGTGGGAAATTGAGGCATATGACAGAAATTCACGAACATTATGTCAAAGAATGTGTGACTTATGGCAGAGTAAATGTAAAGTGGTTGAGTACCAAAGAACAGACGGCAGACATTTTTACAAAACCCTTGCCTATCGAGCTCCACAAAAAGTTCAGAAATCATATCTTTAATGAAGTCTGTAACTAAAGTAAATAATTAATATGATACACTCTGTTTCAGGCAAGAAGTAAGGTGCTCATCGGACGACCATAACCCCTGGCCTGTTTGACCCTTGTTACCAGTGCCATGGAAAATCGATATTTAAAATAATAATACTGTGTGGCTTAAATTTATATCTATCTTTTTGTATCTTTGTAACTCTTTAGCCATCTCAACTCGGGAGGGAGTGTTTAAGTGCACGACTATATCGATAGGCTGTAGGCATGCGCGTCTGCGCGAGCGTATGTGTGTTTGTGTTAGAGGAGGGGCACGTACAGCGCTAGTCAAGTGTGAGGTAGTTCTGATTTGACCGTAGTCAAGTGCACACGTATAACATTTAACTCTCCTTTGTATTCTATAAGTCTGTGCATATAGAAAGTCAGTTATAGTCATCAGTTGGTTTTTGTAAAGTCAGTTAAATACATAATTTCGTAATAAATTAATAAAGTCGTCTCCTCATTTTCCTCACCCAAAACCCTTCAATTTATTACAAATTTAATAAATTATTGTACTTACGTAATTGTGTAACATTTCAACATAATTTGTTTGTCCAATTTAAAATAAGCGCCCTCAAATACTATTGATACGTTCTGCAACTCTATTGTATGTGTTCATTTTAATAAATTATTTATTTATCAAACAATTTATTTATCTTAGTAGTTATAAGCATTATTTTTTTGCAAAAAAAACTTAGATTTAAGCAAAATTGGTCAGTATATTATGCATCCAATGCATAAAATACAAATATGTTATGCGTAATAACGCGCCTTATTCGATTTTATCTGCATAACCATATTAGTTCTCATAAAACTTTTTTTCAATTCATCATTTGGAAAATATATTTATTATTTGTAAGGTCAACTAAACAATTAAATTATTTATATTTGGGTTTCCAGTAGCATGCTTAATAAGGACAATAAGAATTACAGTAGACGTATCACCTCGATGGCTCTGCGGTAATAACACTTGGCTATCAATCAAAAGGTCGTGTATTAACTCCCAGTCACTTTTTAGGAGGAAACAACTTCTAGTAAGGGACTTTTATTTTATAGAAATTTGTCGTTCTTAAAATTCTAGTTCCTCAAGCACGCGACATAAAGATCTTGGGTCCAAAAAGAAATTATCTCAGCCCCTGAGTTAGTTAGAAATTTTTTTTTTTTTTTTCAAGCGAGTAGAAAAATAGCATCTACAATATGCATCTACTCTCAACGTTATACGACTAAAACCGTAAAAGTTATTCCATGTACCTGTAACGTTAAATCGTATCTGTTTTTCGAATGCGATTTTAAAAGTTTAGTTTGCGAAAATTAATGAAATAAGAATCGTAGTTGATAAAGTAACTCTCTGAGAAGAGAATTCAATCTTTATCATAAGTGTAACACATAAAAAAAAAAAAAAAAATGACAGCGATTTTACGGAAACACCTGTGTTATAAACAAATAACTTTTCACAACAACTGTTAATTGAATCGATTTTAAGTTTTAAGCGTTGATTATTGCCATCAAAATACACAACTTTCACTTGTCTTCAAAGTGTTTGATTAAAGGGGTTATTTTTTACTAACAATCTCAAAATATGCTAGTTTTATTGTTTTTTTTATTTGCGGATGGAAGACAGTTTAAGATAATTGTACAGCTAATGTGAAAAAAATTGAGTATGTGGTGAATATGCAAGGCTATAAAAAGCCGTGCATTTATCAGGTGGTAAAAAAAGCTACTATTTCTCTAAATACTAATGACAGTAAAGCACATTTTTTTTTTTTCAAACCACTTTTTGCCTGGCGTAAATTACCACACATGTGAGAATAAAAAAATTGAACTTCACCATTATTGATTAATCTAGGACATCTAGGTGACATTTAGTACACAGAAATTGGAAGTTTTCTGTATGAACACTTTAAAGACACTACTAAGATTTTGGCAATGAGGGAGTTGACATAAAAGTGGTTCGAAAGATTTAGTTTTTGAATAACTGATATGTAAAACTATCCATTATTTGAATTTTCAATAACAGTAACTATTTGTAAACATCGTACAATGTGTACTTTTTATAACGTTAAGCGCATGAAAAATTTTCATTACAACATTGAATGGGAAGGTGCCACTAGCTCTGATAAAGAGAAATTATAAATACTGTTCGTACTTTATTGTTTTCTCAGTTTTACCAATGTAGCATAAGTAGTAGAAGCAAGGTTGCTCGTCAAATGGAGGAGACACAGACAAAAATAATTTTTCACCTACACATTAAAAATTTATGAATACTCATCAAACCGCATCATAGATTTTGTCATCAGTATCCTTGGTTTTCATAATGCTAATAGATACTTTACACAGAAAGAGTATTCAGTGGTTTCATTTTAAGGAAACGTTGTTGGACATCAAATAATTAAGTCACCTTGAAAGAAAAGAATCTGTACGTAAGGAAGTAATGAAACTAAATTCGTTAGTTCAGTTCTGGCCTGTTAAGTTTACGATTTGTCTTAAACATGTTAACCCTTTAACCATCTTGAGGATAAACTCTCTTCTCTTGCATATTTTACGTACGGGCCTAATCTTTGGAAAAAGAAGAAGCTATTTTGTACCTTACAAAAAGCACACTTATTGAAACAATGGTTCATTCAAAGCGCATCATTCAAGTCATCAAAGCAAGGCAACGATTTATTTGACGCAGTATATAAATGCCTAAGACGTCAAAAGCAACAGCCTACGTGGATGAGTGGCCACGATGTAATCGAATAAGTGTAACATATGATAAAAGAATATGGTAAAATTTTTTACTGTACATTCTCATGAACGTATATAAAATTAACTTCTGGACCTGATACGTACTGTTGGTTTTCATTCAAATCAACTTTTCATATCTTTGCCTTATTGACTCTTAGAAGAAATATATAAACTTATTAATTAATAATCAAATTTTTGCTGCACCAACTATAAAATGTGTGCATTATCCATATGGTCGGTTGTATTTTCTGCTTTCTATTTCAATTTTCAGTTATGATTTGGATTTTGAAAAATTATTTGATTATGTTCTCTAAAGTTAGCATTTTTTACTGGGCTAGTAAGAACCTTTGATGATTTGTGTAAATATCTTTAATTTGTTTTTTCAAACAAAAAAAATTTGATGAACTCCTAGAATGCTATAATAATGATTCAATCCTTCAGTACTTTGGTTACTGTCTCTGAGGGACTATTTGCTGCACAACTTGTCAAATAAGAGTGATCACTATCTTGACGGCATGCAAAGCAAAATATAATTTTTTGAAAAAAAGAAAAAAAAAACAGACTTTTGTACAAAACAAAGTATACGCTATCCACTTGACAATGTAAGCAGTTGACGCAGAGAGGAAGACAGAAATATTTTCACGCTTTTTTTCATTTTTCTACTAAAAAAAAAAAAAATATCACGTACCCGGTATGCGCTCCACGTCGTCTTCTTTCCCACATTCAAGCCACAACCTGCCTATTCTACCTACTATGCTTTATGCGTAACAAATAAGTATTAGTACGTTAAATGTCCAAGTAAGCATTCTTAATTTTTTTAATTTATAAAAAAATACTAAATACTACTTTTTCTTAATGCTTCGTAGTAGTTTTACATCTTAAACATTAAACTATTATGTAAACAATAATAAATACAACTTTTAATAATCGTTTTCAAAAAATAAATACATTAAAAGCTTATTTCGGAGTTTTCCAAATTTTTTTCGATTACTTTTAGGTTTTAGTCTTAACAGTTAAACACACTGTTAAATCTGAACTTCTACGTAAAGAGCAAAACTCGTAGGTTCATTCTACAATCAAAAAAAGTCTTGCTCGTCAGGAGCCAGCTGTTGGTCCAAGGACCTTACGTGCTCTCACAAACAGTATACTTTTGTCTTAAATCATTGACTCAGCATTGTAGCGTTAGGTCTTACCAAGTAGTACGCATAAGCTGATGTTAATGTATCATATGTTATCCGTTTTTTTTACTTGATATTTAATTTGTTTATAAAACTAAGACTTTTTTTTAATTAATTAAAATTTTTCATCTAAAATATTTGAACTAAGAAAATAAATTAAATCAAAAACAGAGTAATGTCCTATCTTATGATTTTATAAATTTAGTAGAGCCGGAAGTTATCGATTATCATAAATATTTTAATGTATATTATAAGTTTTGACTTTTAAGTCCACTGTGCGAGGCTCTCAGGGTTGGGGAAAAAGCCAGGAAGGATAACAAGAAGGGAAAAGCACTTAACACTTTGTAGAGAAATCAGAATTATTATTATTTAAATTAAACTGTCGTTATACCGTCTTTACAAGCTGTTGTTACAAATAAGTCTTTACTGGCTAGAGACTAGCGATCAACTGAACTGGCCTGATGCGCAGCATCGGGGCTTGCGTATGCATAGTACATATCTACGTGTACAGATGGCGCTATATATAAATTCTTATTCTAACACTCCCTTCAGTTTAATGGAGCACCTATCTCTGGACGGTTATAAAAAATAAGTAATATAAAAAGAATAAATGAAATGTATCAATGAGTCAGCCTTAATCTCGCAGTTCTTTGGATCTTTGGAGTCTGCTGACTAATAGTTGTTACCTAAAACAGAATTTAAACCATAAGGATTAGATTATAATAATTAAACAAAATTCACTGTCGTGTAGTTCTAACAGTCATTTAGTAATTTTGCAGTCATTCTCTCATACAATTCAATCGGCAAAGCTTTAGTAAAAATGTCGGCAATCTGTTCTTTAGAGGCAATCCACTTGATTTCTACGAACCCATATTTAGCACATTCTTTCACATAATGTTCTCGCACTGATGACATGTGTCTGAGTTTAGTTCCTCCATAGGACTTGGCGCTGGCTTCGGTTGCTTTATTGTCACACCACACAGTCATAGGATAGAATGTGACATTTAGCACAGCTTTCAAAGTGTCTCTTAGAGCCATGAGTTCTTAACATGCCTCACTCATAGCTATATATTCAGCTTGGCAGGCTGATAACGAGACGTAAGTTTGTTTATGCATTCTCCAAGATACAGAGTCGCCAAATAATTTTATGACGAACCACTCGTCGTATGCAAATCTTTGCAATCTGCGAAACTTGCGTCCGAATAAGCCGTCATGATTTCTGTGCTTCCTTTAAAAGTCAGTCCTTTCTTTCTAATACCATTGAGGTAACGGAAAACTTTCTTGACTATTTGTCTGTCTTCTTCTGTGGGATTGATCTGATGTCTACTTAATACGTTCACTGCATAAGATATATCAGGTCGAACAGTGTTTGCTAAGTACAGCAAACTGCCAACTGCTTCCCGATATGGGAAATCTTCTGGCCTATTCACACTTTGCTATTCTTCGTTTCCAGATTATTTTCTGTCTCTTTGTTGCTGATTCATGACTTGTCTCGTCACCATGGGTGTTTTGCACTGTCGTGCATTGTCGAAACCAAACCTCTGCAGTATTTTGTTCGTATGTTTGTCCTGGGTTAAACGAATGGTTTGATTTCTTCTGTCTCTATCGATTTGTATTCCCAGGAAATTATTTGCTTCTCCTAGATCCGTCATTTCGAATTCGGCTTTAAGCTTATCACTCACTTCTGTAAGTTTATTGACATCGTTGCTTGCCACCAGCATATCATCCACATACAGAATTGGATGTTCCTGGAGTCCTATTTTTGAAGCAGTCTCTGAAAACCTCTCATACCAACGTTTGGGACTAATTTTAAGACCGTACAGGGATCTTTCCAACTTGCAAACTTTGGTTTGTCTTAACTCTTGGGCACACGGAACACCATCTGGTATTTCCATGTATATATCGTCATTCAATGTGCCATTCAAGAAGGCAGTCTTTACATCAAGCTATCGTGTTTTCAAGTTATATTTATTTATGACTGCCAGTAAGACTCGAATTACAGCTAGTCTCGAGACTGGAGCATAAGTTTCCAACAGATCATATTGGTTTCTGTCTTTAAATCCACGGATCACTAACCTGGCTTTATATTTTGTTTCCAGAGTTGTCTTCTTTCCTTTTCAGAACCCACCGGGAGTCAATTATGTTTGGTTTTTTGCCTTTGCTATCACTTATTGGTTAATTTAAAATTTTCCAAACGCAGTTGTCGTTCATCGTTTTCAGTTCTGCTTCAATAGCTTTCCACCATTCTGTGCTGTTTTTGCTCTTCAGAGCATCTTGGTAGCTGGTTGGATCTTTGCAAATTTCTGCTAACAATGCATGAGATACTTTATTCTGATTTTGATCTATAGAGCAGTCTTCTTTATTAAAATTTTCCTGTCCAAAGCTGATTTGATTATTTGAATCATGGGGCACCTGCAGTCCTGTGAAACTAGTATCATGTATTAGCTTCTGTCGTTTTGCTGGTAAGAGCTCTTCCGTATTTTCTGAACCAGATATTTTCGGCGGTCGTCCTCTCTTTCATTTGACGATTTTTCCCTTCATTTTTGTGCTTTCTTCCGTCTCTTCGTCGAACTTCAGGATCCAACTGTCGTTTTCAACTGTCCTTGTAACTGATTCCCAATTCACTATATCGGTTTTCAGGTTTCTGTCTTTGTATACCAGTCGTTCATTGAATCTCACATCTTTGCTTTCATATAATTTTCCGTCTTCAGGTTTCATCAGGATAAATCCTGTGACAGTGTATCCCACTAGAACAATTCGTTGAGCTAACAGACTGAACTTCGGACCAGAATTTCTTTGAATCTTCATGTATCCCAAGCACCCAAAACGTTTCAGTTGTTCGATATTGAGACCCTTATGCGGTGCAAATTTTACCAACGGGATATCCATTCCATTTGACCTGTGAGGTGTTCGGTTGTAAGCATAAACTGTTGCACTCAGAGCCAAGTCCCACATGTTCTCTGGGAGACCGGAGTCGAACATGTAGACCCTTGTCTTCTTTGCGATTGTTTGGTTGAAGCGTTCTGCCGTCCCGTTGTGCTCCGGTGTATCCGGGCTGGCTAACTGCAGTTCGACCCTCAGTTCCTTTAAGACCTCTCGGGTATGGCCACCAGTGAATTCCGTACCTTGGTCAGATCTAAGATAGCAGAATTTGGCGTCATACTCCCAGATGTTTCTGGTGCTCCGGACAAAATTTTCTAGGCAAATCCCTGTATCACTTTTAGCTTTCATTGGATATGCCATGGCCATTCTTGAATAATCATCCACAAACACTGACACAAACTTGTAGCGTTTGGGGTACGAAGTTGGACTTATGGGACCCAGGGTATCCGAATGAATAATTTGGAGGGGAGCGGTGGATCTCACTCTTACTGTCTTAGCCGGAAGTTTGTTGAATTTTGCCTTGGAGCATACATTACAATTAGCTATACTGTGATTAAATGTAACTTTCTTCAGATCTTTGCAATTCGGAAATTTCTTCTGAAATGCCTTTAGATAAGCGAGGGAAGCATGCTCTAATCTCACGTGCCATAAGATGGCCTCGTCGATGGGGCTTGTCTACTTAAGAGTTTTATAGCTGTCATTAATGGGTGTATTGTCCATGCTTATTTTATCTGGATTTAGAAGCTTACGGTCATTGACTGAGTTGTCAAAGCAAGATCCCATGGGATGTAGTGCCAACGGATTTCCAATAGCTTCCACTTGCTCAACATTTTTACTTAAGTCTCTGTCTTGTTCACTGTCTTTTGTTACAGCTTTGCTTCGTGTATTATACCGTGGTTCACCCGAGCCATTTGTCACTAGATATGCAAATTCCCTGTCAAATTTGTGTTTATCTTTATTGTGAACATTTAACTCAACAAGCCAGTATGGCTGTCGATAGACTCCTGTGATAAATGACTCGTTCGAAGTCGGGTCAAATATATCAATTTTGTTATTATCGAGGTATATGGCCAGGCCTAAATCTACAAATTTTCTAAAAGAAAGTAAGTTTTCCGACAAGGATTCAGAGCAGATCACATTATTTAGTGTCAGATCATGGTTATTATTTTTACCGACGATGGTGCCTTCTCCCTCCGTTTTCAAGTTTGCCAGAGGATTACTATTCGCATATTTAATTTTGCCTGTGTTATTATAATTTAAGCTTTTAAATACCAGCTGAGAGTTGACCAAGTGGTCGGTCGCTCCTGAGTCAGCGATGAATTTAACTAGATTGTAGTTGTCGGTCTTTAATTTATTTGCAGAACTTGAAAACTGTGAAGACGCAATGTCACTTTGCTTAAAAACAGTCTTACCTTTCTTGTCATTTGTGTTTCTACTTTGTCCTTTTGTTTTACTTTCATTTTTACTAGTTTTGTCACTGTCCCTTTTCTGTCTTTTATTTTGGTTGTTATTTTCACTGTCATGCTCCCTTTTCCCCCTTTTATTTATCGAGTTTTTTAATCCTGGCCCGTCTTTGTTTTCCCATCTTTGAAATCCCAATTTAAATTTTTCTTCCCACCTGATTTGGTACCCCTGCAATTTTTCTTATACTCTATGAGGTTCCATTGAAGCCTTCCGGAGGAGTAGCATTTTCTCATTCCTGCGTCGACCCGGCAGTTATAGGAATGGTGCCCGTAGTCATCGCACCGATAACACCGGGCATTATTGTTGGTTTAGTTGGGCTGGTGCACCCGTAGCGCTGTTGCAGGAGCAGTTCCTTTAGCAGCTCCAGTCCTCTGTCGTCTCGACTCTGTCTTTAAAAAGAAAGATTTCAATCGGTCATAAGTCATTCTTTTTTCTTGCGCATCTTCAATCACAGCGTCGAGGGTTTCAATCTGCGATACGTTATTAACGACGGCATTATAGAATGCGTCACGTATTTCTTCTTCGGACAAGGGTTGTTTTCTCTGTAAATTTTCGTAGCTTCTGAGAAGCTTTCCAAATTTATCAACGAAATCGGACTCTGTCATTTAATTGGGGAAATACCGAAAAGTATACAGTTTTCGTCTGATTTCATTTGACGATAGGTTTGACTCGTTTCTTTTGATTTCTTTCAACTTATTTAGCAGTTTTTTGGGATCGGAATAATAAGCAGTCTTTAGATGGTAAAAGTCATCAATGTAATTGATTATAACATGTCGTACCCTTTCTTTGTGATCATCTAATTCTTTGGCAGACAGAAATGCGGGAAACTCAACGGTGTCATCCAAGACGTACAATAGTTTTTTAATCTTTAATTCTGAAAATAATTTATCAAGAAACAATTCCATCTTTGTCTTAGGAGTTGATTTATAATCGTAACGGGACGGTGAGTCCTTGTTTAACAGTTCGAGTTGAAACCTTTCACTCCGATGAAGATCAGTCGTTCTGTCATGCAGTGCTCGATTTAGGGTTCTTTCCGAGAGTGGATCAATTTTGTGTTTACGATTTTTATTTGGTGAAGGTATTGCAGTAGAGTTTAACACGTCTACTTCAAAATTTGATTGACCTACCTCTTGAGCTGTCATAAAGTGTTCCAGTCAATCAGACAACCTGGACATTATCGCCAATGCCTTTTCTAAGGCCCTTATACAGGCGGTGGCCTCGGTAGTGGTCTGTACAGCACTCTGGTGCTCCGCCCTCTGCCGTTCTTCAAGCCAGCCTATCCGACGTCGCAGGCTGCCCCTTTCTTCCACGGCCGCACTTCTTCTAACTAAAAGTTCATTTTTATCAATTGCCTGTCTTGAGTACTTATTGATAACTTGTCTTTGAGTAACCAGTTTATCTTTTTCTCTGTCATATTTAAAATTAACATTTTCATTCTTTATTATTTTCGGCTTTCTCGAGATACTTGAACTCGCTGATTTCTCTTTTGGAACTCTGTCACGATAATTACCGAAATGCATTTCGTCAACACTCTCGTCGTCCGTCCTTTTATCAGTCAGAAGTTCAGTCTTTTGCAGTTCAGTCGTTTTAAACAGTGCTTTCTTTGAATACCTGGGCGAGAAATCAAGCGCGTCCAGAAATTTTGGGACTTGCGAATTTTCAGTCCTTTTTGCAGACAGGGATACAACGCCGCCAGAGTTTTTAATTGTCCGTGATATTTTGTCAAACTCTGAGTGCTTAAAGTTACCCTTTGAGATAGCTGCGATCGATTCTTTCTCACTCGCAAATATAATTAATCCGTCTTCTAATCTCACAGAAAAATCTCTTACGAGATCTTCTCCGCAAATATCCGCACCAAGTTGGAAAAGTCGCATATACGCGTTGATCACATCTTCATCTAAAATAAAGCCGTCATTACGTAATTTTACCTGTTTAGTTCCAAGAAGGGATACAAATGGAAATGTACAAGCGTGCGTAAACAACGAGACACAGTTGTTCACGCACACAGCACACGTGAACACTTTGCGCGAGAAGAGCAGGCAGGTTGGGCCGCCCCTTCCCCGCGCATACGTAAACCGTAGAACACATACAGTCCGGCACGTCGGGATATAATTAAAGGAAGAAAAGATGGCGCATGAGCTGCTCGTACATACACACACAAATGTGAACACAACACATGCGCGCGCACTACGGGACTACAAAGAGGAAAGAAACGAGCCGACCACCATGATTGCACCACGGTGACGGCGTTCTGGCACACAGGTATGGCTAGGCATCCCCGGTCCCAACCCGGCGCCTCGTCCGCCCGCGACAGCAACCACGGACAGCGCCGCTAATCCGTCCGTGCGCTCGCTCACCTCCTCTTCCGGGGCTAGACCCAGCCAAAAGGTAACGAATTTCAATCACGAAAAATGACTGTCCCTTAACACAATTACAACACAGGACTCACTATTACCTTGGCATGCTGCGTCCTTCATAGTCCTGCCTCTTTCCTCCTGTCCTTGCATCCTCGTCTCCTCTTCGAGCGGTGACAAAGCTCGTGCCGCCTCCACGCCTTCCACCGCACCTTCTAACCCAGGTGGGGCCACCTCGCTGTCGTTGACCGACGTCTCGCCGTCATTTACTGGCACCTCTACCTCGACCCCGATCTTATTCACTGGCACCTCTACCTCGACCCCGATCTTATTCACTGGCACGATGCTTTCTTTACTTTCCCTAATTTTAGCAGTTGCTAGATGGAAAAAAAAAACAAGTCAATCCCGGCGTAAGTCCCTTATCACAAAGAAAGCCCCACGCAGTGGAAGCGTGCCTGGGCCCAAAACCTATTGACTTTTAAGTCCACTGCGCGAGGCTCTCAGGATTCGGAAAAAAGCCAGAAATGATAACAAGAAGGGAAAAGCACTTAACACTTTGTAGAGAAATCAGAATTATTATTATTTAGATTAAACTGTCGTTATACCGTCTTTACAAGCTGTTGTTACAAATAAGTCTTTACTGGCTAGAGACTAGCGATCAACTGAACTGGCCTGATGCGCAGCATCGGGGCTCGCGTATGCATAGTACATATATACGTGTACAGATGGCGCTATATATAAACTCTTATTCTAACAATAAGGTATAAAATTCAATAAAGTCATAAGATTATATATTAAGTACATAGAACACTGATTAAGTGCTTCGATTTATGCAATCAAGTTTAAGAACGCTGGTCATCCAACGTACGTGGAAGCTGCGCAGGAAAAAGTGTATTGTATTCTAATCACATTTTAGCATACATTTGACAGTCAATTTTTAATTTGCTTATGTGTATCAAAGCACTTGATTTGACCAAAAAGATCTTATAATGATACGCAGTGTATCAAAGTAACAACGTATTATGACCTCAAATTGATCCATAGGATAACAATTAAACTCAACCTCAATGCTCAATATTGAAGTATGTAAATAAATCGTAGTCCACTCGTATAAATGGACGACGGTTAATTTCATCACAAATAATGCAAAATATAAATAAATAAAAATAAGTAAGTTGACTCTGTGTAAATTGGTATTTGAGACAAAAATAAACTTACAAAGCAAAAAAAATTCAAAAAAAATACAGCGTTGTAGAATTTTTTTTAAAAAATTTGAGAAAAATAGTTTTGTACCATACAAACTTTACCTTTTTTTTTTTTTTTGGCAATTAATACAAAAATACATTTTTTCATTCAGTTTATTTTAAAAACTATTTCTGTTTGTAGAAGACTAAGAAACAAAAAAACACTTAAATTATTATTGAACAACCTATAAAATGTGAGCTTTATCAAATGGCACACAAGTAGTTTGTAGTAATGAAATTGCGAAAACTGAAAAAAATTTTTTTTGAGTCAACAGTTCACACAACTGTACAGAATAATTGTAACTGATTTTAGTAAGTAATTAAAGTTAAAGCACTTTTGGTTAGTAACAAAGAGTGCCCTAGTCCATTGCAACATAGCAATATCTTTATAATAAATTTCTAAAAATCATTATACTTAAAAATTTAACTAAGTATATCTTATATGATTTTATTAAACTGGAAATCGCTATAAACAAGCACAAATTTTCAAAGGTATACTTCTATAGACGCATTATGCGTCAAAGTAAATAAACGATTTCAGATAAGTAATCTTGAAAAAAATGTTGACAGAAATAGATTTTGCATGTTACTCTCCCTTTTCCCCCACCCTCTTTGCTATGCCATCCCCTGCTGGTTTATTCCACACCACGCTACTCATCTCAAAGACATCTTCTCTTTACACGGGGTCAGTGCACAGAGACAAACGCCCATGTTATCCTTTTACTAACGCGAAGTAATTTCGTCATAGTTACTATAAAATAAGTCCTAATGCTGTAATAAGAAAGGCTGATGTTATAGAAAATTATTGTAAAGGTCAAAATAATAGGTAATGGTCAATAAATTAAAAATATTTAGAGTTTGTCTGTACATTTTGTGTTCAATTGTCACGTAGAAAAACTGTTAATCGTTAAAAAGCACTTTAAGATTTTCATAGTCATCGAGAAGCACTTGAAGAAATTTTCGATCGTCAAAAAATACTTTACTAAGTTTTTGTTTGTCAAAAACGCTCAGAAAATCTTTCAACATCATCGTAGGCACTAAATATTATGCTTTGTTGTTAAATGCACTCATAGAAGCTGTTGATCGTCAAGAAGCACTCAAAAGATCTCTAAAGTTTTGGGGAGAATTTTATTTGTTTAGAAACACTTAACAGAATCCCTGATCATCAAGAAGCACTCAGAGAAGTTAAATACTGTGAAAAGCACTCAGAGAAGTTAAATACTGTGAAAAGCACTCAAAAAAGCTCTTTATACTAAAGGAGCACAAAAAATATGTTCTGCCGTCAAAAACCCTTTAAAAAGTTCCCGATCGTCAAAAAGCACTCAGAGAAGCTTTCTATCGTCAAGAAGCACTCGAAAGAGTTATCGGTCATCGAGAAGAACTGGGGAGAGTTCTTGACCATTAAAAAGCACTCAGACAAGTATTAAATCATCGAAAAATAATACGAGGAGTTCTCAATCACCGACAGCACACAGTGGGGTTCTAAGTCGTCAAGAAACACTTAGATGAGTCTTTGAACGTCAAAAAGCACTTAGGGAAGTTCTCTAACATCGAGAAGCACACAGAGAAGTTCTGGATCATCGAAAAGCACTCTGAGAAGTTATCAATCGACGAAAAGTGCACGGGAAAATCACTCGCCAGAGAACTCGATAGTCAAAAACCACTCAAAAGATTTCTGTACTATTGATACTATCGAGTTCAAAACAATTAAAGGACTTTTTCATCATCAAAAAATACTCGGAGAAGTCTTATACTTTAAAAAATCGATTTGAAAAGCTTGTCATTGCGAAGAATAATTTAAAGGTATGTTCCATCGTCGTAAAACACTTAGAGAAGTTCTTGATTTCCGAGAAGCATTTATAGGAACTGTGATCGTCAAGAAGCACTTAGAGGAGCTCTTAATTGTCGAAAAGCACTTGGAGGAGTTCTTAATCAGCAAGAAGTGCTCGAAGAAGTTCTCGGTTGTCGAAGAGCACTTAAAGAAGTGTTTCACTATCAAAAATTATTTCTAGAAGTTCTTAAACGTGAAAAATTACTTTAAGGAGTTATCAATTGTCAGGAAGCGATCGGAAGAGTTCTTAATCGTCAAAAAGTTCTCGAAGAAAATCTCGGTTGTCGAAGAGCACTTAAAGAATTATTTTATCGTCGAGAATCATTTGTAGAAGTTCTTAAACGTAAAAAATTACTCCTAGGAGTAATCAATTTTCAAGAAGTGATCGGAAGAGCTCTTCATTGTCAAAATATGTTCGAAGATGTTTTTAATCGACAAGAAGCACTAAGATTATTTCTTGGTCGTCAAGGAGCCCTTGGAAAAGTTCAAGATCATTCAGAATTTTTCGAAGAAGTTCTTGATCATTGAAAAGAACTTTCAACGGATTTCGAATATTAAGAAGCCCTTAAAGGAGATTAAAATCATCAAAAAGCACTCGGAGAAGTTTTCAGTTATCGAGATGCACTAGAGAGAGTGAACGGTAGTCAAGAAGAGATTGGAGAAGTTCTCGATCGTTAAGAAGTGCTCGAAAAAGCTTACGACTATAGATAAGCACATGAAAAAGTTTTCAAACGTCCAAATGCACTCTGAGAAGTTCTTAGTCATAGAGAAAAGTATCATGGAGTTTTTGATCGCAAAGAAGAATTTAGATAAGTTCTTAGTCGTTGAAAAGCACTAATCAAAGTTCCATACAATCAAAAAGCTTTAGGAAAAATTTCGTTCATATAAAAACATACCGTAAAGTTATCCATCCTTAGGAAGCACTTGGAGAAGTTTTCGATCGTAAAAATGGATTTGGAAGAGTCATCGACTGTCGACGTATACTTGGAGAAGTTTTAAGTCATAAAAAAGGGATCAGAGGAGTTATAGATTATTTGAATGTCCTAAGACGGGTTCTATACTGTTTAAAAGCAAATAAAAAAGCTCTTTATTGTTAAGAAATAGTGAAACGTATGTTTTGTCGTCAAAAAGATTTTGTAGAAGTTCCTAATCGTAGGCATGCACTAAAAGAAGTTCTCAATCATTAAAAAGCACTTGGAAAGGATTTTTATCATCTAATAGCACTTGAAAGAGCTCTCAATCATCGACAAAAGATAAAAGAAGTTCCTGATCATTAGAAAGTGGTCAGAGAAGTCTGCGATCGTCGATAAGTGTACAAAAAAGTTCCTCATTGTTGAGGAGCGCACATATAAGTTCTTGACCATCGCAAAGCACTCTGAGAAGTTTTTAATTGTTAAGAACAGCATTTTTTTATTGTTAATTGTCAAGAAGCTCTTGGAGAAGTTCTTAGTCGTCGAGGATCACTTGGAAGAGTTTTTAATCATTGAAAAGCGCTTGGAGGATTTTTCGATCATTGAGAAGTACTTGGAAGAGTTCTCGATGTTTGAAAAGCACTCGGAGAAGTTGTTAATTGTTAAGAAGCACTTAAAAAAGTTTTTAATCATCAAGAATACCATGAAAAAATTTTTGATTGTCAAGAAGCAATCAGAAGAGTTCACAATCGTCAAAAAGCTTTTGGAGATTTTTATCTAAGAAAAGTTCTTAGACAGTGATGTGACGTTTATCTTATTTTTTTTTTAATTTTTTTTTCAATTCTAGAAACGTCTTTGTCTTGATGTAGAATCGATATGATACATAACAAAGTAAGAATATTTTATAATACATCACCGATATTTCTTAAAATTATGGTATTGAATTGGACTTGAGGCCTTACGATGTATAGATTGTGTCAACTTCTTTGATAGCTCCTTGACAATTAAAATCTCCTCTGAGTGCTTCTCGATCATGGAAAATTCCTCCAAGTGCTTTTCGACAATTGAAAACTTCTCTGAGTTCGTTAGACCAACAGAACATACCTTTTAGTACTTCTAAACAGTACAGAGCTTCTCAGAATGCTTTTAAACAGTATAAGCTCTTCTGAGTACTTCTCGATAAACAAGAACTTCTCCAAGTGCTTCTAGACGAAAAAATATATAGAATATAACTTTTTCAGATGCTTCTAAACGATCGATAACTCCTCCAAGTGCATTTTTACAGTCAAAAATTCCTCTGTGCACTTATCGACAGTTCTGAACTTCTCCATGCACTTCTCGATAATCAAAAACTTTTCCAAGGGCAATTTGATGATAACAAATCTTGCGGAGTGCTTCCTCATAATTGAAAACACCTTCCAATGCTTTCCGACGGTCTATAACTACTCCTACTGCATTTAGACAATTAAACACGTTTGCAAGTACTTCTTAATGATCGAAAACTCCGTCTTGCTCGTCTTGGCGATTGGAAACTTCTCACAGTGCTTTTTAACGAACAAGAACTCTTTCATCCTCTTCTTGACAATCAAAAACTCCACCACGCCCTTCTCGATGTTCGAAAACTTTTTCCATTACTTCTCAACAATTAAGGACTCCTCTGAATAATTCTTGACAATAAAAAACTCCTTTAAGTGATTCTCAACGATCAGAAACTGCTATAGGATTAAAAACTTCTCAGAGTACTTTAGGACGATCAAGAACTCCTCTGTGTGCTTATCGATAACCATAAGCTTCTCCTAATACTTTTCAACAATTAACAGCTCCTCTGATCATCTCTTGACGGTCGAGAACCTCTCCAAGTGCAATTTGACTATCAGCAACTTCTCCAAGTGCTACTCAATGATTAAAAACTCATCAGAGTGCTTTTCAAAATCGGAATCTTTTTTGAGCACTTTTCGATGACAAAATATACATGTAACTGCTTTGTAATAGTAAAAAAGCTTTTTGAAGTAAAACTTTTTAGGTTGGGCTGGTAACAGCAGCGTAAGGGGAATTGCATTACGACAAAATGTAGCCATCTACCCTGTGGCCCAAGATCTCTCCTTAATCTTCTACCTTACACACTCTTCCTCTTGCTCCATCTTGCTCTTTCAAAGCGCGTGCCACTGTCATGTCTACTGCTTCGTATCTCTTTCTCTCGCATGTATGCCACTTTGTTCCTTTCCCTCACGCTGGTACTATACCTATAATTGTATTATATATGTACTAAGCATGTATTATATATGTACTATAATATATGTACTAAACATGTATTATATATGTACTATAATATATGTACTAAACATATATTACAGGTAACTTGGTATGTATGTTTTTACACTATAGATATAAAGAAAAGAGAAAAGAAGAGAAAAACAACAGCTGTACCAATACTAAAAAGAAAAGCATACGTAAAAACAATGGTTTGTGTCTTATGACTTTGAGAATCGGAATACGCAAATAAGTACTGTCCGTTAATGCTAGTAATAACTGTAATTATATTTTCATTATGTACAAGGTATTACAGATAATTATAGAGTAATGCATGGATACAAAAAATCAAGCTTACCTGAATCAACTACAAGTACGCTTTCAGTTATAATAATTAATTTACACACGTTATTCATTGTGCTACAATTAATTTTAATAATCAGCTAAAGCTGTGAATACGTTTACTGCATATAAGCGTGCTTGCTATCAGCTTGCGCAGAGACGACTGCCTTCTTCAACCACTGCTCGTCTTCAGCCGCTCTTTATTGTTTGACATGACATCTAACCATCTTGTATAAGTTGAGTATAGTCTCACACTTACATCCCCTTCACCCCCACCTGAAGGGATTAGCGAGTGTTACTGCAAGGAACCTTAAGGAACGTAAGGAATCAATTGGCTTGCATGATACATATTTAACTCTTTTGTTTTAGAACGTGAGTCTATTATATAGATTAAATAAGAAATCTTTTTCTTAATCTGAAACGGACCTATTCTAATCGGATCCATTTTTTTCTGTTTAAGCGGTTTCCGTTTTGAATATAAACAAGATCTCCGACTTCGTATTTCAGTTCGTGACGGTTTTTGTCATAATAAACATTGTTCATATTATGTATTTTCCTTGCTTTTATAATTGCTATTTTCCTGTTATCCTCTTAATTTTTCAAGTTATTTTCATTTAATTCAGTTGGAAAAACTGATTTATCAATCCCATTTCAAATGTAATTAGGTGTAAATTTTGTTGTGCTATGTATCGTATTATTATGATTTTCGACGGACTGTTCAGCTATGACAGACCATGGTTTATTTTTATTTTCGTAAATCTTGCACCTAATTGTGAAAGGAGTTTAATAAAGTTTCCAAATCTTGACTCATTTCTTATACAAGTGTCACACGTTCGATATATGTATTTTATATGTTTATGCATATTTTTAAAATAGTATTGTGGAGTCAACATTAAATTTAATTGTTTTACTCTTATGTGGTTTTCTTTGTGTATAGATTTAATCAGTTGAATGCCTAAATTTTCCAATATCTATATTTTCTCTTTATTGCTTAAGATCTTATAACAAATGTTATTTCTCCTTATTATTTTACTATCTTTCCTAATATCTAAATTTTTTTGATCATTTAATAATTTTTATAATGATATAAAGTGTACCATTTTTATTGCTGTTTCTTCATTTACGTTTTCTTCTTATACTGGACTTTGCGAGAAGCTATCTACCTCAGTGTTATTTATTCCTCAATTATATTTGATTTCTAGATTAAAATTTAAGATATAGTTTAACATTCCTAATACTTTTGAATCGTTACTTTTTGTTATATTAAAATTCTTAATAGGCTCATGATTGGTGAAAATTGTGAATGATTTACCTATCAATTTATATTGCCAGTGTACGATACATTCCTTTATTGCCAATAACTCTAAGAAAATAGCACGTTTTTTTCTTGAGATTTTGATAATTTTTTTGAAAAATACCATACCGGCTTAATCGTGTTATCCCCTTGAGGTTGTTTCAAAATTGCCGCTACCCCTTTCTTTGATGCATCCGTAAAAATATAAATAGGCATGTCTGGATCAAAAATTGCTAATACTGGCTCCAAACTTGAATGATTTTTTTTCAAAACTTTTTTGACATTCATCTTTCTGCAAACGTGCATTTTTTTGTTTTAATTTGAAATCTGTTTGTTCAACGGCAATAAGCATCTTTTTAATATGTTGTAAATGATGTTTGTAATTTTCTGTAAAAATCAAAATATCGTCTATACAATTTATTGTAAAAAGATTTAATTTATTTTTCACTAAAATATCACTCAATATTCTTTGGAAAATTGCTGGTGACGACTTTAAACCAAAAGGTAAGCATTTCCATTGAAAATCACTATTTTGAGTAACGAAAGCAGATTTCTATCTATCCTTATTTCTAATAGCTATTGACCAGAAAGCTGAGTTTATGTCTAATTTTGTTAAATACTTACAATTACGGACCCGAATTACTATATCGTCGATAATTGGGAAAGAGTGACTTTCTGGTATAACTATTTTATTTAATGCACCATAATCTACGCACAACCTTGATTTTCTCCCTTCTTCTTTTTTAAAAATCAAAGTTGTCGGAGATGCAAAGGGACTGGTTGAACGTTCGATTAAATCTGCTTGTAGTAAAGAATCTATCTGAGAATTAATCTCCTTATTATCCGCTATGAAACATTTGTACGGTTTATGCGCAATGTATCTGTTTTCAGTAAGCTTAATAGTTGCTTCATAGCCCTCTACTTTACCTATATTAAATTTATCATTTGTAAACAGATTTTTATATTCTTCTAATAATTTATCAATTGAATTTTCATTCTTTACATTTATCTTTTCAAGTTTACATTCCGTTTTCAAAACAATATTGTGTTCATTTGTTTCTTTTTGATGAAACTTTAAATTTTTATCTTGACACAATTTAAAATTTTTTATTGCATCTCAACCTACCAGAATATCGTCATGAAAAGAATTACTTTTTACAGTATAAAAACACATGGTCTTTGTTATTTTAAAAATCTTTGTTTTTAATTCTATTGCGCCTAAAGTATTTGTTGTACTAGCAAACGTGTTTAACTTGTTCACTCCACTTATTTTCTTATTTGTTTTTAATTTTAATATTGTAGTATAGTTTATTATAGAGACGTTTGCTCCTGAATCATGAATTGTGCTGACTGTAGAATCCTGTACAACTATTTTTAATTTAATAAGTGGAGTCGTTATTCGTTTTTTTGACTCTTCAGAAGATGCTACACTCTTTTCTAAATTTATATTACTTATTATTTTTATTTCACTATTTTTTTTTCTGTTTCTGAAATTTTTAACCTGCAAACATCTTCTGAGTGGAAACAATTCGGAAAACCTTTCTGACCACAAAAAGGGCATGCTTTTTTTTATTTTTTCTTCTTGTTTTATTTTTGATTACATTTTTTTCTGATTTAGAAGGATGTTCTATTTGTTTTAAATTTGACACAAGTTTATCAATATTAATTATATCTTTTCTTTTCAATTGAGTTTGAACTTTTCCAGGTAATCCCAAAACAATTAGATTTTTTTGTGTATTTTCTATAATTTTTGAATCTATATCTAAAAGGAGAGTTCTTTTTTTTAGCATGTATTCTAAAAAATGACCATTTATTTAACGGAAATTATACGCATATTTAACCTCTGACCAACCTATTGTGTCAAATTTGTCTAAAAATGAGTTTTTCCAAAATTTCCATGGCTTATTTATCTTGTTTATTTTCAAAAAATTTTGAAACCAATCTACCGCGGAATCACATGGAAACAACTTTAGCAATTCAGAGAATTTCTCTTAGTCAATTTCTAAAAGATTACACTCACTTTCAAATAATTCCATAAACTTACACGCGTTCTGATTTCGTCCATTAAAATTTTCTAAATCCATGTCTTTTGCTTGTTTTGTCATGTTTACATGCAAAGCAATTTAAATGTTTTGATTTGGAAGGGTATTAGGAACACTGAACTCTGGACACTCACTTAAATAAAATTCTTTGTAACATGCATTACCCTCTTCGTCTAAATATTGATCTTCAAGTTCCTCGCTTCATGTGATCATAACTTTTCGAAATTGTCCTAGTGAAGTTAACGATCTTGCTATAATCTTCACTATCGTACTTTCAAAAAGTTTTTTATGAAATTCTTTTGTAGAAACCTCGTCTGAAAACTCATATATTGTATCCTCTCCTTCTAATTGAATTATTTTTATCTTTACAACCATAGTTTTAGAGGATTGAGCTTCAGAGACGAAACAGAACTTGGCTCGTGTTTTGTCTCCCATTTTGTCTGATTCTAGTTAATTTATAAGACAAACGTTTTTGTCTTATGACTTTGGGTATCGGAATACGCAAATAAGTACTGTAAGTTGATGCTAGTAATAACTGTAACTATATTTACACTACGTACAAGGTATTACAGATAATCATGGTGTAATGCGTGGATACAAAAAACCAAGCTTACCTGAATCAACTACAAGTACGCTTTCAGTAATAATAATTAATTTACACACGTTATTCATTGTGCTACAATTAATTTTAATAATCAGCTAAAGCTGTGAATACGTTTACTGCATATCAGCGTGCTTGCTATCAGCTCGCGCAAAGACGACTGCCTTCTTCAACCACTGTTTGTCTCCAGCCACTTTTTGTTGTTTGACACGACATCTAACCATCATGTATAAATTTGAGTATAGTCTCACACTTACACACGTATGTATTTTGTATACATATATACGTGTTGCACGTCCCAGACGTCCCGGTCATTACGTAATTTTCATACGTATACATGTATGTAAAAAACGTGAATTAGGTATTAAATATGTATAATACGACAATCTTACTTTTAAAAACAAAAAAAAATGCTGTATCTTGAAGGAGAAGTCAAACTTACTAAAAATTACAATTTTTATGGGTTCCCTAACGCAGAACAACATGATCGAGATGCACAAATAAGAGGTTGGACTATACACAAGCACAATCTTATAGTTATTTTCTTTTTCAACTGTATCTTGAGAAGACGGGTAACAAAAAATTTTCTTTCCTGTACCATGTTTAAATAATTAATATGGACATTAACATAATATTCAAAAAAATTTTGTCACAACACAACCCCTCAAAATTCGAAAATCTATCAAATCCCGAAAGGGAAGCCCGATAGGCCGAAAATAATTCTAAGTATAAAACTTATAATTGGGATGCAAAAATATGTTACACAGATTCATACGAATAATCGTAATAACTGTAAAAATAACAAGTTATACCTCAAAGGCAAAGCTACATCCTACATATCCTAGCTATAAATTGATTTATTTTTAATTCTCCATCATGTATTATAAAAATAATTGTCACGTTACTAAATCCTGTACTCTTTTTATTAATTTTGAGATTCGTAGAAATTAGTGAGAAGGACGTATAAATTTCAATATTAAATCATAAATAGTCATAAAAGTGAATTAAAAAACAAATTACAACCTTACAGTGGAAAATAGCTATGCGTCTATTGTTTTCCCTAATCTCAATCAGATGAAGTAGATTGTTTTACATTTATGGTGGCCAAATTCTTAAAAAATATGTCAGATACAATAATTTCAACAAGAATTGATTGTACTTATATGATATTATATAAAATACATGAATAGTAATTGTGTATAAAGAGAATTTTTGCCCACGTAACTGGACAAAAGTACTTTTTTTTGGGGCACTATGGTGAAAATTTTTGTTTCCTTCTGCATTGCACGACCAACAATTCGAAAATATATTAATACGTACATCCAAGCAAACATGAAAGNATATATATATATCACAGAAACATAAAAGTACTTATAATGCGCAAATCACATGTATCATAAGTATAAATATTTTATGCATGCACATGCTTGAAGTTTGAGTTACAGTACATACTATAAATATATTTTAGTATTCAAAAACATAGTTAATATTGTGTCTTAACACAGTTAGATACATAAATTGTTTTTGACGAAAATATTATGAGTTCAAGACTTCACCATTTTTTCTATCCTTTTATGTTTATTTTATGTGTAAGAATATTTTATATTCATTTATTTATAGATTATACACCACAGAAGATCATGCATGCAATATTACTCGATTAACCAAATACGCACTGTCTGCATATTTTTAAATATTCTGATTAGTTTAAATTTAAAGCAGTTTATTACTAGCCACCCAATACACTTCACTACCTACACTTTTGTCCACTAAATAAATTAACAAAATTTCAGGCAGCTCATACTCAGTAACCCGATACGCTTGCTTGTCAACATGGTATTTCATTCAGTAAATAAACAAAGTGTCAAGGATGTAACAACTAGTTATCTGAAGCACAGTCTTTTACGTTTTACAAGTAACTTAAAATGCTTGCTGCCGAGCTCTTATTTATTTTTTAAATGGTAATTATTTTCGGAGTCACGCCCCAATATTAAAAAATAAATAAAGGCAAGACCATGAAAGTACTCTATATTACTTAGCATGAAAATATGCTTTTGAGCTGTGGAGTACTCCGTAAAAAAATAAAAGCACATACAAGCAAGCGAATGAAGCACTCAAAGTTCAAAATACTGGCTATAAGGTGATAACTTTTACATATAAATTTTTTTGTTTTAGAGTTTCTTGATGTAGTTCTCGTCAATTTTCTTCACATACTTGGTCGATATATAGATGACATCTCTAGCTGTAAAAATATTTCTATTTTAGTCCTTTGAGCAGTCACACTATGATCTTATTTTGGACGTTGTATATTTGTTTTTAAATCAACGGACTGTGCAGGGTCCATGGCCAATTGAGGCACATCTGTTTTTGCAACTGCTTCTTTTCTCTGTTATTGTATTACTGTTTTTCTTTATTCATCTATTATTTTCTAACCTATCATTATCACTCTTAAGAACGGTCATCCGTTATTTATCTTGTTCCTTTTCATACAGAAGTGATCCAGCTAGGTTCTTAGATAATTTATTAGCACAACTGAGTTTTCTTGGAATTTATTAAAAGGTATATTCTTAATCAATAAATTTCAATATCCAACGCATTAAACGCTATCCTGGATTCTTTCTTGTGTACATCTGAATTAGTGGATTATACTCAGCTATAAGAACAAATTTATGTTTTTACAAGTGAGAACGTTAATAATGCATTGCATATTGTATAGTCAGGCATCAATTTTTGCCATGGAATAGTTTATTTTAGCTTTTTTTACAGTTCTCGAAAAATATACGATAGGATGGACAACCTCTTCTTTTTCTTGACTCAATACCACTCCAATATTGTGATTAGATGCATTTACTGTTAATTTAAACGATTTAGTAAGGTTAGGAAATTGTAATAAAGGCTCTTGACATGAATGGTCTTTTAGTATTTGAAAACTCTTATTGAACTTTCATCCATTGTAATTTTTTCTCTCTTTTTAGAAAATTTGTCAGTGGCCTTGCAATTTAAAAAAAAAATCATAAAACTTCTATAGTATCTTGCTAACACTGAAAATTGTCTGATATTCCTTATAGTTTTTGGTTGAGGACATATTCTAACAGCTGGATCTGGTTTAATTCTTTGCTGACTTACAGTGTGCCCAAGAAATATTACTTTTTGAGTAAAAATTCAACTTTATTCAGCTGAAGTACCACATTCGACGATCATAACCGGTCGAAAATTAACATCACTTTACGGTCATACTGTACATAGTCTTTTGCGTGAATGGTAATATTATTGAAATACACTAAAATTTTAAAATTTAACAAAGCACCTAATATGAAATTCATTAGTCATTGCAAACTTTTCAAATAAAAAGCTCAAAAATATCCTTCCCACTAATCTATTATATCTGTGATGTTAGATAATAGGTATGCATCACCAATGGTATTTCTATACGGATCACGGAAATCCATTACTACTTTTAATATTGGATTTCCATGGCTATCAAGTTTCTTTGGGAGAATCCAGAAAAATAAATTGTACAGTGGTAACGAAGGTTCAATCATTCCATCTCTAAACTTCTTAGTTATATGTTCTTATAAGACTTTTCTGTGTACTGGTGGGTGACAATATTGCTTAGTGTTAATTGGAATGTTATTTTCCGTAAGTATTTAATGCGCAAAAAGATTTTTACAAAGTAGGAACTCTCTTTGTAGTAAGAAGATGCCGGAATATTCTATTATTTTACTATTAATTTTATCTCGTTTTTCTTAGCTTAAAGAAATTTATAAATAAATAAAACTACAGATAACTTTCTTGAGGGCTTCTGTTTATTCAGAATTGTTGTTTACTATGGGAACTATTTTTTTCACTACTAGTATCAAGGTCAAATTAGAGGATTATGTACTCAAATGGTAAAACTTATTTTTAATCTATCTTAATTAGAAAATCAATATATTTTGTTTTTATTGCTATAATATTGCATTGGAAAATTTTGTTTTCATTATTTCTTATCTAAATATCCAACTGTCATCGCCTACATTGACTCGAAGTTATTAACCTTTTGATAATTGAACGTTACTGAAATTTATCTGTACATCTTGACATGTGTGGGCTTTAATGGTAAACGTTGCCGATTTACTATCATTTTGTTGTTCTACATTAAGATTGTGTTGTATCAACTTTTTGTAGCAGTGAGAACTGTGATCCGGCGAATCTTTGTTTTAGACTGGTTGTTTTTGTTATTTTCAATATCAGAAAAAGCTATGGGGTTGGGACTAGTTCCTTTTTCATTTAAAAAAAGTTTATTCTTCATCTCTACAAATTGTAACACTGCTTGTATTTCACCTAATTTACCGTATTCAGGTATGTTTTATTTTTTCTGTGGGCCTGCTGTATGTTTCTCATAATATTATTGCTTAGTTTTGCCTTTGTGACAGTCTAACCTTGTGCCTGAGTCAAGAATGATTGATCAATTTTGACTTTTTTGAACTTGTTTTTTAAGCTTTTAAGGAGTTTGTTATTTTTTTTCTTTTCTGATAATATTGTTTGTTTATATGTCTAGAAATGGGGTTTATCACATTATTATCTTATACTGTAGTATGATAATAGTATGATAACACTGCTTATCTTTCTTTAATAAATTTCCACCTAGTAACCCACCATCTTTGATCAGCAAATCATTAGAAGCAATACAAAAAATTGTTGGTCTACCTTTTATAGTTATAAAAGTAGTGCCATTTGTCAAAACAGGGTTAGGTGTTATTCTAGTCAAATAAGTCATGTTATTTAAGCCTACCAAAAGCGCCTGACCTAACTGATTTATTTGTACTAAGTTCGTTGTAGCTCTGTCATCAAGCATATAAGTTATGTACTGATTCCTACTTTTAGGGACGCATAATTCAAAACTTGTCGGCTCATTATCTACTCCATATCCTTGATATGTGCCAATGTAAACGGTTTTGATTTCATTGCATTATTTATCACTTAAGCCGTAGAACTCAGCGTTCGGTTCTGATTGAAATGCTGGGAGCTTCCTTTTAAACGACGTTAGGTCTGAGCAACCTGTGGGCTTAAATGACGTGGTGAAAAATTATCTCTTGATTCTCAAAAATTTTCTAAATGTTGCTTATGATAATTAGAACTAAAGTTTTCTTAGTTATAAATTTTTAATGTATTTTGGGGGTATGCATCACAACTATTTGTTTTGCCTCGATAAAATTGGTTATTTCTATAATTAAAACTCAAATTTTAATGCGCATAAAAACCGTTAGGATTATTATTGTTATACTGAGCAAAAATTATTTTAACCATAATGATTACTATTTCGTAGATTTCCATGATATTAACTTCTTTCATTGTTTCAAAAATTTCCTCAAAACTTTAGATTATTGTTAAATTGCCTATTAGGATTAGAATTATAGGTATAATAATTATTGTCCATCAATTAACTATCAAATTTGCTCTACCTTATGCTGTTAAAATGGTTCATTATTGTATCCATCTTGTTAATTATGTCAAGGGAAATAACTGAGAAGTAGTCCTTGATGTCAGTATCTGGAATTATACTCAATCTCATTAAACTCTTCAATTTTAACTCATAACTAAGGGCATATGCTAGGGAAGCGGATTCTTCAACATATACCCACGGACTTATCATAGCTGCAAGTCCTCTTATGAACAGGTCTCGTGTGTTTTTCATCATGGTCATTATATGCGTGTTGTACGTATTGCTGCAATCTTCTATTAGAGTCTTCTATCAAGTGCCTTAAGGTTTTCGAAGTCATGGCCACTTATATTTGTACACGTGGCACTTCACAATGTTTGTAGAACTGATCTCTTATACAAATCCGTTTGGTTATCTTCGACTCAACTTTCTTCGTTCCATAAATCTTGAATGTGGTCCTTCACTGGAAAATGTTTCTCATCGAATACGGAAATAGACTTGATTGCATGTTGAAACGAAAAGTTGGCGTTAAGAGACTTTATCTACGCTTCAGCTATAAAAATTTGGCATTTTGTTGACCATCGTTTTAATTCACGATCTTCTTCATTAAATAATAATAAAATCTTTGATGTATAATTTGTTTTGTGTGTTTTTTATTAAGTTTTTTTTTTTTTTTTTTTTTATAATATATCTGCACACATAGTGATTAAATAAAAATTTTAGAAGGTTTGACTACCTTTTCTTTCTTTAGTTAGATCTAATCATGTTCTTAAAAAAATACATAACTATGTTGTCATTTTACTGTATTTATTTGTTTCAGGAAACGGTTTTTGTGGCTTTCCTATGTATATTAGTAGTGATATGTGGGTACTTATATGTATATATATATTATAGTATATAGTGTGAGTGTTTGTTTGGTGCACCCATTCGCAATGAGTTTGCAATACCTTTGCCAATATGCACCTAATAGAATTGTATAAGTACCATGCATGTTAACAAGAAACTAAAGAGAGAGAACCCTATCAAGCATCCAAACATGGTACCCTTTGCTTTAAGCTTGAAAGTATATGGTGCAAGGATTCCTGAGTGGCTGAATATTTCAATTGTTACATCAGCATTATCTATATCACGTCGTATGATACTATGGGTACTATATTAATAATTTAGCACTTAGGTACTATATTAATAATTTATCCATACGTGAACGTACACATATTTGTGAGTATTTGTGTCATCTTTTGCTAACGCGTTTATACGTAGTTGAAAAGTTGAAAAAAAAAATTTTTCTGTGAAAAAAATTCATTCATCGAATACTGTATTTAAATAAATTTGTAAATTATAACATATCTGCTAAATAGCAACTTTAAAATTGAAAAGATTATTATTTTAAGCATGCATATGACTTTGGATTAAAAATTATTCTTTTTCTTAAAATCAGTATTTAGTTCATGAACATTATAGTAATGATGTAATTGGTTACACATAGCATTTTATTTTTTACGAGAAGAATCATCTTAGTTTATAGCTTTCTACTTTAAGTTTTTTTAACACTTTTTTTTTTTTTTTTTTCTAGTGATCTGTTCTCAATTAAGAATTTTTTTACTGGTAAAACTTGTATTACGAGTTTTTACTTACATATTTTTTTATCTATTCGTTATTGTGTTTTGTTAATTCAGAAAAAATGCTCTTATAAGCAGATTCGCATTAGGAATGTGCACTTTTAAATGAGAACTCAGGAAACAAATGACTGTGATAAGCAAATTCAAGGTGAGAGTCAATAGACTCCTTTAACTGGCAGATGTGACGCTGACGTATATATCTGTATGTTGCGTATAAAAGATTACTAATATTTTTTATTTCTTACTATAACTTTTTTATACAATTTTTCTCTTATATTTTTTAACTTTTCTAACTTCCATGTAATCGACTGTTTATTATTTATTATAATTGTATTATCTGTACTGCTAGTGGACTGTCTGTCTTATTATTTCTTCATTACATGTATTCTTGACACTTCTCAAAGAATGGAAAATTCCTCATTACAAATATTTTTGTTCAAAATCCATGCAAATTACTTGGTCAGATAATATGCTGTAAAGAGTAAAAAAAATGTAATAATGCTGAAAATTACCGTGCGTTTCTTATTCCAAACGATGATTGTTGACCCTAAAGGGCCGTTGATTAGCCCTTTCTCACGTTATAATAAATTAGAAGGGCTATTTGTTACAATTATACATATTTAAAACTGACAAAAAGTATACAATTACAAAATTGTTTTTTTTATTCTCACAATTGTTTTTTATTAAAACAAGGGCTTGGATCTTAATTTCTCTATTTTTAACCGCCATGAAGAGTACTTGTTCATATTGCTCTACCTACTTAAAAATCTGGTATATTTAAGTGACAACTGTCAGAATTATTATAAAACGCTGATCTCTCACGTGATAAATTCTTTATTAGTCAATTTCAACGCTGCTGTTTTATTCTAGAAGACTGTTCTGCGTCAGTTTCTTAACGCCTAAAATTTTATGTATTTTAAGCATTTAAATTTTTCCTCTCAATTTGCCCTCTTGCGACTATAGGTATGGTCAAAACTTTTGTAAGCTCTAAGGGCTGTTTTTCGTTAACTTTTTTAACTAGAAATGTATTTTTTGGCAAGGTAGTTTGACGTTTAATGGCCCTGAAAAATCAGCAAGCTTAACTCTTTCTTGACTAAAACTTCTGGCAAACATGACTGCCTAGATAGCCTAACATGATTTTCTCTGATCTGCTCTTTTAGCATCAGATTAATCGGGAGGAAAATTACAATGCTTTTAAGCCTGGAAGCTAGTTATAGTTCTCTTTTCCTAAGTTTTCTGGTATTACGTCTGAGATTTTGGTATTCAAAGAACCTTTTTTTTTGCAGACCTCAGTCGTTTTGGTAATCCAAGATAGGAAAATTGATTCGTAGCGCTTGTCTGTTGGTGACTGCCCCGTGTGGTGAAATTCATTTTTCTTTTATAGCTTCACTGCTGGGTTTTCCCAGCACATGCCTTGGAGAGGATTGGTAATACCTGGTTAAATGCTTAGAGTTTAGAGGGTAATACAGAGTTGTCCATAGTAAAGGTGAAAAACTGTACTCATAACGTCTGTCAGTAAAAAACTGACTTGGCTTAATAATGGCCAGCTTTATATAGACTTTCAATGAACAAGTTGTTGCCAAAAATGGTTGTAAGAAGATATATGTTGGTAGTTTAACGTTTAATGGTCTAAAAACGAACCAATAAGGTGGGTAGTAAATAAGGAAACGTGAATACTTGTAATGGCCCTGAGAAAAACCAGTAGTGATACTTTTAGTCATTGCTTGTTATCAGTAACGATGATGAACAACCAGTTGCGGGTAGCTTGACTTTTATCTTTGGAGTATCTGCGTACGAAGATGGGGGGAGGTACACTGCTAGCCGAGGAATATCTTGTCTTCGGATCATTCCCTGAGTAATCAACCGCTCACCATTAGTTGGGTAAGTGTGCCTAGAAATTATACCTCCACGCATATGATGATGGGATGAAGTTCTGAGGACGAGGCTGATTAATTTTTCAGCCAAATTTGGTACCCAAACTCCTCAGGGTTGTTTTCCCTTGCATACTGTTGAAGCAACAAATGTTTCTGTAGCACCAGGCCAGTAAAAATACTAACCATTAAGATCCTAAGTATAAGAGCAGTTTGTGCTTTGGCTAGATGTCTTCAGGTACGATACCAAAAACGTTAGCGTTCAGAATACCGTTTACTTGTGTCACTTGTTTATTTTGGTAGTTTATGGTGGACTTAAACGTTGGTAGCCAGGATATCTAGCCATACAATCGTACTACTTTATTCTTGATGGATTGTCAGTAAATGACTATGGTATTTGGCAATTCGTTGGGGGATATTATAACCAGATCCACTTACATCTATTGCAGGTATCTTCGATTTTACTTCTACTTCTACCGAGTGGATTATACTGAACTAAAATAAATTGTTATAAAATTTTCAAGGTAAATATTATCAAAAAATTATCTAGGAAGTGTCAAAAATCAGTATGCAGAATTTCACGAAGATCTGTTGAGTAGGTACTTTTCGTGGTTAGTGATTGCAACGGTTTTTGTGGCTTTCCTATGTATATTAGTAGTAAGTAATATAATTACTATTTGCTTATAAAATACCGCATATACTAAGTATATTTTCCCAAAGGCACATTACGTACGCGTTGGCATACATTACACTGTATGAGACGTTCCTTGTCATTTATAAGTATGCTTTCAGAATCCTGTTTACTGTTTCTGTAAAAATATTAACCAGAAGACATAAAATAAACAGAAAAGACAGCTGACCAGCGACCCAACCATGATTCGTTACTTATTTTGTTCAGTAATTGTTAATAATAACTTAACGGTAACTATATTGTGCATGGGGCCTCTTACAATAAAATGGGCTGTCAAGACAATACCAGTAACCTTCGTTCTACAGCCTTGTATAGTTTTTTTTAATGTGAATATTTGTATATTAAAATATTTTAGAATTTAACATTGGCATTTATAATTAGCAAGTTTTTATTTTATGACCTTAAACTAGAATTTTGAAGTCAAACTATGCCAAACTAAGTATTAATTTTTCTACTAATAAAAGCCTTCAATTAAAAAATTTTCGGTACAAAGGCGGCTGGGTTCGAAGGGGCACACCGAATGAAGGAGTCAAGTTTGACCTTGAGTTTATCCTTTGAAGTCATTTAAAGGTCAAATTTTTTATATAGATACCTTTATTTATTATTGTGGATCGAATACCCTCTTTAGATTCTACGTTAAACTTGATATTTAGCAAATTTTTATTCATGACCTTGAACTAGAATTCCCAGTTCAAACTGTTTCAAACCAAGCGTTAATCTTTCTCCTGATTAAAGCTGCTAAAAAAAATTGCTTTTACAACAATCATTTTTCATGAGCTCTATTTTCTGGAAAAAAATTTCACTTCTGTCATTAAAAACAATGACATGTAGACATTTTAAGCGTAATTGAACCTGAAATTTGGTAATTCTTAATGTCTATCGAAAAATATCTATTTTTCATGCTCTCAAACGGTACTCAACGTTAAAAAGAAAAATAATATTGGAGCGATAGCACATCACAAATATTTACACAACTATGCATATGAAAACCATATTTCAGATTTTTTTTAAAAAGACTTTAATATTTTTGTATGGTGTTAAAACAAATAATAAAATAACAAAAGCTGATCAGGTAAGGCAAAAATACAAGTTTTCTAGCCATTTAAGGAAATAATAACAGTTTTTTCGGAATTTCCAGGCAAGATTAGAAGGCTGAGTTAATGATGTGTACGCTTAAAACCTTGTCGGTTTGACTAGGTTTCGCAGTTATTAAATTAAATTGGAATAAGATAAAGAAAAACACTGCATTTTGGGAAAAAGCTGGAAGGCATAAGATCTTAATTTATTGATAAACAAAAAAAATACAATCCGGATTGAATGCAACTGAATTAAATTGAATAGTATGAACGTTAAAACGATACCCTGCATTAACTGGCATCAAAAAACAATACAGAGATGTAAGCCAACGTCTATGTATGTGTGTGTGTATGCAACTCAGAGCTGCTCATAGACGGCGCGTTGCAAATCTGGTGGTCGGCGCCTAGTCGTTCACGCTGATGCAAGAGCGATGGTATCGTGGATGGCTGGGCCACTTATTGTTTGTGGCACGGATCACTTCGGTGTGTCCATGAGGACGGATACTCTCTGCAAATACAGGGCCAGTTTGAAAGCGTACAAGGCAGCGATTCGCGAGGTTCGCACTACAAGCTGGAGGGATTTTGTCACTGACACTGGTAACCTGGATGTATTTGGATGTGTATACGAACAGGTGGCCATCAAAGTGAGGCCCCAAACCGCTTTTAGCGTCTTACAGACCCAGTACGGTGCCACGCTCAGCATGTCTGAAACGGCAAACGTACTGCTTGACACACACATTCTGGATGACGACGACTCTGATGGCACTTCTGAGCTCAGGCGAATGAAAGAAGATTCGCGTGAGGTTCCAAACACAGGTGACTCAGCTGTCTTCTCTCTTGAAAACATTAAGAGCACAGCCAGGAGGATGAGGAATGGATCTTGTTGAGGTGGTCGTTGTAAGCCGAGCACTCTCGTTGATCTCCCCCATTTTAGAAGAATTATTGAACGCGTGCCTAGAGCATGGGGTCTTCCCGGATGTGTGGAAGCGTGGAACGTTGAGCCTCTTTCTCAAAAGTTTTGATAAGAATCTCACGGACCCATGGTCATACAGGCCAATCTGCCTACTTCCTGTCCCTGGCAAGCTCCTTGAGAAGCTGATAGCCAAATGGCTAAATCAGCTTGTTCTGGGCTTTGATATCATAACAGATCACTAATACGGCTTTTTACCAAAGCGGTCCACCGAAGATGCTATCTCCAAACTTCGAAAAACTGTAGATGACTCGAAGAGTCAATACACGTTCGGAATTCTCTTCAACATAAAAGGAGCTTTTGACAATGTTCAGCACACCTCAGGCGTTAGGGATCTGTCCTTGGACCGATCTGCTGGAATCTCTTCTTCGACTCACTGCTCCAGAAACTCGAAAGCACGGCTGACGTAGAATTTATCGCTTATGCAGATGACCTCGTCACTATAATAAAAGGCAACTCGCGAGCAGAAATTGAAAGTAAGAGCCAGAAAGTTGTTGACTTGGTGCTGGAGTGGAGCTGCAGCGTAAAGCTTCAAATAGCCGAGAATAAAACTGAAGGTATATACCTGCGAGTTAAGGCCGTTGTTCGAAAGCCAGTTGCACGTCGTGGTGGTGACAGATCGGACAGAGCGAGGAAAAGTCGAAAGCTCAAATCAAACCCGTCTCTGAGGAATCCGGTCATTAAGATTTATGGCAAAAGCCTCAAGGTCTGTGAAAAAGTGAAGTATTTGGATATTTACACATTTACACAGACAAAGGCATAAGCTTCAACTCACATTGTAAATATCTGAGAAAAGAAGTCACTGCACTGTTCCACAAAATGAGAAACCTTGTTCGAAAGTCATGGAGGCTGAAACATGCCACAATTTGAAAATCCACCGAGCTGTGTTCCCCCCTACGGTAGTCTACGCTGCCACCGCATGGGTGGATAAATGCAAGGTACATGACCTCAGAACGCTGTCAAGTATACAGCATAGCTCACTGGTGGCAGCTACCCACGCATACCGGACCACGTCGACGGAAGCTTTATGTGTCATCGCTGGCACACTCCCTGTTGACATCCTGCTCGAAAGCAAAATCGCTCTGTACAACCTTTGAAAGGGTAGAAACGTTTCCTTTGGTTCGCTTAATGTTGCCGGTTGGACCAGAGCGCGGGAGATCTCAGTGAGGGAAGAAACACTCGACATGTGGCAACGTAGGTGGGAGACTGCAGATAGTGACACCTGTACCTGCGGTAGAAGGGATATAACTGAACACAGACTGTTTGACTGTCGTCTGAAAGAGGTCCCTCGAAAGCTTTTTATGCAAAAACTAAGCTTGAGCATGTGGCCGAACGAAGCCAAATTCTTCGTGTCTTCACCAGAAGTGTTCGCGGCCTTTAAAAAACTTTGTGCAGGCCTGCTTGAAGAGAAAATGGAACGGACTACTTTAGTTGAAAGTTGAATGTTGAAAGCCACAAACTGAAAGCTAACGGTAGAAGCTCGTGAAAGCACTACGGATGTGTGCCACTCCAAGAGAATTGCCTCTTGGCAGGAGTTCTCTTCCGGGCGTCCAATCAAGACGGTCCTCGTGGCTGCCTAGCTGCCCACGCGTGGGCCGGCCTGGCATGCCACTGGGCCTGTGGATACCCGGGAGATACTCCTGCACGGATTGAAAGCTGCACTGAAAATAAAATAGTGTACCTGCTCAACTAGAGGTAGGGCAGTTGTTACCTCGCTCACACTAAAGCAGAAGCGGCCCAAAACTAGTGCTGTTGCTGCGCGAGACTTGGGCAGCAGCTGCACAAATCGTATGGTGTACGTATTGAGCAAACTGCATGGTGCAGCAGAAACGCTAGTCATAGGGTATTTCAAGAAAGCTACATAACAATATAAGGTAAAGTACCCTCTATTCGGACACATAATTTTAGGTAATCCACTATTTCTAAATTCACAAAGAAATTAGCTGTTTTTACGAAAAAGACGGTTGACATTTATATAATAAAGTAATTTTTCTGTCACTTGAAAAAAAAAAAGAAGTTCTTTGTGACCGTGTGATCATTGTTTAGAATAGTTATAAAGATTCAGTCTCAAAACCCCTCCCTATATTCGGACAATGAATTTCAAAATAGTCTAAATATAGGTTCCGTTACGACGTAGGGACCATAATCCGGACAGTCATGAATATTAAGAAAATAAAGTTATGGCAGATCTTTATATTCAGTTATATTTTACTTCAATGGCTTTTATTTATTAAACAAATGCAAAAAACAAATTATTATTGTATTTTACTACGTTGTATACCATTTCTTTGCACTTGTAAGCTAGTGTATTGCTGGATTATGTGTGTCCGAATATGGGGTACAGTTTGAACCGTAGTATCTAAGTTCCAGACAGCAGCCAAACACAAAAAACCTTGATTTGCAAGAAAAAACATTTCTTTTAATAGATTATCAAATTAATTCGACATATGTTGTAACTATCTTAAATCAATTCGATACTGTAGATTACAAGTAAATTTTTTCATTCAGAAATTGTAAAAAAATCATGTAATTATCGCTGCTGTCCGGATATAGGTCCGAACAACACTTTTGTCCGAATATAGGGTACTTTACCTTACGCATTAAGAAAAATTGGTATAAATTCCTAACACGCTTACGCATAAAAGTACAGTGCGTGGTGTAACGCACAATTTAACAGATAATTGATTGGTAAGCCTAGATAAATAATAAGGTTCACGCACTGATTGCACTGCACATAAGAGACAAGAAGCATCTGATGCATAGAAGGCATGAGTAGCAGACACCTTAAGATGCGAGTGCCACTGACGTACAAATCTGGAATGTGAACTCCCCTGACTTATACGACTGCTGCACAAGTGACTGAGATAAAAAGTATTAGGGTATTTTGAGTGATTTTTGAACGTGCTGTGGCGGAGGATGCACAATTTCATTTTCAGTGTGGGTAAATAAAGACTGTGTTTGGCAGCCTCAGAGAGTTGCGCCTCTGCCCTTAAATTAGCAAAAGTCTTCTTCTTGTGTAGTCTCCAGGTGGGAGCTAGCAGATGCGCCTACCCAAGGTTCCCCGTGTGCACTCTCGAATGAAGTCCGTGGGGCTCGGTCTGCCTCTCGTACATCGGGGGGGCGGATTGAGCCTCATAGCGGCGGATGAGATTGGCTAAAGCATCTGTCGCAGTGCCCAAGGACGCCTGCTACGGGGGAAATGCATTTATGTAGATTCCAAGTAACAGGGGATATTGGCACGCCAATGGGCACTGAATTCTTGTAAGCCACGTTTCCGTGGCCGATGCTTTGATTTATCACGGATAACTTAAGTTTAAAGGCCTCCAAAAGGAGGGCGAGAAAGCCTTTACGGATAACAGCGTGTGCCAGTTATAGTGTGCCCTTTCTCAAATTTGTCCGCGAGGACGCTGGTGCGTCGTGGTCGTGAACACGTGAATAACCCGTGGCGTATCAATCAGAAAGAGAGAGAGAGAGCTTGAGAAAGAGCACCTAAAAAAGCACAATTAATAAGCACGGTGTTAGTGAAGCAAAATCTACGTGAGCACAACACGAGGTCCCAGAAAACTAGGCACAAGTTACTATGGTGACTCCCAATAAAGTTGACGTAAGTATCTCAAGAGAGCCATCAGAGAGGCTATCAGTCGCGATGCGTCGGCGCTGCTTGAGACTCCCCCCCCTCCAACTTACTGTACATGTACCGATGAAGTGCAGATGTATGTGCACTATTGTACAAAAGTAAAGTCTCTCTCTCTTGATCTATGGACACACGTGGCTGTCATATATGTAAATGGATATTCATACTGAACTGACAGAACATGATGGAATAAAGATTTTATGTACAACTGATTTGAAATAAGAACGTCGCTGTACTCTAGGAAGGAGAATGTTTAAAAGTAGCACGATTTACGTTTTGGCAAAGTTCAATTCTTCTTCGAAAATTTGTAATCGTGCTTCACATAACCTGTCTTGAAATATTTTGGCAGGCTTTCATGATTCTTTAAACCATGTCATCTCTGTTAGCTGATATTTCGCGATGAACTACATTTTATAGATATCACTACTAGTAAAAGTCTGGTGATGTAAGATCTGGGAATTTCACTGGCCATTCTGTAAGTTCACTTCTTTCTATCCACCGATTGTTAAATCTTTCGTTTAAAAAGTCTCTAACCATTTCAGCATAATGTGGTAGCGCTTTATCTTGTTGGAACCACATCCTAACACTTGTAGCAAGATGAACGTTTACTAGAAATACCGAAAGTTCATTTGTAAGTTACCGAAGGTATGATTATCCGTCTACATTACTATCAAAAAAATACAGTACAATTAAATATCCGTCGACTACCCCACACCGTACCTTAACAGTCTAGCAATGCAGACAATCAACTTCTTGCTGCCAATGAGGATTTGCTGTAGGCTAGTAGTGACAATTATGCCGATTTAATATTCCGCAACTTTCAAAAGAAGACTTATCACTAAAAACAACGTGAATAAAAAAATCTTATTCGTTTTTTATTTGATGTGTTGCCAATCGATAAAAAAAAATTCGTCGTTGATAATTTATTTCAGTTAATACTTGATTGATTCTAATATAATACGGATGGTAACGCACATTTCTCAAATATTGGCTTGCAGTTGATATTGGAATTTCTCCAGTTAATTTAATTTCGCGTAAACAAGCATGAACATTTAAATGTACCACAGCTATTACGGCGAGCAAGCATGGATTATTTGTATACTCATGTTCACACATTTGCCTCTTTCTTCGAACAAAATTTTCATGTCTTCTACGGATTTTCAAATTACATATTACTGTACAATTGGAATGTTGTCTTTCAGAAAATTGATCTATGTAGAATCTTGCTGCTGCCCCACACTTTCTTTGACATTTTTCTGAAATAAAAAGAATATCAACAATTTCATTAGCTGTGTAGTTAGGCATACTTTACGCAAGTATGAAAAAGAATTCATATACAACTCTGGTATTTTTTCACTCACAATGTAGCAAGAGCTACACTATTTAAACTTTTTACGAAGCAAAAAGTGAAATTTCTTTTATACGCTTTTAAACAAAAGTAAACTTGCTACCGGAAGAATACCAGTTTATACAGTATTATCTTAAATGTTTCTTAAAAGGTGTCTCAAAATAAGTGTTTTATAAATATACTGGTATAACCAGATCCATTTACTTGAACGAAAACAAGTGTACCATGTGCCCCTTTTTAAAAGTCCTTAGTGTTAGACACTAATTATGTGAGGTACTTGAGAATCACACCTCCTTGGCTTTAATAATTTTTAAGCACAAGCTTGGTACAGTAAACTGTAGCTCAATGAAAATTAAAAAATGATTTTTATACGTTTTGCACAACAACATTATTATTTATTCTATTCATAGTTTTAAAATAAGAAACTAATCACAGCAAAAGTAAGCTACTACTTTAAAAACTTTACTTGCTAGTAAACTGGCAAAAGTAAAATAAAACTTCTTCTAGGTTTACTTAAAAAAGTAATCATGTATCAACATGTAAGGAATGTTTTTGAAATAAATTTCTCACTCATGCGCCCATGTGCCAGGGCATGTGTGAGGGCTCATCCGCTTTGTGAAAGGTGATAGAGCTGATATTTGCTTCATGGAATGATCGGCCCCTGCACGAGCCTTGGCCCATGCGCATACAAGTAAAAAAGAATTTTAAACACATTTACTTTTCTTGCAACTATAGTTATGGTCATAGTTACTTAAAACATACGTAGATATTCAAAAATTACCCTTGCCTTTCCGTTTTGAAATCTAAACTATTAAATTTTTATTTCCATATTATAAAATTAACAAAACCGTGAAAATAAGTAAAAAGGTCCCGGTTGGTAACTTGGTAGCTGATTCATGGTATGAGTTTTCCCCATGAAATTTAATTTTTGTCAACTATTTTGCATAATTTGGTGAGTAACTTTTAAAGTAACCTTTTAATGCTACGTGAATTAAAAAAATACATGTGTACAACGTGTAGCAGAAGCAAAACATTTTTTAATTCTTATGCAATCGTTTCACATAGAAGGGAGACCGGAACAAAATGATTCTTTTAAGGAAAAGCTTCTGTTCCACTATGAAATGACAGTGGTACAATTTGCTTAAAGTGCTATCACTCAAACTAATACGAAAATATGCTAGTTTTGGTTCCAAACTTTGTTTATTTCATAGATTGGAGTATTTTGGGAAGAAAAGGTTTTTGGCAGTATTGTCGTAAAATGCTTGTAAGAAAGGTTATATATTTTTCAAATCCCGTAATCGAACTTTTTTTATAAACTTCGATTTTCGTAACTTTTTATAGAGGTGTTTCAAGAAAATATTGCTTATTAAAATGGCTTAGAGAATAAAAAAAAAACTATTTCTCAAACAAAAGCATTTTTTTTTCATATTTGTTTAAATAAAAAAGGCTATTATTGTAAAAAATACTAAAATTTCATTACTTTTTAAGAAATATTTGTCAATTAAAATAAAAGTGACTTCTTCTTTTCAAATATGCCATACTGTCGGAGAAAAATATTTTCAACCAAAATTCGCATACTTTTGTATTTGTATTAATAATGGCATTTTAAACGAATTGCATCTATTTTTTTTTCATTTTTACGAGCAGATGTAGATTTTATGGGAAGAAATACAATAGAACGTATAAATTTTGCAAGTTATTTAACCAGGGCCAATGGTAAGTTACACAGGACGAGGAGTAACACAAGCAATAGGTTTTATTGAAACTCCCTGTTAAAAAAAGCTTATACACATCTTTTAATTTAAACACTTTATTTTTTAAGTTACACAAAAATTTTGTTTGTTAATAAAACAACAAGTAATTAGAATGTAATAAAAAAGTTGTAAATAAATTTAAAAAATTGTGAATAATGAATGCTTGTAAAATCTTTTCTATCATTCAACGTATTTAAAACAATAATAAAAATAAAATTTGAATCATAAATATTTTAATAATCACGTCGTGAATACATACGAAAAATTAATGTCTGACACCTATACTTGATGTTAAAAATAAGTTCAATACTTTGTTAGTCTTTCGATGGTGCAAACATAAAGCTTTTGCACAGTAAAAGGAAGGTTGCTGGTTCGAATTTCGGTGGGAACGGTTTTTTTTTTTTTTTTTTTTGGCTCAAATTTTTGGCCTACAAATTGTGTCACATCAACCTCACTTTAGTAATACTATTTTTTGATGCTTTATTAATAGACATTACACGAAAAAAAATAATTCAATCAATATATTTATTGCTGCTCGTCACTAAACGCATAGTGAGCACATTGTCGAGCACTATCCTGGTTCTCTGGAATCGTAGTCCAAGGAACATCAGTGACCTTACATTGTTTGGTGGCAAGGAAATCTCGCAGGATGCTATGAAACCAAACTCACTAATCATTGAAACAATAATCATTTAGCAAATCATGGGGTAACGTAAGAAGACAGTATGAAACACGTTCTTGGTGGCAATCCTTAACGTTTCGTGCTTAAAATTCTTGATACTGGATACTCGTGCACGTAGTGGAACAGCAAACGAGTAAAAGGTCTGCCGTCAATGGCGCAGTTTCTTCCTAGAATGTTCCGTGCTGATGCAAAAAAAAAGCGCGTGCAAGGAGAACGCTGGAGTAGGTTAAGTGTCACACAAGTCACTAGAAGCTATCCGCGAAATGTATACTGTGCAGGTAAAGTGAAGATTTTTAGAGACTTTCTAAGCCTGTTTTAAGGCATGGTAACGAATTGACACAAAATTTAACAAGCAGAAGTGTCAGCTACAGCCGTCAAAAAAATAGAAAAAATGCCCAAAACGTGTTTTCCACGTCTAGAAGAAAACTGAAGAATCACACACAAAAAAGTGTTGTGTAACAATGACGTGCAATTTTTAGAACGCAATGAGCAACTTTGGGTTCAAATTGGTTAAGCCGTTTTTTTGCAAATCAAAAAAAACTGCCATTTTAAATCATTTTTACGAAACTCAATAACTAGCATTCTATACAAAATTGAGAGCAAAAATTTTATAACAAGGCAGATATAGTCATGAACAAACACGCAAAACCACAGTTTAATCAGTTTTTAACTTAAGAAACAGCTTTTTGCCCTCCAGCCAGTGGAATCAGTGACTCGGCTAACTGCTGGATATCACACCCCCTTCCTACATGAATGCTTTGATTGACCACGATCAAAATAAAAAAGTTTTTTTTTTGCAATTAATTTTAAAGATACTTTTAAATAGTAAAAATAAATAGTGCTTAAGGTAGGTGTAGAGGTACGATATAGATAAAGCAAAATACGTACCTATGTTAGCTAACAACTTTCTTATGGCCATTTTTTGAGAGAATCTTTTTTTGGTTTCTGTTGTGGTTCGCAAAAAGCTTAAAACAAATGAAACTGAGACTTTGTGTGTATGTTAAGGATTGTAATATTAAACTTGTGACCATATTTCATCTCGAAATATTGTACACTAGTGCCCCTCCCCCCACTGAATAGAACACTGAAGTATGTTGATGCGTATATAAAATATTTTCAGTTGAAAATCTTACATCTATTCATGAAACTTCTCAAAACAGAAATCTCCTTATTGAAAAACATAATAATTCGAAATCCGTGCAGTTTACTTTGTCAAATAAAATGCTGTAAAAAGTAAAAAAAATACAATTATGTTGAAAAGTACCGTTTGTTGGTTACGCCATAAAAACAGGGCGGTTAATTTGCACTTTCCCAAGTTATAATAAATGAAATGGGCTATTTTTTAAAACTATCAATATTTAAAAATGACAAAAAATATTTAGTAAAATAACTGTTTTTTCCAATGTTACAACTTTGTTACCAGAACAACAAAGTCTTGAAGCTCAATCTCTTCATTTTTTACTGTCACAATAAATACAAATATACATTATTCTACCTACTTGAAAAATTTTTAAGATTCAAACGATTTCTGTCAGGGTTCCAGTGAAAGTCTAATCTTATAAGTTATTGATTCTTTATTTCTCGAATCTCAAGCTGCTGCTTCAATCTCAATGGATGTTCCACGTCAGTTTTTTGACGCAAAATTTTTTAACATTTAAAGCATTTGAAGTTCTCCTTTCAATTTATTCTCTTGTGACCATAAATATCGTTTAAACTTTTGTGAGCCCTGAAGACTGTTTTTGTGAACTTTGCTTGTTTGTCATATATTTTTTGGCAAGGTAGTTCAACGTCACATGGCCTTTAAAAGAACCAGTGAGCTCAATTCTTTTTTGACCGAAGTTTCTAGCAAACGTGCTTGCCTGGATTCCTGAGGGTCATCTTCTCTGGCCTGCTTTTGTAGCAACAGACTGATCGTGAGAAAAAATACATCGTCTGGAGCGTTACAGCAAGTTGTAGAGCTCTTGAGATCTTAACCAATGTCTCCTGGTGTTATGCCAGAGACGTTGGTGTCCAAAGCACCTTTTTTTGCAGAGCTCAGTCGTTTTAGTGATCTTAGGTGGGGAGATTTTTTTATGATGCTTGCCCATTGGAAACTGCCTCGTTTGCCAAAGATTATACTTCCTTCATAGCTGTTAGATTCGCACAGCACAGACCTCAAAGAGAATTGTTAATTCCTAGTTAAATCCTTATAGAGTCAGGAGAGTAATGTAATTTAAGGTCGTCAGTCACTGGGGTATCCAGCCTCGCGATGAACAACTCTGCATGTGACGTCTGCCATTGAATGACTCACTTGGTTTAATAGCTGCCGGCTTTATATAATTAGTCGGTGAATCGTTGCCAGAAATGGTAGTAAACATGTATTTGTTAGAAAGATAGTTTAACGTTAGCTGGCACTAAAAAAACCGATGAGATTTATGGTAGAAAAGGAAAAGGAATACTTAGAAAAGGAAAAGTAGCTAAATTTTTAGCCATTACTTATTATTACTCCTCATGATGAAGAGCTGGCTGTGTTGGTTGCTTGATTTAAACCCTTGTAGTCTCTGCATACGGAGACCATGCTGGAAGAAGGTACGCCAATGACTAAAGAATATCTTGTCTTCAGGTCGTTTCCCGGATAACCAACCGCTCATCGGTAGTCAGAAGAGTGCGCCTGGAAAATACCGTCTCTGTAAACATACCGTTCCTACGAACCACTAAAGTGGCTATTGTCGCTGTCCAAACTCAGGGTTATTCTCTCTGGCTTGCTGTTTCAATATAATATGCTCTGGTGGCAGCTGTAGATGGCTTAGAAGAATGGCTATAAAATCCTAATCTGCTGGAGCAGAGTGTGCTCTGGCTAGACGTCTCCTGGTGTTTCACCAAAGACGTTAGCGTCTATAACGTCTGAGTATTGTTGGCTACTTGTCAATTACAGAGGTTAAAGATAGAGTTCAACATAAGTCGCTTGTCCATTAGAGAACAGTGTCATCGGTAGCCAGGATATACAGCTGCACGACTCCCAGCTCTAGGCTTTACGAACTGTTGGTGAACGACTGTATATTTGGTGCATTGCTGGGGCCACTTATACCAACACTTATTTTATTTAATTGCAGGTTGTTTCGATTTTATTTCGATGCCACCTAGTGAATTCAACAGAACTTGAGCAGTAAGCTAGCATATTTTTGCAAAACTTTGAGCTTATTCATTGCCTTTGTTATTAATTTTATCAAGATAAAAAGTATACTAAAACCATCAAGGAAGTGTCAGGAATTGATATGCAAAATTTCAGCAAAATCAGTTGAGTAGTTTTCACTGTTAGCGATTACAACAGTTTTAGTGATTTTGCTTAATATAAATTTGTAAGATAATGCGAGTTATTGAGTTTCGAAAAAATTACTCAAAATGGCAGTTTTTTGGCAATTGGCGAAGAAATGGCTTAACTGATTTAAGCCCCTCGTGGCTAATTTTGTTAGTCTGAAAATTGTACAAGTTTTTAAGCAAACACTTTTTTACGTGCAATTCTTGGATTTTCTTCAAGATGTGAAAAACATGTTTTAGCCATTTCTATCGTTTTTTAAGGCTCTTGCTGACATTTCTATTTGTTAAATTCTGTATGAATTTTTTACCATCAATTAAAACTATTACTCTATTTTTTCGAGCTAGTCAGAATCTTCTGAACCAAAAAACTAATTTTACCATACTACGTGCGATCAGTTAAACGCACATGCGAACATATTCTAGCAAATACAAGCTACGCCAGCGCTTAAAAGTAGTCGTGCGCTGACCGTGAACGATCACAAGCAGTTGTAATTATGTTTCATAACATCGCTGCAAGCGTCAAGGTACAATGCAATCGTGAAAAAGAGGAAGAGTGAGAGGAAGAGAGAGAGACGCACGGAGTTCTTGCATTTTTTCTTTTATGAGTTGCAACGCTACATTAAATATTGTTTGTTTGATGTGAAACATCTATAGAAGCGCGTGAGCATGGTGAGTAAACATGAGTAATGCGTGGTGACCGTAACGAAGAAGCGTTACAAATATATATACATATACATTGCATACATAGTGTGCTGTATAGGATAAGCGTGTGAATGAGAGAGTAAAAGAAATCGAAGAATACGTCCAGGGAGTTTTCCAGCCCGTCTCTTACTGTTCGCACATACAGCAGGTATAGCTATAGATTATAGAAGTATAATTTCTACACATACATACGTACACGCGTAGTCAGACACGCACACACATAGTCAGAGAAAATAAAGAGGGTGTATCAAGCGGCTAAAGATATTTTATCATTGCTCCCAAACCTTTGTATCTTATACAATATTAGTATATCTAAAACGTTATAAGCGTCGCTTGGTTCAAAGTATACGTATCTTTTGTTAAGTGTATTACCCGTATGTACAGCTATATAGAAGTGTACGTGTACATAAATGATTAAATATCTTATTTGTACTGTATAAATAGCATCGTATACATACGTGCCCATATATTTTATATTATATATGTGTATATACCATGTATAACGTATGTGAACATATCATATGTAACATATGTGTATTTATTATAATTAATGTATGTGTAAATAAAATTTCCAAATTTCACTAACTCTGAGAATCGAACCCACATTCTTCGGATTCGTAGTCAGGGACCTTATCGATTGTGCTACACAACACGCCGATCTGTTCTCTGTTCTTAGTACTTACGGATACCAACTGAGAAACTTCTGAGTTAGGAAATTGAACGATAATTGAGCATTTTTTCATACTATACATAATTTTTCCTGCTGATTTAAAATCATATAGTTATAATTATTTTTAAGTTATCTAATATTTGAAATCATGTTTTAAAGTTTGTTTTGCTTATATCTTCTTACGGTTTGATGTATAGAAAAAAAATATCAGCATGTAGCCAGTAAGCGTAAAATTTATTATCAATTTTTAAAGAATTTATCAAAAGTAATTTACACTAGCCGTAGACAACAGCATAATAACTAAATAAATTTTATTCAAAAATATCATTTCATATAGGTCACGCCTTCTCTAATACATACATTAACCATTTCAACTCTTGCACATGTATGTATTGGTATTGGTCCTGCCTCATAGATACCTGTCCTCGGTATAGAAATTAATTTTCGTTAGTATGTTCGAGTCGCTTACAGGCTACAGTCAATTAAGTAAGATCTCGACAAATGTAAGCGATCACGTAAAGCCTGTATACTGTGATATAATTGTAAGTTGTAGTGTTTTAAACTACGAGCGATTGTATAATTTTTTACCTTTTTATTAGTTTTGTCATGGTTTGTATGAAATTTATAGTGCTTGAAAAGGGCCTCATTCTAAAGTGGCCGAAACGTTGCTTTAATAAATAAATAAAGACCATTGGACAGCATTGCCGTTGGAGTCATACTTTAAAATTGCAATATCCTGCTGTCATCAGATTCATAGTATTACAAATTATTTTTAAATCTTTTCTTAGAAATTACTTCTTTGTAAACAGAATTATTTTAAAATATAAATATTACAACATAATGCACAGTTTTCTCGGGGTCTTCAAAGTGTGTTTATTCAAACTCTATTTTAACTCGTCTTTAGTATAGAGAGAATCCAATGACATTCGCGCACATGCACAACTACGCACAGGTATCCGAAAAAAGACAGATAGACACAGAAAATAATGCACACGAACTTATTGTTAAACTTGTATGTACCTATGTGCCAGTAAGTAGTATAGATACTCTTCGTATTACTATTCTTAAATTATTTTTATTTGTTGTTCTCATTATTACAATGTTAATGAATTAAAATAATGAAAAGATAACATAGTATTTTCTTTATCTTAATCTACAATATTCACTGATAAAAGTACGTGTTTGTAAGTTCGTAAGGTCTTCGCAGGTCCGTCGTGCTGTTTAATAGACCCAAAGATGACGGCACTTTTCCAATGAAAACAACTTTTTTCATCATAGATAAACAAATTTCACCAAGTTCAATAACATATTTTTCAATGTTGCACATCTGTCGGGGGTTCCAAGACCCACACCTGCTTTTTTTATCGCTACCGTTGCTACCACTGCAATTGCGTCGGTTGCTACTACCAGCAGCAACCAATTTGAACTATGATAGTGAGAGAGAGCGTATACAATGCTTTAACTTTACTGTAGTTCCAAATACCTCGCTGTTATAGTAACGCTTGTAGAGAGAAGGCACATAAGGTAACGAGGCCATTCTGCGTTAAACACCTTACACTGCGTGTCAGCCGATGCTTCGGCTTGGCATTACTATCATGTCAAAGACCAAGTCGAGATACTCCCAGACAGTCAAATGAAGCACGATTTCTGTTAATGGGAGAAAACGAGCTTTAAGCAAGTCTTTTTAAACCCAATCTTATACGTGTCGTTAGAGTTATTAAGTACGCTCTGATTCTTACCCACAATAAATTGACTTTTTTTCGGGGACAACTTTTTAAAGAATGACTTTTTATGTGTTCTAAAATTTTATCTTTAGGACAGGAAATTATTAATGTATTCATAAAAGTCATCGCCTTAAAGTCAGTATTTTAAACTTTCAGAGCGTCATCCTAAATAATTTGAAGCACTTGCTTGTTTGCGCCTTTACTTTTTTAAGGAGTATTACACAACTCAAAAACATATTTAGTGTAAAAACATGAAAACACGCAGTAAGCATTTCATATTACTTGTAAAATGGAAAAAAATGAGCTTCAGCTAACTGGTTATTACATCTTTGAGATGTTGTTTATTTAGTAATTAAAATAGCATGTTGGCAAGCAAGCGTATCGGGTTACTGGGTATAAGCTGCTTGAAGTTTTGTTTATTTATTAAGTGAACAAAAGTGCAATTAGTATAGCGTATTACGTGGCTAGCAATAAACTGCTCTCAATTTGAATTGATAAGTGTATTCAAAAATGTGCAGACCGTGCGTATTTGGTTATTTGAGTCAGATTTTTATGCATGCATGCTTTCCTGTAGTTAATAATTTATTGATTGATGAACATCTTAATATTCTTAAATGTGAAACGAAAAAAAAAAACAATAAGGAAAGTAGTGACATCGAGTATCAAACTTATAACCTTTGGGTCAAAAACAATGAAAGTATTTAACTAAACTGAAAAATGATATGCATCAAGGTTATAAGAATTTACATCTGTTTATAGTACGTACTATAGTTTAACTTTTACTCGTAAGTGCTTTTAATGATTTGATTTCACTTTTAATTTAGCACAGTTTGTATTTTACTTACGAATATTTTACTTTATTTTAACTTACAAAGAAAAGCTTTAAGCTCCAGGCTTGCAAGTGCATCAGGACTCTAGAAATTTACATGTTGAGTTTTTATGTTTGAATTGATAACAAACTTAGATGTGTGATCGCATTGAGGAACCAGGGATTAGCTGCTTAAGATTTTGTTTATTCGGGCAATAAAAAAAACTTTTGAGAAAAGAGCGCATAGGGTAGCTGAGTTTTAGCTGCTTGGAATTTTGCTTATTTAGATGATAAACCAAAGCACAGACAAGAGAGTGCATTTGGTTTTTGGGGATTAAATGCTTTTGATTGGATTTATTTAGTTAATAAATAAAAGTACGAACAAGCAAGCGCATTGAGTCATTGTAGATTAGTGGTTTGGAATATTGTTCATTTAGAAGATAAACAAAAGTTCAAACAAGAGAGCGCATTGGGTAACTTGGAATTCACTACTTAGGACATAGTTTATATAATGTAACATACAAAAGTACTAACAAGCATATAATTAAGGTCATTGCAGATTTGTGACTTAGAATTTCGTTTATTCAGAAAATAAACAGAAGTACAGACAAAAAAGAGGTTATTGGAGATTAGTGGTTTGGAATTTTGTTTATTCAGGAAGTCAACAAAACTGCAGAGAAGTAAGTGCAGTAAGCTTCTGGGAATAAGCTGCTTGGAACTCAAGTAGTTACAGGTAAAATGTTATTTAAACACCTTTAACTTTATTTGGTTTATTGAGATTAACTTTTCGGATTAGTTACAACGCGCATGAACACTACTGCTCCTCAGACAGCTATAGAAGGATCATGTCAGTACGTGATAATTACTTTTGCATTAAGCAGTAAGTCTAGCACCTTAGCAAGCGAGCTATGCTCTTTAAAATGCTGCTGTGTACAGTTTTCGGTTACAATAAATAGTAATTTCTATACCTATACACTTTTGTATACTATTTACCTCATACTTATAGCAGTACATACTATCATGGTTTGAAAGGAAACAAAGAGGCTGTTACAGTCTCATTGATTTTTCTTATCAGCAGTGGCCACTTTCTCCTGTTACACGAGTAATGGATCTTCGTAGCAATGCGAACTTACTTTATCATGTAGGTAAGGTAACTACTAGACTAGTAGATCTTTACGGTGGTGTAAGTTTGAGCGATCTCGGGGCATTAGCGAATTATTGCACGTAAAATTACCATACAATAGTCGGCGAAAGACATTAGTAGGGAAATTGTTGACTGCCATGCAACTGAGTGTGCCCACTTTCTCCACTAGTTCGAGCGCCCCGTCGTGGCCAAGCGCTGACTAGGCGCATATTCTTTTACTTAAAAAGCGTGGCAAGTGTATGCGCCTACGAGGAGAGGAGTAAATTTGCGCGGAAAATAGGCGCATATCATGGAGACTGAATGTGAGGTATACTGAATGTGCGCCTACGAGGAGAGGAGTAGAATTATCGGCTTCATAGCTGTATAGCTGAGCGCACAGCCAAAGCAAGCGACGACACGAGTTTTTTTCTTTTGACTCTGCAACTAAGTATATACTATATATATTTAACTGACTTGCTCTTGCTCTTGCTTCAATGTTATTTGTAAATCGTATTTGATTAAGTCGTAGAACTAAATAATTATTAATTACATACCCAGACTTTCAATTTCAATACATTCTTTATTAATTGTGCCGTACTTATAACACTCGTAAATCCATTAATATTTTTAAGCAGTATACAGCTTCAACTATTTTTTAATGTTTTTAGTACAGATGTAACCATTAATTTATTAATTTTACACATTCTAACTGCTGTAGGACTAGCTCCAGAGCATATCCATAAACATATGTGACTTTGAAAGAGGATTCCCATGTCCTTCGTATAGCTAAGATGGGTAAATCTTATGCCGCTTCGTGGATAGTTTTGCGCTTTAGGGATTAAATAAAGTTAAACAAGTAGGAAGCATGTGTCAATTTATTTATATTTCTATAAAATATAGTAAANTATTACCCGTATGTACAGCTATATAGAAGTGTACGTGTACATAAATGATTAAATATCTTATTTGTACTGTATAAATAGCATCGTATACATACGTGCCCATATATTTTATATTATATATGTGTATATACCATGTATAACGTATGTGAACATATCATATGTAACATATGTGTATTTATTATAATTAATGTATGTGTAAATAAAATTTCCAAATTTCACTAACTCTGAGAATCGAACCCACATTCTTCGGATTCGTAGTCAGGGACCTTATCGATTGTGCTACACAACACGCCGATCTGTTCTCTGTTCTTAGTACTTACGGATACCAACTGAGAAACTTCTGAGTTAGGAAATTGAACGATAATTGAGCATTTTTTCATACTATACATAATTTTTCCTGCTGATTTAAAATCATATAGTCGATCTACAAAAATGAATAAACAAGTTGTAAGAATTCTGACATCGATTCTTGAAATATCAGATTGAGTATTACTAAAATTACGTAAAAATTTAGAGAAATGTAATGAAAGAGAAGTCAGCAACTTCATGAAATATTATTTTAAATTTCATAACTTTCTTTGCACAAAATTGTTGATGTTTCTATAAAATTAAGTATTGTGCATTTTTATTATTGCAATTAAACCTTATAATAATACTTGCAATCCATATATTCCTCCTTTTAGGGTTTAAAAAAATATTTATTAAATGTGTCACAGTGGATAAAAATAAAATTTCGAGCAGATTGAATGCTCAAAGTATACCCATAGGTACATATATATACAAAGAAGCCGAGCCCTTCCAATGTGCCGAAATGGTCCCATGACTCGAACTCATGCGCTCCCCCTCTTTGGCTTCTGAACGTTTAATGCTACCACTAAACTGTAGAGAGCCTACCATCAGAGTTAGGTGACGCCAACGATTGACGCGTCGCCGTTCAATGCTGTATTGAACGCATACAGTGCAATCTTCTGCCTGTATAAAGTCAAGCTCAGGACTGTTATACCTTAAAGATGTCATTGAACTCAAACAGTCCAATCATCTAGGCTGTTTAAGTACCAAATTTTTTTCTGTGGAGGTGGCACTTAACTCAAATCCTCACTTTTAGAATTACTTTTTTTCATTACATTTTTAAATCTTCATATGGGTATATAAATATTTATATAACCATACAGCTTTAACGTTCACATTTTAAGAGTATTCATGTACTATTTATGTAGAATCTTCGGTCGTTACATGACTTAAAATCTTGTTGCAGTATTGCACTACAGTATTGACATATTAAACCCTTATACGAAGACTAGTACAGTTCAGATTTTTTAATGTTATTTTAAACAGGAAAATATTAACTGTGCTGATCTTCGTACGAAGCGTCGACATATCGAACAAATCGTCTTAATTTGACATATATTACAAAAGTCAGTCTTAATCACATATTCATTAAATGGCTTTGATTAGAAATACGGACTATTTAGACGCAGCCAAAACATCTTCGATTAATTAGAAATCTCACACTTAAAATTTAAAAGCTTTTTGTGTATTACTATTAGATACGCCAACTAAATGTTCATTATAATAATTATTTTAATTTTTATCTTACTACAGGAAAATTATTAGAACGAAGTTCTTTACGTCACGTTACTCAGGGGGCAGGAATTTTTATACCGACAGATTTTTTTTTTTGAAACGAAACTGGTTTCCTCTTTCTCTCAAGTTTCCCCCCTTACCCTGTCCCCCTCACCGACTGTTCTCTATACACTTCCCCTCTCCCCACTATACATGTATATCTGCCAACCGTGCCGTGTTACTCTTCTGCACACCTTTAACCACCATTCCCCCTCACACTCCCAAGCAATTAATTTCTAAACAAATTTTAATTTTATTTTCCAACAATAATTTTTATTGGACTTTGAATTTTTTTCTTTTACAATCCTAAAAAAAAAAAAAGAAAAAAAAAAAACAGTTTCCAAAAAAGAGATT
>NW_019379709.1:116358-147992 GCF_000648655.2 Copidosoma floridanum
ACGAAGGCACAACTATTACAAAACAAAAATAAAAAATTTTTCAAGGGTTAAGGGCCCTGTATTGACGTCTTATATAAAAGTTAGTGGCTAAACATTTGCTGATTTTAATATTCAAAGTTATCTATAACATTAGTTATATACAAGTACTTACCATAAGCTTCTTCAGCACAAGTTGGGACTATGGGTTCAGGCATTATCATTTTAACTAGTTCTTCAAAGTCCCTGGAGTAAAATTTGCTCTCAACATTTATTATTTTCATTCTTTTGATCTTAATAATACCTTAAAAGCCAATGGTTAAGTTTATTATGAAGGTATTAAGTTTTAATACATAAGTGTTTTAAATATTACAAAAAAATATACTTAAATTTAATATTACTTCCATTAAATATAATAAATGTCTGCAATTGATCATTAAAATGATTCTTATATTAAAATATGTAATTAAAAATAACTATTGTAATAAGGAATTTCTAGTATTAGTGGGGTTAATGACAACGGAAAATGATGCATAAATTGATATATTGAGGTGGCTCCTCACTAAATAAAAACACTGGAGTATTAAATGATATTTTAAAGGATGATTCTTGAAGGTGCAAGGAATCTTTTTCCAAAATTTTAGACCTCCTCACCACCAAAATTGTTGAAAAAAACTAACTGGAAAACAGACTCTGTAACATAGCCTCTTACGGAGGGTCGTCAAATTGGTGGCGCAGGTTGCATGATATCTCAACAAAGATACAGTAGTTCTTAATAGAAAACTATGTAGCAGGTAGAAGAAATCAGAATCTTTCCAACGACATTCAGGTACTTGGACATTACCATAGGTTTTATAGGATATTTTGTGAGAATAGTAGATAACTGTGCAAGTCACGGAACAGATAAAAAGTGTGGAGCGTCTGCTACACCGAAGAGCGGTAGCCCGCGTAGTTTGAATTGGTCAGAAAGTTGTACATAAAATGAATAGAAGTTGTGGGGAATCGTAATTTAGCTAGGAAATAAATGCACTGGTAAAAATGGAGGACATGGAAGACAAAGACAACGAAATTGAAATTGCTGACAAAATCAAAGCAAGTTTTTATTCATCACCGATAGAAAACTTGCTAAAAGTATTTTACAAAAATACTATCCAAAAGGTGTAATGTTAACCTATAAAGTTGTTGGTGAAACTTTTATGCTTGTTTGTGATGAAGCATTTATATACTTGAAACCAAACATAAATAAATATGAGTACAAACTCAAAGAAGGTATTTAAATTAATTGAATAATTTTTATTCATTACACTATCATAACTCAAGAGTAGAGACATATACATCCTTCGATTTTTGGACGATATGCGTATTACAGCTGTCAAAAATCCAATAAAGGAACCAAGTGAAAGATTTTTAGAAATCTTGGAAAAAATTGGTGGCAGCATAAAAGACTGTGATAATAAGCCCACAACTAAGGTTACTTGATTTTTTAAATAATTTATTGCTATATTTATATTGATGTGCGTATGAAAAAACATTTTATCACATAGATTCCAGCAAAAAAAGTCATGTATAAAAAACAAGAAGCAGCACTTAAAAAACTCACTCCACCAAAAAAGGAACTTAAAAGAAATGTACACATCATTTGGAAACATCGATATGTAAATTCGATTAAGTATTTATGGGAGCACAAATACGTAAACAATGATCATCTAACTAGATGGCAACGAAAAATTATTTTGTTGAAGAATTAAGAGTTCTTTTAACGTCAAAATATATTGATGACAAAAACCGATGGTATTTTGAAAATTCATTATTAATAATCAGTACTATTGAAGGTATACCTATACTACATTTCATTGATGCTCAAAACAATCTCTACACATTTTGGAAATTTATTACATATCTCAGAAATGCCGCACACAATTTAAATATTTGCCTGTTGACGACAGAATTACAAATACGAACTGCAGCTAAACACTTTACATCTACGGAACCTTTAAACTTTGTTTTTGATACTACTTCTAAAAAGGTTCCATGCAAAAAAATAGCAACTGCGAATCAGAGCAATCATGTTGTGAATGAAAATTCGAGGGTTAGAGAGAAAACCCATTTCTGAGAGCCTTCTAGTAGATAATACTGATAGTGAGTTGCAAAATGACAGAACTGTAGAGCATTTAAGATCCAGTATAATTGCATTACTTTCATGCAGTGATCTTTTAAAAAATTGTAAAGCTTCAAACGAAAAAATAAAATCCAAAACGACCGTTTTTCCTGTTAATAACGACTCTTTGTATAATGTTGGAAATACGGGTAGTTCATGAGAACATCATTCAGATAAAATTTTTACTACTCCTACTGTGCCCTTGAAAAAAAGCCAAAGATTTCTGGATTTTCAGTTACAATTTGACAGATTGACGAAAGTGAACTAACTTTTTTGTATGAAATTGGACGAGGAGCTCAAGGTATCGTGCACAAAGGAAAGTATTTGTTCAATGATGTTGACATAAGAACAATGCAACGAGGAACCAGAAATAAACTTATTCTAAGGAACTGAAACTCTTAGAGAAGGTACGTTATCGTGATATCATTAATGTACAGGCATTCATTTACACTATGATGCAATTTCACGTTGTTACAGACTTCTTTGAGTCATTTTCTATATTTGACGCTATTTTTAATAATCAAATTAAGAAAAAATATGATTTATCAACTGAAAACAAAAAGTATATAGCTGCACAAATATGCTCTGCATTGGCCTACTTGCATTATCAGCCTTGACCAATTATTTACAGGGATATTAAGCCAGGAAATATCTTGGTGGCTAAAAATTATAAAACAGAGTTGTGTGACCTAGGTCTTGAAAAATGTGGGGATTGAGATAATAATCTAAGTTCTGCGTGTGTTGGCACACTTTGAGGTACATTAGTATTTATGTCTCCAGAGGCAATATTGGATAAAAAAGAAGCAACTACGTACTCCAAAATCTGGGCTTTGGGGTGTACTCTTTAGAATTATTCAGTAAAAAAAGAAATGTGGCATGAAAAGCAGATGTTAGATATTTTATCAATTGTGATGATTTTTCAAAAAAGCACCATTCCAAAATTTATCAATATCCCAACATTTTTAAAACCAATGCTACAATCGTGTTTTAGTTATGAACCAAATAAAAGTTCAGAAATAAGTATGTTATTCAAATTATTTCAAAGCAGTAGTTGAATAACTTACACCATGTGTGCAGATTTTTCATTGGCTCTTGTTTTTTTGTTAATATCGCTTATTGTATTTATTAAAAAGAATGTGATTACTTTTAGATTATTAATAGGTGACCAACACAGTCCTTAAATTATGATATATTAAATGCGTAAATGCTTGTAACGAATATGTGATGCACGAACTTTTACAAAATAGTAATTTATTAAAATTTAAGACTTTTGTGAATCAGAGTACCTGTTATTAGAGTAGTGCACTAAGCCCTCTACAATGTTGATCAAAAATAAAAATGTCATTGTAAAGGGATGAAAGAATTACTAGGTAGGCTTTATAATTAAATAAATATGGTTTTTTTATGACAAACTTGTTTCATTGTTAAATTATAGTGTACAAAATAAAACTTGTATCATTTGACTACGAAATTTTCTTAAAACACTGTATTGCTAATTTTTTGCGCCTTTAAGATCCTGATTAATATTTATCTTTGTAAAAAAAAAAAAAAAAAAATTCAGTGGCATCATTAAGATCAATGAGAAATTATTACAAAACAAAAATAAAAAATTTTTCAAGGGTTAAGGGCCCTGTATTGACGTCTTATATAAAAGTTAGTGGCTAAACATTTGCTGATTTTAATATTCAAAGTTATCTATAACATTAGTTATATACAAGTACTTACCATAAGCTTCTTCAGCACAAGTTGGGACTATGGGTTCAGGCATTATCATTTTAACTAGTTCTTCAAAGTCCCTGGAGTAAAATTTGCTCTCAACACAATAATCATTTAAAAGTACTCTAACGTATTTCAGATTAACAGGTTTCTTACCATCTGAAGCGATAAAGTTGTTTGGAGAGTGAAACATTTCATTGGGTATTCCACTGGCAATATTTCTGGAGTTCTGGTTCCTCATTCGGTGCTGATTCCATTCCTTTTCGGTTTTTATTATATCTGTCTGTATGAGTGGTCCAAAGCAGTAACGAAGAGATTTAATATAAATCGGATTGCCGATATTTAATGTTCTATCCAATTCCATTGATTTAAAAAGGTTTAGGTGAAAATCCTTTAAGTGCTGTCTAAACTGTCGCCAATAACTTTCTATGCGATGATTTTGAGTAGTTTTACCTCGGAGAAAACTTTTATGTCCAGCAAAATCATCTTTATGGTAATATCTCAAGCATTTTTTGGAGTCTTCCATCAGCACAGCTTCTGTACCATTATCAGTCCTGATAATGGATGGTAGAAATCTCACTTTTTGTATATATTTTAAAAAATAGTATCCTATTACAGCTGGATTGTGGTTGGAAGTACCAACCTTAAGCCACAAAATCTGTAATGATTGAAGCAAATTAAGTAAAAAAAAAACAATCACTAAACATTTATTTGTAAGATATACAGCTTGTATTTCTTTCCTGGGAAAATCCATTAATGCATCCATAGATTGCAAAACCAAACCTTTTTAATTCGTAATGCCCATCATCATGCCAAAAAAAATTAGGCCCAGGAACTGAATATACTCATCTTTTAACGTATATCTGCATCTATTTTCAACACTCTCAGGATCCATTTTCTGAAGGAGCTGCAAGACTGTCTTTTGTTTAACTGTTAAATTGTATGTTGATCGTAGCTTTATCCACAAGGCTCTGTAGCCTAAATTGAAGCCACTTCCTTCAAGCTCCAGAGAAATTGTAAGCATAATCTGGATGATTGAACTTTCTGTTATATTTTTTTTTCGCAGGTTCCGTTTGCGTAGTAATCCTTCTAAAGTTCTGGGAGACATGGTGATACTGTACTTATTTTCTAGTTTTTCCAGAATGACCTTGTAGGAGTAGTTCTTTTTAATATACTTTTTGATTACGCTGTAAATAACTACTCTATCTGCATCAACCTAAAATATGAATCAAATTTAATTTCGTCAACTTAAATGGTAAATCATTTAATCAATGTTCAGAGTCTTAAATAACATACCGAACTATTCAAAGCTTGTTGAATGTTATAAAAGTATGTGTTAATTTTAGGGTGTAAGCATACATGCTGTCCATCATCATAATGAAGCATCAAAACTTCATCAGCAACTTTGTACGTTAAATAACCATATTTCAGAAGGTCTTCTTGTAAAACGCTTTTAGCGATTTTTCTGTCGGTAACCATTATAAACTTGGTCTCGTGTTTATAAATAATTTTTACTTTGTTTTCCATATTTTTATTTTCTGACCTATACACTTATTTCCTCGCTCCTGTGAATTCATAACATTATTCAAAACTTTTGAACCTGTTTTTATAAACAATTATAAACTATGTACCTGTCTTGGATGTTATTATTTGATTCAAAAGTTTTGTTTGTAAACAAACATAACAAACACACGTTGAGTTAGGTTTTCGCTTGCACAATTAGGCAAGCAAGCAAGATGCGTTGCCTATATCAGGCCTATCAAGCAAACAAGCAAACTTGTCAGTAGATGGTGAGTAGGCGCTTCCATAATTGTAAGATGATCCCTTCCATGCCTTACGAATACCACGATAGTAATGATAAAAGCAGCACGTACTTATGACAAGTTTCGTCTGGAAGAAAAATGCCACCCTTTCCTCCAGTCTTTATAGAGTTTCCTGTATCACTTGCGCATTAAATAAATCTTATCTGCTTGAGGTGCTGGCGCTTTAAACTTTCAATTATACAAGGAAAAAACATGTATTCTTCTTATGATAAGGAACGTATATGAGTGACATAAATATAAAGAAACAAGAACATCATTTACCTGTAAGTTGGAAAGTAGGGATAATTATTTTTTAATCACTATTTTTTTGAAGAAAGACGAGCTATTTAAGCAAAACAGGTGCACGTGTATGGCTATTCTAATTTGTAGCATTATATATTATGTAGATCACGGATTTCACTCACTTTTTCTTTATTCTCATCACAGTTGCGGGTTCCAATGTATAAAAATGATTACTCTGATGGCACTACTTAAGTTCAAAGATAAATTGGCACTTTTCTAAAAGACAGTGGTTTCACGTTAAATTGAAGTAGCACGCACCTTGGAATCACGCTCCTCATACCTGATTAATCTTGTGAGTAGTGCTCTTAACAAAGAGTGCTTGTGACCGTCAAGATAAATTCAGCGGGGACATGATCTTGCAGGAATGACGCCGACAGTACGCGTTGTCCTTTCACGTGTTTCTTTTAGTTACGAATATACGCATGTTTGAACAAATCAATGACTAATGTCCAAAATACTTGTTTGTTTCACCCCGTCTTTCTCCCTCTTTCTCTACTAGATAATGTGAAGAGCTTGTGCGAATACATAAATATGTGCATGAGCAAGATGAAGACACCAGCACCTTCCATGCACGGACTAGTGCTTTCTCGACTCTTGACTGTGGCAGAATTCCGTATTCACATTTCTGCAGTCTAGAAAACAGTCCGTAACTGGTCCCAAACGTGCCACCTTCCCTGGCGGGAAATTCAAATTGGCTACATAGACAAAAACGCGAAAATATGGTTCAATCATCGAAATTGATATTATTATTATGCCTAATAGTAGTTGTTGCAACACTTTAGCTCGTCACAACAAACCCCCACCACCTACGTAGGAGCTTTTCATGATAAGCAAAGACGAGGTATGCGGGGTGGGGGGCATGACCCCACTACGGTTAGGGCCCCTCCTAACTTTAAGCGTGCAGAGAAGGCTCCCCCATTTTTGAGTTACGAGATAGGTCAAAAACTCTTCCTTTCGTTTAGTATGGATATTCTTTTTATAATATTAATAGGTTTCTTTAATGTAAGGGGTCCAACAAATTTTTTAATTTTTTTTGATGACATAAAAATAAAAATGTGATTTATAAGAATGTGGTGTGAATTTTAGGTAAGTAACAACAAAGGTACATGCGTATATAAATTTATTTTAGAATTCGAAGCCTCTACAAGTGGAATTATATGTAATGATGCAATATGGTATATAAAATCGCATACACATTCTTTTGTTAAATATTCGCATTCCGTCGTATCTGTAGACACGACTTTTTCATACACACTTGCTAAATCTGAATCATTCATATCTCTTACAATTTTCTTTACAATATCGGATCTATAATAATCGATTTGCGCTTTATACATGTTACTACCTTTTTCTGAAATATAATCTACAAATTTCTGTACAACAGTAGGCATCAAATCCGACAAATCACTCAATACACGTAAGTTACTATTAATACGTTTGACAATAAATTCGCTTAAATGATCAAGGGTCACCTTTTTTGAAACTAAACTACAATGATATTGCTTCGCGATACTACCACTACCACCTTGTTTTCATCCTTCTTCAAGCTCAATAGCCTTGTCATTATAACTTACAGTAAACTTTAGAGACCAGTTAGAACCATCAATGGGAACACACCAGTGGTATGCGTTGTGATTTGTGACAGGATCTGCAGTATCTCTTGGGTGTCCATTACGTTCGCAGAGCCAAGATTTCAGTTTATAAGCGTTATTTGAGGCACACCGTTATTTTTGATGATTTGATTCAAATGCGTAATGCATACAATACACCATTGATGACAAATAATTCAAATGTGGATAGCCAATATCGTATTCTAAATTTATTACTCGACAAAGAGCTATTTTATGTAAATCGTACCATTTAACGCAACCTAGGTAATCCAAAATCCAATCCAAAAACAAGGTATGATAAGCATCTACGTATAAATTATTCGTTTTAAAGTCTGGCTGTATGGATTTGGAAGGAAGTTGAACACCATCAATGTACAAACAAAGAAAATTTATATTAAAATTATGAAAATTAAACAGATTCATAGTACGATTGCCATTATAAGCTTAATTTTTCACGAAACCGAATATTATTCGCTGAGGTAACTGGTCCAAAATAATATTATCTAAAGTTTCACCATAAATACTACTATGCATCGTCACAGCTTCTACTTCGACACGCGTGAGCGGATATTTTGCTGAACTCTTTGACAGAGCTTTGGTATGGGCTAATAAAACAGATTGGATTATTTTAAAGCGTCTCACTAAAAGATTTGCTTCTTCGATACGAACGGAAACCAAGTTGGAATTGTCTATGAGACAGAATGCATCACGAGATCTTACTAATTGAATTCTTACCTCGACGACATTGATGAGTAATTCTTCCTGATTGCATACATCGCAATGAAGATGACCAATCAGATCAATCGATTTATTTGCTGGTAGTAGTGTACGTCGCTTGACGACACCCGCGTTGGCATCCAACACATCGTCTATCTTTGGCACCATAATGCACTCGTTAAAAGGAATGATTTTGCCGCAGGACCATAATTCAATAAAGTTTCCAAATACGCTCTGTAAGCGTACGTGTTGTTAGGAGGCGATACAGGTTCCTGATTGAAAATCACATTAACTTGATTGAACAATGAATGCAAAAAATTATTGATTGGTCCTGTCTTTGAGATTTTAGATGTTACGTCAGTATTGAATTCTTCATCTTCATTGACGGCCAACTTGATACGAAGACTGAGCATCGTGTGTGCGAGATCAATGTATTCGTCACCATTACCTGGTACGACAAATTCGATCGGTGAATCATCTGTGAGCGATGATATCAGCTTGCATTTAATCCTGTGCGATCCCTTAATAATTGCTTGAGTTGGTGGAGTATTAAACAAAAGAAGCTCAGACTTTAAGCACTCGCATGAGTGACTGTGTAAAAAAAGCCATTTTTTAAAAATTTAACTTTCAAAAATATCTCTTGCAGTTCTCTGTCCCTTTTTCTTTTTTTTTTTTTATTGTTCTCTTTTTCTTCTTTTTATCTTGCTTACGCGCTTTCTTAATTTTTTTCTTCTTACTCTTACGCCGACCACCCCTTGACTGCACAGTTCTACAAAGCAATTGCAACTGAAATGGTTCGTCAAGCCGTCCAAGTTTATATCCCAAACCTTCCATCAGCTTCTCCAATTTTTCCTCGGCTTTTTTCTTCAGCGCATTACCAGACTCCATCACACGAGTGCGGAATGTCCCTTTGAAAGGTATATTTTTAGCAGTGACATCAGACATAATGTTCATACCAGCACGAACAGCTTCTTTGCCAACAGCTTTGGCACCTCGTTTAATGAGTGGTAAAACTGGTTGAAATACTCCAGCAAGAAACGATCCAATACCTTCGTGTCCTCGTTGATACGGGGTCCCAACGTAAATGCGTCTAAGACCTCCTCCACTGTTTTCATAAATTGTGGTCAGACTTCCACCACCACCACCAATTCGTGCAATAAAGTAGTCCTCGTAAGGATCGATAATTTTTAATTGATTCGTTTAAAGTAAAGCATTACCATCAGCGTCCCAAAGTCAAATGGTATGGGGGGACCAATCGGATCCTTTATATCAATTTCGATGTTGTAAAAGGAGTTAAACAATAATGATATATATATATAGGTAGTGAGAAAATTTTATTTTCAACACAACCGTACGCGTAACCTTGAAGATCCAACGACACCACCCGCAACAAACGTGATTGAACGTCTCCTTCAATGTATGGTTCATAGATATCGCTGTAAATCATGAGCATTGACGGTAAGGCATTGGCAAGATTTGCTGCATGAATGGATTGAATTTCATTATTTTCCAAGAAAAGACGTTGCACTTTCAAGGCCCAAGATTTTACGTAATTTTTTGGACAATGTTAAATAGCGATTCATGTTTTCACTGCACGCTGTTTCTGGACAGACTAACTTGGCCACTACGTAACAACCCCTTTCCAAACTGAAAATCTCGTGATCTTGTGTGGTATCGAAACTATTGATTTCTTGTATCACTTCTTCAATATTTGTGTAAAGACCAGGTTGTATGTTATTATCTACATAAATCACAGGACGTTCTGTGTGTACATTGTTGTGTTGTCGTGGTATATATTGTAGGGCAATTTTTCTTCCGTTATTTTTTATCACATGTTGAATTGTCAATGGTAATTGAATCTCTGTAATACCAACACTCCATTGACCTTGCAAACTAATTTGCTGAGGTAATCTTGTCACGTAGTGCGTAGTCGTACTATCAGGATAATACTACATGCTACTGTTGCTAGGTGACACAACGTGAGAGTCGTCCTTCATTTTATATCTTTTAAATAATAAACTTGTACCCAGGAATTAAATTTTTCAGGATATCCCTTCCAGCTGACGAAAAATTCTTTAGAACGTCCTTTACCTCGACTTTTCAATATCTTGTCAACCTCGAAGAAGCTCTCGCTCAATTCCTTTCGTACTCTGCTTAACTCTTCCTCGTAAAAGAAACCGTCAATGTCTTCGTCAGCTAAATCTCCGAAAAAATAAACTGGAGGTTATTGCGTGCAAGAGATACGTACAATTCTAAACAACTTTAAAGTCAAATCGCTTTCATAACCTTTGGTAAAGACACTTCTCGTCTTACTGATACGAACTAAATCTCTAACGTTGTACTTTGGATTCTTATAAATATATCTCTCATAACGTTGCTTTATATTTTCTCGTGCTTGTGCAACATTGTGCGAAGTCACGTCAGCTGGCGCCATCTTTGTTGACGAATGCTTTGTGCGATTGTATGACTCTATTATACTTGGAAGAATGTCTACGAAGCATTGATTGTTTGTGTGTCAAGTATCGACACATTCTTTCTTGAATAGTTCTTGTAAAACATTTGGCTATTGCAGCCCTTATCTGCGGACTACATGCTACTCTGTGTTTAATTTCATTCTCTTGTAAAATGGATTGCAATTCACGACCTACAAATTCTTTACCTTTATTCGTTTGGAGACACATTGGTGTACGATCGTCGCTTCTTGATAAAATACGTTGAAATGCTTTGGCGACGTTTTTCGATGTTTTATCCTTGATAGGTACCGCCCAAGCGTATTTGCTGACGACATCGATAACAACGAGAACATAAGCGTAGCCATCATTGTAAGTTTTTAAGGTTCTCAAGTCCATTAAATCAGCTTCCCACACGTCGTCAAAGTTACGCACGTTATAGCTTCTTCTGGAAAAGCGATTTCTTATAGGCCTATGTGAATTATAGGTATCTTGACTCTCTAGCCAACTCATAACGTTCGATCGCAAAAATTTATTTTTTACAGCACTTAAGCACAAGTCTTACGCATTCTTCCTTATTCTTCTTCTTTTTTTTTCAGACTTAGGGCCAATGGCTCTCTTTATGCGCCAAAAAAACTTCTCAAATGCAACCTTGCTACACATGCAGCCTGCTGTCAATAAAGCGACTGTTCACTTATCCCGCGGTGTTTCTCCGGCAAGCATACGCGAAAAAGCAAATTCAGCCAACGCCTGATCGGCTTTTAGACGTTGACCCTTCTCTTCCGTAGCATAGACAAGATCGTGCTGACGACATGCTTCGTCCAAGGGATTTATACCCACATCACCGTACTCAATACGCTCCGATAGCTCCGTTCCAGGACCGCAAAATTTGTATCCAGGTACATGTATCTCAAACGGTAGCAAGTCGATTAAAGCGTCGAGAGCACTATTTTTTTCATCCTCCTCGAGTTTTACTTCTGTTTCTTTGTCTTGGTCACTTTTCCGCTCAATCGACGCCATGTTTGTACTTGATTTGACGAAGGCACAACTTTCTTTTATTTTTCTCTATTTTTCGGTGACGCCGTTGATTCAGTACCACTTTCATCGAGAAAACTTTTACTATTCAACGTAGATCTCGGACTCTTATTTGGTGATTTTGATTTATCGTCGTCGTCGTCGTCGTCTTCGATCAGCAATTTTAATACTTGAACGATTCCAACACACTCTTGCGGAATGTTTGCCATACGAAGTGCCACTGTAAACTGATCACGGCCCACCAGTGTGCGTTTTTCCTGTTCTTCAAGGCATCATTCACCAGATCGACAAAATTCAACTGTGGTTTGCGAACACCACCTATGATGACGGTATGTTCATTGCTCCACTCAAAGTTACCAGTAGCGCGCAATCATCGTATAATAAGTGCAGCTTTTTGACAAAACTTTTTCGGTACGCTTTTGATAACCTCGGTATCCTGCTTTTCCTCCCCTTTACGCTTCTCATCGTCCTCGTCGACGTTGTTGTCAGAGGGATCGTTATCTTGCGATACCTTTGTGCTCTCTGTGATCGTGTCAGCATGTCGTTTTCTTTCGCTGTCCAATTTTGTAAGGTGCAAATATCGTTGTAAAATTTGTTGGTATTTCTTCCACTTTTCTTACTCATTGGTGTACGGTAAATTCAAGATGTCGCTCATTTCTGCGTCGACCCGACTCATTGTTGTACCCAGCATTTGCACATACTTCAGGCCATCATTAAGGAATGCGCTTCGCAATCGATCCACGCTTTCTTGAGGCAGAAGAATCATTTTTTTTGCGTGTTTCATGTTTATTACAGCATCGACAACACCGTTCTGAGGAGTGGACCCAACAAAGCAGGTAAGAAACCTCCTTCCTGTTGTACGATGATTTTTTTCTTTGACGACGGATGAATTTTTGCGTTCGCAAGCTTTCTGAGAACGCTGAGGTGTCTATGGAAGCTTTTTTTTCCCGTCGCAGTTAGTGAAACGTTTTCTTGGAGAATGTTCAATGCACACTCGCAAATGTGCTTAATTAGCGTCTTATCTGCTTTGTTCAACAAAGCTCTCTATTGTTCGGTGTCGAGATGATAAAGAGCTCTAAAAATAGCGACGTGTTTTTGATCAAACGATGAACGTGACTTTGGTGCCATTACAACGATACGATTGGAACATAGTTCGTGGTGTCGCCTCCTTTCATCTGTTTCTTATCCACGTATACGTACAGATACCCGTCATCCAGAAAAATACAAGTTCGAAATCGACAATTGTCCGGTGTATTTTGCTTGAGATCCAAGAAACGGTAACCAAATGGCCGGGAAGTAGCGTCCCAATAAGCTTCTTGTAAGAACCGAGGATTTTCCGTACACACTTGTCTCGAAAGATGTTGTATTTGCGCGGTTTCGTAAATTTCTAAAGATGACAATGTATTGTGATTTTAACAATATATCGCGTTGACCCTTACCTTAATGGAATGTATTTTGCGTGATAAAAAATACGCTTATATTGTTATGATAACTACCTTTAGTTAATAAGTCGACGATACCGCTACTACCGGATGATTTGCGCATCAAATCGTCAATAATAACCTGTTTTGATCTATGATTGCCCACCCAATCGCTGTTTTGTGATAATCCCTCGTGAAACTCAATATTACTCCCAAGGTCGTCGTAACCAGACTGCCACTCACCGTAACAAAAAATGACCCACTCGAATTGAGTATCACTCATACAGAGTGTCGTAAAAACCGTCTGACAAACACGGTTTTACCGCAACCTGTGGGTCCAGTCAGTGTACACGTCCACGAATCTTGCCATCGCGTATCCATACTGCCCAACTAAACTTTGTTGAAAAGCTGATTGACTGCGTAGGGGGCCTCCACGGACCGCTCGCAAAACCGCAAGCGCTTTTGGAAGGCTAGCGCAAAGGCGGCTTGCGCGACCAATCAGCTCGTTTCGTCGGTTCAACTGCCAATCAAGCTCTTTTCGCCGCCACCGCCACCGCCGCCGCGCCCCACCATCGCTTATGGACGGCGACCAATCGGTTTGTAACGTCGTGATGGTTGGAGCACCTTTTGTGCATGATCAAGATTACCTTATAACAAAGTTTTCTCCTTATTCGTGGCAGTTTTGAGGTTAAAGTCACACGAGTAACTGACATCAAGATGATTTTTTTTTCAAGGTTAAAGATTCGTGGTAAAGAATGTGCTGATGTCACAGTTTTCGAAATATGTTTCAAGTTTCTTTAAACATTGGTCGCAACGGTTTCAAGAAGGCGCTGACGCGAGTATAAAGTGATCAAATACATTTTTCGGTACGTAAGGATGATTTTGGTATTCATGGTTTAAGTTTTGTGGTGAAGAATGTGCTGATGTCATCTTTTTTGAAATATGTATCGTATTTCATTAAACATCCGACGCAACACCGATACGAGTATCGGGTAATCAATCACATTTTTACCTAGTTTAAATAAGTAATGTGTTGGTCCTGAAAAGTACTGGTTTTTGCGATTGGATTAACTATCTTTTATGACTGTGTATCCATTTTCTTTTGGATTCAGAAAATTATTTTGGGAAACGTGTTTTTCATTCTTTTTTTCAAATAATTTTTCTATAAGCGGTTTTCGACAATCATCATCATCATCGTTCGTAGAGCTCATCGATGTAGCGTTTGCTTTGCTATGTTTTAAACCCATCTTGTCGTTTACTTGTTGATGTATCGGCTGTGAAAAGGGAAATGAACCAACCAATAGCTTTGTCGTACCACGACCGAGTGAGCGTTTTCCCCTACTCTGATGTATTATGTTACTTTTTCTGCAACATCATGTAGGCAACCATATGGATAACTTTTTGTCATGCTGTCAAAATATCTTTTTTTATGGACTGGTTAACATGTTTTTATTTCCCGTTGAGTTGCTACATCGTGAAAAGTTGTGCGACGAATGGAAAAGTTTGACAATTTTATTTCCATAATATTAGTCATAAGAAGCTCACGAATCGTATCAAAATTTATCTTTTGACTGTTGCTGTAATTGAATTTGATACCTTTCACTTTGCAATCATAATCTTTACTACCATCGGGTTTTCTAATCTTATATGCGTAAAACTTTGGTCTGCTGGATAAAAACGAAGAAATGTATGCGCCAACTCCTTTATCGGTCAATTCGTCAGTGAGACTGCCAAGTGTTGTGCCAATAGGTAAATCGTCCAGTCCCTTACGGGAACATAAAAAACGGAATCTGTGTCGTAATAGAGAGAACGTTCTTCTATAAAATGCACATACTCGAAAAGCTTTAAGCGTGCTTGTGCTAAAAGCGGCAGCCACAACGTTACTTGATAATAATTACGTCAAGTTCCAGTCTTAAAATTCCAGTAAACTTACAATGTATCATCTTTGACAGGTAAAACACTGTTAACATCGATTTCTGCACTTGTAAGTAATGCCATTAATCTTTATGGGACCGTCACCACTTCAGTCTTTGTCTAATTTCCACGTTGACCAAATTTACCCCACAAAGCATTGATTAATAATTTTGCAACGGATCTTAAGCCAGCATTGAGGTTTATCTCATTTTTGTCGAGACTTATTCCTTCAGTTCTACGGATTTCGTCGATATAGAATTCCTTTTGCTCGTTAGATTTGCAGGTAGATGGATAACCCGAAGATAGTGTTTTTTGTTTAAAAAACTCGTTAATATAATGTGCAAATAATCCTTCTTGGTCCGTTTCTTGATTGTATTGCGTTACCTGATATTGATATATTTTATAAACATTTTTAACGATATAACCTACACGAACAGCCACCTTTACTTCTTCGGATACCCACGTACCTCTTAGAATTTGGTCTCTTTTATCGTCATGGGTACAGTGCTCTTGAAGCATATTCTCACAACACGTACGGTACAAAGGAAAAATAAGCTTATCGTGCATTTTCACCGGTAATACAGGATGATACAAATTTTTAGGTGGTAGCACATCACACATGATTAATCCATTCACTTGGGAAATATCATTGTCACCTATTATTTTTTTACACTCTCCTTCGTTAGAGTATAATGTTAGATGACCGACGGAGAATACATCTCGCTTGCAAATATATGGATACATAGAGCATACGTCAACGTATTTAATTTTTTCTCCATCCTGACAATCGTACATTTTTACAGTATTTCCTGTTAGACCACCGAAAAATGCATCACCTGGATTTAATGGTTTTCTACTCCAATAGTTTTCATTTTCTCGAATAAAGTTTGAAAGTTCTTTGTTTTCACGTATTACTTGGTTAAAGTTGCATTCTCATTTTTCCATCAACTCATAATTTGACATTCTTATTTTTTGGTTAATTGTGCAAGTTTTCTCATATCTATCATCCATTGTATCTACGGTCGTCAAAATGGTAACTCAGTTTATTCGATAACACCGTGGGCAGCCGTGCCAAAAGCAACCTTGGAATTGTAATACGATTCCACGATGATCATGCAAACCATCCAGAGGAGTATAGTAGCCATCGACGAGGATACCTTCTGGTAAGCGTCTCTCTTGGCAGTGTCCAACGTGTTCGATAAATCGCTGGAGAACGTGTTTTTCCATCCAACAAAGCCATTTTAAAGCTATTTTAGATTGATTGTTAGCCATTCTGTAACCTTTTTGTGGTATTATACCAATTTGATTTTTTTTCAGAAATTTTTTTCTATACACGAGCATGCTGGTCGAAGCGATCTTTGTGCATTCCCCAAAAGGGTCCACCTCAAATTTTTCAAAAGTTTTTCGATAACCTAAGCAAGCTAATCTTAAAATTTCCACATCTTGCCTACAGTATTTTATAATTTCACTTTTAAAGTCAAATATATATTTATTTTCTACTTTTTCATTGTACCATTTTAAAAACTGATCTCGATCGTTCGTGTGCATGCTATCGGATGACGTCGAGCGGCGCGGCGGTAGAGGACCCATGTACGATTGATTTTTGGGCTTGTTAAAAAAATGTGGAAAAATACCTTCTTCAATTTCCAACAGACCGTACGACTTGGGCAAGCCGCTTAAAGGCATATGAAAGTAATTAAGACTATCAATAAATTTTATTTCAATAAACTCCATCAATATTATTTTTGATCCGTTCATGATAACGGATGGTACTACACGTTCGCCGTGTTTTTCCACTATATACTTAAAAATAAATTGAGCATCGCATCCTTGTGCATTGTGAGCTATGCAAATGATCTTGTCAAAATATTTTTGATGATCCGAAGCAAGATCCACCAACTGTTTGATTAGACTAGTTTGAAAAATATATTTTCAAATGCCGCAATGATCGTAGTTTATCGAAATATCTTGTACGTTGCAACAAGCATTTCAAACTTGTTGAACAATACACAGATTTACTTCGTAGTTTTTTTTTCTCATCACCCACGATGGGTGTCGTCTGTTGCTTTTCAAAATCGTAGAATAATATTAAAAAATTAGGTTTTTTGCTGTTTAATTTAAACGGTTGAATGTAACATTGATGATTTACAGGTAAATACTCTTTACAATTGCAACAAAACGAAATACCGCATTGATGTTGATGTTTCTTGTTTGATATTCGCTCAGTTTTGCAACATAACGGGCAAATTTTTATTTTTTGGCAAACGGTAAAAGATTTATCATACGAACTTTTTTTAATGATTTTCTATACACGTGAAGTTAAAAAAGAAGAATAAAAACTTCAAAACGAATAAGCGACAATTGTTGTCTTGTAAGTGGAAAAAAATTTTGAAACTCATGAGCTTCTGCGAGGCCAAACCCTGTATCAGGCACACAAATTTTTGTCAATCGCAAAAGCTCTTCAGCAGCTCTCTTTTGAGTGGGCCCGTAACCGCGTCTTTTAAGGTTCTAAAAATTATGTAGCCTACCTGTGCGTATTCGTCCCTGGATGACGTAAGCGTAAGCTGCTGCTAGAGCTCGTGGTAAACAAAGATTATCATTGTTATTGATGGTTAATATTAATTTTTTCCGTATGTTGTTCTCAGTCAAGGCTACACGTTCTTTTCCACTGATGCCACTCATAATGGCACAATTAATTGACAAACTGTCATCGATTTCAAAGTCACTCAAACTATGGACTGTATTAAACAAAACATCCCATAAATATTTAACAATAAAATTTCCAGTACGTCTAAAAGATATCCACAATGGCCCGTGATGAAACATTTGAGAATTTGTAGTACCACCTATAAAGTCTTCAGGATTACTTTTTCCGAGTAAATGATTATGTAAATCATTCATACAATCCTTAAGCCATGCGTATATATTAACATTTGGGGGTAGTATTGCCAATCTACATTGAATTTCTCGTCCTTCATAATTAAATCGTCTAGTTGTTATGTTTTCGATGATAAAACGTGGACGATCCCCTTTGCCGTTCTGCAACGGTAATTCCTAAAAACCATTTTGAATATTTGAAAATAACTAGGGAAAATAATGCATCTCATAATATTTACCATCATCCTCGCTTCTGTCGCTGCTACTTCTACTACTGCTACTACTGCTACTACGACTACTACTATAGGCACCAACGACACCGAGGACAGCAACGTGTCAGTATTTAGCCACCAGACCCAGGAGGAGCTTACCTCTTTGGAAGAAAGTGGTGCTAAGCTCAGAGTAAAGCGACAGCAATTGGCTGACAAAGTCTAATCAGCAACGAAAGATATTACAGAGACGCTACAATTAATAAACGATTAGTACGGCAACATAGGGAATGCTGTTAAGAGTGGGCTTAAAGCCACGCTTAAACACCTTCAAGAGACAGAGGTGCTAAGAAAAGGCTTTCTTCATAAAGAAAAAGTATGTGCAAACACTTGAAAGTTGTTATTCAAATCCCTGCAGTGGAGGAAACAAAGGCGAGATAATGAACACTGCCCTAAAGGAAATAGAACGAAGTAAAAGAAACAGGAGCCCATCGGACAGCCTTGAGAAACGCCAGCAAACCATGCCTCCAAAGAAAAAAAAAACAGGCAGTGGCAAACAAGAAGAAATTCTCTTAAATGAAAAAACAAGCCAGAAGAAAAAAGTGGATGCGACAACAACAGTAGTAGTGAAGATGGCCGAAGGGAAGACCTTTGCAAAGGTGCTGAGGACGATGAAGGCGAACTTTGACCCTAAGAAGGCTAAAGGGGCAGTCCAAAGTGTTGTCACTACAAAAAAAGGAGACATACTTATTAAGGCCAAAGGTGTAAAGAATGCTACTGCATTCTCACAGAAAATAAAAAAGTCGATAGCCGGACAGGGTACTGTCAAAATGAGCAACAAAAAAGTGACATTAGAGGTCCAAGACCTGGATGCTATTGTAGAGGAAGATGAGGTCAAAGAGGTTTTCGTTAGGATTTTTGAACTTAAGAGCCAGGAACCAAAAGTAGCTCTCTTATAGCCAAATGCCAGAGGACAGAGGCTGGCGTTAATAAAGATGGACGAAGCAACTGCCAGACAAGTAGAAGAGGATGTCAGGTTACGAGTTGGCTTTGTAAGCTGCCGAATACGAAGAAGAATTGAAGTAACAAGATGTTACAAATGCCTGGGATATGGACACAACTCAGGCAACTGTAAAAAAGAAAACAGATCCAAGCTTTGCTTCCGGTGTGGAAGCTCAAACCACCGGAAGAAAGAGTATCCAGGCCCAGCACGGTGCTTCGTTTGCCCAACAACAGACAACAAGCACGAAGCAGGCAGCGGGAGCTGCCCTTTATTTAGAAGAGCCCTAAAAGAGGCCAGGGATAAGGCCCAAGTTAGATTAAAATAAGCCAAAAAGGCCTTGAGTTGAAAGACAGGCTTATTTGGACCCACGCTGCGCTGGGTACTCTTTACCTATTAGCAAGGAAAAGCATTAAGCTTATAGTGGTGCTGGTCAAGTAGGCGGTCTACTATGAAGCACTAGACAAGGTGCTGGTCCTCAGGGACCCCAAGTCCTTTTCAGGACCCGAGAGCATCAGCACCTCTATCAAATGGTGGCGAGTTAGCTCGTTCATGCTGTGAGACGCGATGGTCTCCCTGGTGGCTCCACCCTGAAGTAATGCTAACGCGGTTCCAGGGTGGATCCAAAGCCACGCGGCATGGGGGGGGGGTTTAGTGGGTATGGGTGGTATATTAAAAAAAATCTACCAAGTCCCACACTACCACTGTCCCTGTGGTGTGCCTCAATGCATTTCCCCTCCCTACACAAAATAAAAAAAAACTACTACTTCTACTGCTACAATCTTCTTTTTCGCTTGCTTCTTCTGTGTCTGAATGTTTTTCATCACTACTAATATCTTCATGTATCGGTTGATTCAAACCACTAGTCGATGGCTGTGGATTTTCCTCTGCAAGTAAAAATGTAAAAATTATACCTGATCAATTAAAATAGTAATACAGTCTGCTTACCACTCATAGTGAGCGGTGTTCATTTCGTGATTGTATCAACATTGAAAAGTACTTCGTCCCCAATTGTACCATCATGCATTTGCCTTGTCACTAGGTATAACTAAATTTTTAATGATTGAAAGTAAACAAAAGCAATAATTGTAAGGTGTACTTACGGTAACAATGCACGATATTTTTTGCCAATGGATGATTACGATCAATAAATTTTTGAACAGCTTTTACAACAGTTTCGTGAACGACTGTATTATTAAAAAGACCACGTTCAAACATGTCACTCACGGTTTTTTGCAAGAAATTCTGATTGCAAGGAATGTGCTGACTCTTGTATATAATAAACCAATCTCTTGGTTTTTCAAAATATAAAACAAAAGTTATTCTATATCACATGATAATCAGTTGCCTTCTTATTTTTTTAGGAATGCGCTGATTATTTTGTATAGAGAATTCATCACCTTGATTTCTCAAGAATTTGAGAAGAACAGTTATAAAACAATGGTTACCTTATATTACATAGTGGATATTCAATGTCTTACTTTCAGGAATGTGCTGACTTTGGTACATAGAGTATCAATGTGATATGTCAACGTGTGGCTCACTAAAAAACGATATTATTACTCGCGCAATCTACCTCTGATCTCAAATGTATGTATGATTATTTTCATACTTAGCGTTTTTACTCATGTCTGTAATGGGATGGAGGGGTGTAAGGTCAGAAGATTCTGCAACATTGTGTAAAAAATGATTTACGGATTTACGAACTTAGAGAAAAAGAAGTCAGTTACTAAAATGCTTCCAACCGAGTCGACGGACCTCTTTGAAGGTGCAGCTGTGAGTGATGCTAACAATCAGGCGGCAATTGAAGAAGCGCATATACCACCATCTGTACAGAAGTTTTTCCATTTGCAGCATTCACGACGCTTACGGCAATACCCGTTTATCAGACCAGCAGTAGTTAATGTGCTGATGGAAGTGATTGTGTACGAGAATCAACATCGGTATGACCAGGGGTACGTCATTTCGTTCCCCGAATGACAAGCAAAGTGGCCGCGAGAAATCATATATGACGACCTAACGTGGTACACGTACGACTATGCAGTGGAAGTGCTCTGGAATGACCCTTATTTAATACTTGCGTATTTTGAAGAAAACCGGTAGATGAGCATATACGCTGCGAGATTGGTATATTACGAGGACATAACAAGTAATAGATTATAGCTGTAGCATCAATAAAGGAAGTAAAGTGTTATGTAAATTTTTAATGTCCATTAGTTATTATTATGTGTTGTGATACTTAATATTTGTGATAAAATAAAAACTGTAAAATTTTTCTTGTAATCAACAATGTTTGTTNTCAACTAATGCTGTATTAATCATGAAGATGCTCAGGAAGCACCCCATCATACCTAATGATTTACGATAATGTTATGATTTAATGCTTTATTTATTGATATATACATAAATGTAGTAGCAACTTAAAATCGGAGAAATAAAAATTAATGGCTCTTTCTTGTATTAAGTTTAAAAACGCTCTTTTATGCATATTACTCTGAAGAAACTTCTTATTATGTCAACCTGACGAATCATTTAGAGTCAGGAATTGCGAGAACAAAAACAATTTTTTAGCTAAAAATTCATGTATCACTAAAAACTGAGCCAGGGTCTATTTCAGGTGGCAAAAACTTTAATTTAAAATCAAGGGTGTGTCATGATATTTCTCTTTCTTTAGAAGTTTCTGAAAAAATTTGTATAGGTATGTTTTATTATCATAAAAGACTTGTTGGAAAATGCACGTCACCTGGACTAAAAGCCGACTCTTAAAAGTCATTAAAGAACAAGACAGCCGCTTGAATTCTTAACTATCTCTCTTTTAGTTTTAATTTATCCACATCAGTTATTTATAAGCCTAGCTCAAATTTCAATATTCAGTATTAATTCAGCATCTACGACGTATAGTTTGCATTATATTTATTTTATTATTAAGTACTATTATTATTGTTATTTATTGTCTAACAAACAATTTACTTATCTGTGTGTGATATTACTTGCGAACATAATGTAATAGGACTTGCTCCTTATTAAACCTCTGTAAGCTGTCAGAAACAGCTATGTATACATTGCAAGGCTACTTTGGACCGTTGATCCTTAGCCTAATAAAACTACTCTGCTCTACTCTACTCCGTCTCTCTCTCTCTCTCTCTCTCTGTCTCTCTCTTCCTCTCTTTCCGCGACGTTTAGATTTCGCATGTTCTCCCCTCCGCTCGACAGTTTTTCATACTTCCACCTCACAAATACTTACATGCAACACTTTGGCTTCGTCAAAGCAGANGAGTATACAGGGAAAAGTGTTATTTCCCTTTTTCTCATAGCCCTTGCACGAGCCATAAGGAAACAACGAATTTTTTTTGGGAGAAAATATAAATTAACTAATAACTGTGTAACCAACAGATATTTTTAATACGTGAAAAATTTTTAATCTAGTAATAATAATAGTTTAATATTAAACCAATATTTTATTATTGAATTCAAATAAAATGGAAGAAAATTATAATTAATGTGTTTCTATAGATTTCCTGAACTTTATGGTTCTAGTACTATGGCTACTGACTGACTTGTTTGATTCCTACTCAATTTAAACAAGTACCTAAAGATTTTGTAACCCAAATAAAAGAAATGACTTCTCTTCCTTCATAAATGTCTTGGAAATGCAGATCAGAATCAGTGTTATTTTATAGAGAATTTTATATATAATTATAAGGACTTCGTAACGAAGTTTAAATACAGTCTCACAAATAGAATTATTGTAAGAAGATTAAGGCATATCACAGAGTATGTCCATCTAAAATACGCACTTTCTAAAAAGACTGAAAAATCTGCTTTAAATGTATATTAATAGTAATTATAAAATTCGAGTTATAAGTGGCTCGTATATGTCTCTTGAATATAAGAATTTTCTTTTCATTTTTATGTTTCTATTTAATAATGAATTACCATTTAATAAATGAAATAGCAATAGTTTCTCATTGATTTTAATAGCTTTGTTATAATATTCAGTAATAATATTTACGAATCATATTGCATCATCGAATTCTTAAATCACACATATTGTTATTAAATAATTATGAAATTGATTGAAATTGTGAAATTCCACATCTAAGTGTCTCTTCAATATCTATTTAATTGAAGAACTTTTTTAACAGTAATATTTACGACACAAAAAAAAGCTGGAGGCAGAAGTTTAAATAAGAGTACAATCATCACCGCCCGTCTACTGTTATTTACTTAGTGTTAATATCTTATTCAGTACATGAATTTGATAAAAAAAATAAAAAACCGTTTTATAGAAATTTTAAAACTGTTTGCGAATCTTTATCAAGGTGTGCTACTTTTATTTAATTTTAGACTGCCAGAAGAATAATGACGAATGGAACAGTTCGATGAATGAGGAATTCAAATTATTCGGCAAAATTCTGAGACAAAATATTTTTTTAAATACCGTAGTATTTTATTAAAAAAAAAAAACTAATTACCTTTTAAGGTGAGAATAAAAATAAAGCTATTTCAAGGCTAAAGATTATTAAGGAAGTTTGATAATGTATCTTAAACGCAGAGAAAGCATCGTAACACTTTTTATACAGAGATACACTGAGGTGTAGTAAGCCAGCGTCGATTGATACAATTAAGCCCAAAGAAGAATTGCTCAAGATTATTCACCAAAATTTTTAAATTTTTATTTGCTCCTCACCCGACTTTCGGTTGATCTTGTACCTCTGTACAAATCCACACGCTCACTCTATACTGAAGAGTAAAATGAGAAGCTTAACAAAAAGACATAAACGTCTTTTTCACAAATTTTTTTACTTCTATTTTAAGGTAGTGATGTATATATTTTTATAGATCCATTACTAAAGCATAAGTTCGTAACATTTTCATCAATCACTGGATATCATGGGGTGCTTAATAGCAAGTGATTAAATTAATCAAGCATTAAGTAATAACACAAGCTTAAACTACCAGGTACCGTGGACGGCTTACTAACCAATAATTAATGTGGATAGTAAGTACTGCATGTTAATTGGTGATAAGCGCTTCTGTTATCAACTAATGCTGTATTAATCATGAAGATGCTCAGGAAGCACCCCATCATACCTAATGATTTACGATAATGTTATGATTTAATGCTTTATTTATTGATATATACATAAATGTAGTAGCAACTTAAAATCGGAGAAATAAAAATTAATGGCTCTTTCTTGTATTAAGTTTAAAAACGCTCTTTTATGCATATTACTCTGAAGAAACTTCTTATTATGTCAACCTGACGAATCATTTAGAGTCAGGAATTGCGAGAACAAAAACAATTTTTTAGCTAAAAATTCATGTATCACTAAAAACTGAGCCAGGGTCTATTTCAGGTGGCAAAAACTTTAATTTAAAATCAAGGGTGTGTCATGATATTTCTCTTTCTTTAGAAGTTTCTGAAAAAATTTGTATAGGTATGTTTTATTATCATAAAAGACTTGTTGGAAAATGCACGTTTTTACTTATGACTTTTGAAACTTTTTTGAGAATCTTCTAAAAAACAAATATGTCAAGGTTTATTATAGTTGAAAAAAGTATACAAAAATTGGGAAAGCCTAGCTTTACCGTTTTTAAAATGTAACAGTTTGAAATTCACTGACAATGTTACTAGAAGACCTTCACAGTGATACAGTCTGAGATGAAAGTTAGGTTAATTTGTTGCTTTAACATTTGTGTCTGCTTTTCTGGGAATTCTTCTATTTTATACATCTAATTTTTAAATTATTAACCTGTTTTTACATTAGCATTGTAACGTGGCGTCAAGTACGTTTCTTCGTCGGAGGCGTCGCAATATATACATTTGTAACGCAAAATGTCTACAAAATCTGCTAAGTTCTGAAAAAAACGACCAATTATTAACACTTGTTTTCTTTTTTTTTCTAAAAATCTTAAAGTATTCAAACTACAGTTTCCTATATTTTAGTGCCTTTTTCTTTATAATAAATTAATGAAGCTATTATTCTCAAAAATTATTATGTAGAACTATAAAAAGACGTTATAAAGATTTTAAAGTTAAGCTACTCGTTGTGAGAGTTTCGCAAGCTTTTTAATAAAAGCAACCTGTGTCACGTGGTTGGACAAAGCGATAATACGACTATGTTACTATAACTACAAAAAAAAATTAGCTTGCTTGCGTTGTATGGCTACAGGTGTTTTTTGATGGTCTATCTTATCAACTACAAACAATCGGACAAATTTATGCAAATCACAGTGTGTTTCATAAAATGAAAAATTAATTAACCGATTGCAAGAACAAAAAATGCAATTTAAACGGTGGAACTCTGATATTTTTTACAGTAATTGATCTATTAAAATACACATAGTGCCTCCTTTAAAACAGAGGAAAAAAATTTTTGTCAACTGTTTAGGATTTACGCGCTGTCAAAAGGTTTTTGTAACTATTTCTGTAAAATCAAAATAACAATTTATTGTAGGTAAAACGGCTGATTGTTTATTTTTCATACATAGTCCGAATTACAAGTGGTTAAAACTAGTATGTGTTGAATAAAAACAGCTTTGTTAAGTCTCTGTTAGACTCTTCCATCTAAAATACGCACTTTCTAAAAAGACTGAAAAATCTGCTTTAATGTTAATACATATTTTTAGTACGAATTTTGTCAATATAATAACTACAAAGTTTTTATAACAAATGTTAATATAATTTAAAAAATATAATATATGTATGTAAATAAATATTCACGTATAATTGGATGTAAGCTGTACTTTACTAGTAACAATCATATTTGACATAATCGTAGTAAAAATATGAGTTTTCCTCTGCCTCCAGATTTTTTTTTGTTGTAAATAGGATGTTCATTATTTCGTAGTAGTTTCCAAATACATTAGTTATGTTTAAACGTATACAAGTTATTATAGTATTATAAAATTATGGAATGGCCTTGGTAACAAGAAGTATCAAAGTAACAATATTTATTTTGATGTATCCGGAAAAAACTGTTGACGACACATGTACTTTTTCAATTAAAACATAAATAAAAGAAAGAAAAAAAAAATAATCAACTAAAATAAAAAAAAAAGGAATCTACCATAAAGTGGATTTGAACTCTAAAATGCAAAGTGATCCTCGAACTGGCATAAGCCTCATCCATCTCAGCTATCTGAAGGACATGGGAGTCGTCTTTTAAAGTCACATACGTTTATGGATGTCCTATAAAGCTGTAACCTAAAGCTTAAAGCAGTTAGGATGTGTAAAGTCAATTAATTAGTGGTTAAAGCTGTTCTGAAGACCTTAGAAATGTTTTTTTTTTAACATTCCTGGATTTGCGAATTTTAAAAGTACGGGAGAATTAAAAAATAATGTATTTAAATCAAAAATCTGTGCATATAACTAATGATAATTTAGTTCTACAATTCAATTAAATAAAATTTATAGATAACATTGAAGTAAGAGCGGGAGCCAGTAAGTTAAATGTACATAGCATGTACTTGGTTGCAGAGTCAAAAGAGAAAAACTCGTGTCATCACTTGCTTTGGCATTGCACTCAACTATACAGCTATGTAGCCAACATTTCTACTTTTCTCCTCGTAGGCGCACATTGGGTATACCCCTTACACGCGTCTCCAAGATATGCTCCTATAAGGACATTTCCACGCGAATCCACTTCTCTCTTCATAAGCGCATACCCCTACCACGCTTCTCAAATAAAAAAAATGCACCTAGTTCGGCGCTTAGGCACGACGGGGTGCTTGAACCAGTGGAAAAAAGTGGGCATGCTTTTTTACTTATCTCTGTCGACAATTTGTACAAAGTGGTATAAATAATCCCCGTCAATTTAGTACCGTGGGTCAAGGGCACTGTGAAGCTCACCAAGACCCGTACAGAGGTGCCTCGTCATACGTGTTGGAGACAATAGGAATCTTACTCTGTACCTATGAGCCTTTGTTTTCACCTATTTTTTTTAAGGTTTATCCTAAAAATAGAAATTCTGTGTGAAAAGAATATGTTAAGTTGATTATAGTGTATCTACATACAATAATGACTTGCACAAATTTTACCTGACGTTTTGGTGCGTTACATTTTAATGTATGATTTAAAATTATAAAATTTCCTGTAAATTTTTTAAATGGACAACCCATAATGGTTACTGGCTGAATAAGCATAATAATTTTTATTAAACAAAGACAAGAAACTTATTACCTTAATACGAACTAATAATATTTTATCTTATCAGGAAGAAAACAAGACTGTGATGTTTAAAAATCATGGGATGAAGTAGATCAACTGATGTTTGAAATAAGAATGCAAAAAAATGCATGCAAACTAGTCCCAGATCTTTTTAATAATATACAAATGGAGAATTGTGCCAAAAAAAAAATGTTTACTACATTTGAACATATCAAGAGTGCACACGCATTTCTTCAGATTTTTTAGTAGAGAAATGTAAGAGACAAAATTATTAAATATTGACAATTAAACACAGTTATTCATGAAAAAACAAAGTTAGGTTGCCTTTGAATTAAAAATTAGGGTATATTATAAATTTGTGTTCGATCTAAAAAAAACATCTTTATAGATACCTTTGTATTAAAGAAAGATGCTTAACAAAAAAAGTCAAAACTCGCCAGGCATTTAAAAAAAATTTAATTTATTACAGTACTACAAATTCACATTTGTTAAGTGCAAGAGGAGATGCGTAGTGAAAGGGTTACATCAGTACAATTCAGGGGGACTTCCCGTTCCTTGTCTCTTTGAGTGATACTCCAAAACCTCCATTAACTTTGAAATACAGCGTTCGGAAAAAAAATTGTTTAATTCCATATAAATTATTCGATTTTTTATAAATCACTGTTCATTCTCATTCAATTTCTCCGATGTTGTAAGTACTTAATATTAAACCAATATTTTATTATTGAATTCAAATAAAATGGAAGAAAATTATAATTAATGTGTTTCTATAGATTTCCTGAACTTTATGGTTCTAGTACTATGGCTACTGACTGACTTGTTTGATTCCTACTCAATTTAAACAAGTACCTAAAGATTTTGTAACCCAAATAAAAGAAATGACTTCTCTTCCTTCATAAATGTCTTGGAAATGCAGATCAGAATCAGTGTTATTTTATAGAGAATTTTATATATAATTATAAGGACTTCGTAACGAAGTTTAAATACAGTCTCACAAATAGAATTATTACAAGAAGATTAAGGCATATCACAGAGTATGGCTATTATCGTACCAAAGGAAAATTAAAACGTTTTGATCATGCCACATACATTCTTGCAATAGTAAGAAGTTGAAAGTCAATATCTATGATCTTGAGTTAATACCAAGCTCAAGCAAACAATTTGGAAAAGAGATGAGACTTTTATTCATGTGTAGAGTTACGTGTATTATTTATATAAATAATTTACTAAAGTTATGCTATTATTTTGGTGAGAAAGAAAGAATGACTAAAAATTTTGCTCATAGTTTTTGTTATATTAAAAGGCATTACCGATTTGATCCAACACATGGTGCGAACGGCACAACAAATAAACAACTTCACATAAAACGCCAAAAACAAAAGATCATTACTATGAAGTGACATTATAGAAACTAAAAATTTTTTTGTAAGCCATTATTAAACATAAATAAAAATGTGCAGCTTTATTATGTATCTATTTTGAATAAGACCACAACTACAAAAAATAATTACTGTAAAACTCCGAATACGTTTTTCATACTCTCATAAATATTTGAATTACTTGATGTTAGTAATGATGTTCATGTGATTGACAAGGTTTTGCCAACATCCGTTGGTCTCATGAGGTCGAACTACAATATTTAAACATACTGATTTTGCAGATTTTTTTTCTATCAATCAGTGTAATAAAAAAAAAGTATACATCACTTACGAAAAAAAAAGTGCCATGAGTGCCTGACGCCAAATTCAGCGTTTCAAGCACCACAATATAAAAGAACTCAAGCAAGTGGAAGAAAAGAAGAAGAAATAATCAAAAAAATTTTTCAACACTGCTGTAAGATGAGTTCAGCAATAAGAGAGAGAAACCACATATTAGGCCAACAGATTTATGTACCAGAACACTAGAGAGAACTACCATTCACTAAACCCAGAGAAATATGGACGAAAAGTGGACATGGTTAACTGAGCCTGGATAGCAGCCACATACGAGACACGAAATACATTATTTAAAGTAAGGAAACAACAAGAAACAACAGTAGCAGGTCAATTCACTAAGGGATAAAAGGGCCAACTCATGGACATACACAGGATCATCATTATACTAACCATCGTGATAGAGATCTGGTAAGTAAATTTTTATTGTTTCTCATATACTTTACTTATAACCCCTGAGGAAAATACGTGCTCAGAAAGATAATTCTTATACATCGATATTATTACTAAATCAGAAGCTTTAAGGACATTGGTCGTAACACATAATTGCTTGAACAAACATACTTGTATACCTCATATACAAGTGATAAGTACGCCATAAAAAAAATTTTAATTAATTAGTAGAAAAATAAAACAAGTAGTTATTACGCTAAGTTAGAGTGCAAGTATCCATGAAGCAAATCCAAAATACACAACTACGAAAGCATCTCAAAATCGAACACAAAAATATACAAACTAACAAAACCAGCCGTATGTAAAAAAACAGAGGCTAACATAATGAGCATTGTAGAAGTGAACGATATATCAGAGGGAGGAGGACGAAAAAATGACAGGCACATGAACATGTACGAAATAAGAAGGGACGACATACATGATGACATGATACAAATTCAGCTAGAACATGATCTGGAATTAAGGGCAAAGTGGCAAGAGGCTAGTGAAAAAAAGAAGCTGTTCATGATAAAGATGATGAAAAAACTACACCAAGCATAGTAAGACCGAAAACGAGTCCCAGAAATCAGGGAATCTTCGTGGATGCAGTACAACGCAAAATTACTCCTACCGCGAAATGTGAAGCAATTTCCAAAACAATGTATCCGTTAGCATAATTGACTTAAAACAACAAAAGTAGTGCTGTGCACGACTTGACAGCAGTTGCAACCCAGAAAGAGATACAAGCTAAGTTGAATACTTGGGACCAACTCCCATATTCTCAAAACAATGGTGCAATAGATAAGGGTGGCAATTTTATTGAAAATCATCACATTGGTAATAGAACGGCTGCATGCGAGTTCGTACATATACATTATTCACGGCAAACGGGCGATGGATACAAAGATATAAAAAATCACGTCCTAGAACCACTGCGACACACATTACATCGAACTCACACACGTGGATCACCAAACTCCCCATCTACATTGAGCTATCTCGCCAACAACATACCAATCATCGTGGTAACCCAGTAAAACTCTTATTATTTGAGCAAATAACCGGAACTGTAGCTTTCACGGTAGGATCGCTGTGCGGAAAATTTCTAATTGGAAACCTTGCAAGCAAGTTACAAAACTGGGCGGACAAGTTCGTTTTCCGATTAGCACAACTGTCGTATGTATATATATNGACACTTTTATAATAATCTGGAAACAATGAACATTCAGAAAAAATGTAAGAAATCAATATTATAAAAATTAACAAAATAGTAATAACTAGTAGCAAAACAGTTTTAAAGAAAAAAGTCAATAAGGCAATTTTGCTATGGGCTACAGGCCCTATACAACTACCAAGTTTCTTGCCACAACCTACAAACATTGGGCGAAGCAATAGTTATTGCACTAAAAAACGGCAGCAAAATAAACTTACCCTACGATGTACTAACGTAGTGTATCGCACGCACAAGAATGACACAAGTAGGGACAAAAAATGGAGAAAAGTGCGTACATGTCAAACCAGGTGGAAATATAAAACATGCAAAAATGGTAAATAAGTAAGACAAACTATGATCCCTGCTCACTTTGCAACAGGCACGACCATGTGACAGAATAGTGCAAAATATTTCAACTCAATGTAGATGCCAGAAAAACAGAGAATTGAGATAAATGGAAATACGACATAGTAGCAAGTAACAATACTCAATTAAAGTTTGACCAGAACAAGAAACACGAAAATATAATGATGAGTTGTGCTTACTCTAGATAAAAGGAGCGCAGCACGAGCGAGTGCTGCACGTTAGTGAGGGATGACGAACAATAGTTTAAAGAAATTCGTCGGATCAATACAGTAATTATAATAAAGAAGAGAATTCTTACGACAAGCAAGACCTGTTTAAGAACAATCAAAACAACGAAAATTACAACTGGAGCGACAATAAATTCAGCAGAGATAATTATAATAATTATAACGACTACAGGAAGAATCAGAAGAGCCAAGGTTATAACGGAAATGTCAACAGAGTTGGCAGTTATTAAGTTGGCAATAATTATAATAATTGCTACGATAATAACAATTAAAACAACAGTGGTTAATACGTGAAAAATTTTTAATCTAGTAATAATAATAGT